>VWZI01002250.1:0-91360 GCA_013396835.1 Psilopogon haemacephalus
TGAGTCTTTATTGGGCTTTTGGGCTCGGAGGGGCGCAGCTAGCCTCAACCCAATACACCGTTCCTTTTCACAACAAAAATCAACCATAATAAATAGCAGATTAAAAAAAGAAATAAAAAGTAAACTTCCTTTCTGTTTCACCTTGTCCCTCCTGCTCTAAACCTATGTATAATCTTGTAAACAACTAGAAAACCTTCATTTATACTTAACTATCTATTATGGGGATTGTTCAGAAAATATAACCTGTAGAAATTATTTTAAATGGTGGTGTTTTCTGCTACAGTTGAGATTAAATCTCTTTGTTACTAGTTTGTGTTAATTGAAATTGAAAATATGGTTCCCTAAGACATATCCTGAAAATAGAAATACTATATTCTTGACACTTGCTTGATGAATCACAGTCTTTACTTATACAATTTCTACCAAGAAATGAGTGGAATATAATGTCCAAATTTCATAAAATTCTGCTTTAGTAAATCTATGCATATGGCTATGTGTAAATTATGTGCATTTTAAACAGATGAAAGCATAAAAAAGCATAGCTACTTAATTTATTAGAAACAGACCTGACATAATTGAAGCACAGCTCTTACCTATTCATCATCTTTTGGTAGAAAACCTCCCTTGGATCTCATAAAAATCTTTTTAAATTTTCCTGTCAGGCTGCTAAATCTAGAGTCAGACAGGTACCTTCACTCAACACTTGTCTATGTTTTTGGAAAAGTCTGCTATAATATCAGCTTACAAGAAAAGGAAATGTTTCTAAAACTCTCTTATTTCCCCTTTTTTTTTCTCTAGCAACTGTTTAATTTCATGCAATTTAGCTATTCTGCCTTAAAAAGTGTCTATGAAATAAGTTACCACAGTAATCTTTGAAAGAATCATCTTGAAACACAAAAAGCTTTATAGGCTTCAAGGGAATATGTAGATTTTTTTTTTGTGACATCTTTATTTTAATGTGTCTTATTAAAAAAATATTTATAAGTAATGTCTTAATGGAGAGGGATAGTGAGGCTTTCATCCATTTCAAACCTGGATGGAGAAATACTTGGTATGTATAGGATTTACCTGTTCTGTGCAACTATTTACTATTATATACTTGGCTAGATTTCTAAGGAGTGATTATGTGTCATCCTTATTCAAAAGAACAAAAAATATTAGTTTCTGCTATAGGAAGGACAAATATTTCATATGTTATTTATACGAAAGTATAGTGGTTTTGTACTACGCAGAACTTGGTATTTAACGTCCAAAGGTAAATTACAACCTTTACTCAGAATTTGGAAGTTTAATTATTATTTACAAAAGTGGGCTAAATATAAAAGGTAAGGATAGAATAGAATAGAATAGAATAGAATAGAATAGAATAGAATAGAATAGAATAGAATAGAATAGAATAGAATAGAATAGAATAGAATAGAATNATAGAATAGAATAGAATAGAATAGAATAGAATAGAATAGAATAGAAGAGAAGAGAAAGAATAAGCCACATTGGAAGAGACCTCTAAGGTCATCCAGTCCAACCTATCACTCAGCCCTATCCAATGGCACTAAGTGCTCCATCCAGTCTTTTCTTGAAAACCTCCAGGGATGATGTGGCAGGGAACACCCAAGTCCCTGCCCCACCTTGGATTTGAGAGGGGTGCGAACTGTGGCAGGGCACACCCAAGTCCACTGCCCCACCGGAGGTGTGAATGGGGCAGGAAACGGACTTCCTCCCCCCCACCACCTCTGTTTTGGAATGTGGAGTAAAATAGGTGTAAAGTACCTTCTCCCACCTCCCATGGGCTTGAACAGGGAAGGAACAAATCGCCCCAGTATATACATGGCAACTGGACAGATTGGAGTCAGACCTGAACTGACCCCTGGACTGGCACCTGATCTCGGACCCTGAGTCGACCCTTGCATGGACCTGGAGACAGACCTTGCATGGACCTTGCAGAGACTCTCAGCCAGACTTGCTGCCGGGACCTGCCTCAGCGATAAACTGCCGCTGTTCGCGGGACCACCATGAAGCACTCCGGCTTTCCCCTTCAATCGTGGCTTCGTGAAAGCTGTGCCTACAGTCATTTTGAACTTTGGCAGGCACTAGACTCCATGTGACACTGCTCCACTGATGGACTTCGGACACTGACGCGAAAGAGCCTGTCTCCTGTTTGTAAGTAAGGCAAAGCTGTTTTATGCCCACACCTTTCCAATTTTCTGATTTTTCCTAAATTACCTGAAAAGACATCCTTGTGAAGATTTTTCCTGAATGAATTAGGACCCAGATTTAAACCAATTTATACATAGATTGTGGGTAGGGCTTTTGGAAATTCTAAAAGCTACATAATTTATAATTCCTGCCTCTTCAATTGCCCACAATCAATTCAGGCGGTGACTCCATCAGATCCCTGGGCAGCCCATCCCAATGGCAAATCACTCTCTCTGTGAAGAAATCCTTCCTAATATCCAGCCTATACCTAACCTGGCACAACTTGAGACTGTGTCCCCTTGTTCTGTTGTTGGTTGCCTGGGAGAAAAGAACAACCCCCACCTGGCTATGACCTCCCTTTTAGGTAGTTGTGGACAGCAATGAGGTCACCCCTGAGCCTCCTCCTCTCCAGGCTAAACAATCACAGCTCCCTCAGCCTCTCCTCATAGGGCTTGTGCTCCAGACCCCTCACCAGCTTCCTTGCCCTTCTCTGGACACATTCCAGTACCTCGATATCTCTTGAATTGAGAGGACCAGAACTGGACACAGTACTCAAGATGTGGCCTGACCAGCGCCAAGTACAGGGGAAGGATAATCTCCCTGGTCCTGCTTGACACACTATTCCTGATACAGGCCAGAATGCCATTGGCTCTCCTGGCCACCTGGGCACACTGCTGGCTCATGTTCAGCCTATTATCTACCATCACTCCCATGTCCCTCTCTGCCTGGCTGCTCTCCAGCCACTCTGTCCCCAGCCTGTAGTGCTCCCTGGGGTTGTTGTGGCCAAAGTGTAGAACTGTACACTTAGCCTTGTTAAATCTCATCCCATTGGCCTCTGCCCACTCATCTGGCCTGTCTAGGTCCTTCTGCAGGGCCCTCCTACCCTCCAACAGATCAACACCTGCTCTTAAATTGGTGTCATCTACAAACTTGCTGATGATGGACTCAATCTCCTCCTCCAGGTCATCAATAAAGACATTGAACAGGAACAGGCCCAGCACACCACTAGTGACTGGTTGCCAACTGGATGCGGCACCACTCACCACCACTCTCTGGGCCCGCCCCTCCAGACAGTTTTTGACCCATTTCAGAGTGGATCTGTCCAAGCATGAGCTGCCAACTTTGCCAGGAGCTGCTTGTGGCAGACGGTGTCAAAGGCCTTGCTGAAGTCCAGGTAGACTACATCCACAGCCTTCACCACATTCATCAGGCAGCTAACCTGATCATAAAAGGCAATCAGGTTGGTCAGGCAGGACCTGCGCTTCCTAAACCCATTCTGCCCAGGCCTGATCTCTTGGTCATGCTGTAAGTGCTGTGTAATTGCTCTCAAGATGACCTGTTCCATAACCTTGCCTGGCACTGAGGTCAGGCTGACAGGTCTGTAATTTCCTGTTTCCTCCTTCCTGCCTTTCTTATCGGTGGGTACCACACTGGCCAGCTTCCAGTCTTCAGGGACCTCTCCAGAGAGGACTGTTGATAGATTATAGACAGCTACTTGGCCAGCCCATCTGCCAGCATTCTCAGCATCCTAGTGTGAATCTCATCTGGTCCCATGGACTTGTGAGGATCAAAGTGCCTCAGTAGGTCCCCTACTGATTCCTCTTGGATTACAGGGGGACAATACTGGTTCCTGGCTCCATCTTCCTGTTCAGGAGGCCAGTTGTCTTGAAGACAACCTGTCCCACTATTGAAGATTGAGGCAAAGAAGGTGTTGAGTATCTCTGAAACATTTTTTGTTCCCTTTATGACAGTGGCCAGTCTAAATTCTAAGTGGGCTTTTGTCTCTATTTTTTTTCCTACAAGAACTAGCAACATCTTTAAACTCGTCCCAGGATACCTCCCCTTTTTTCCAAAGGTGATATGCCCTCTTTTTTCTCCCTAATTCATTTAGAAGCTACTTGCCCATCCAGTCCAGTTGTCTCCCTCATCAGCTCACCTTCCAGCACATTGGGACAGCCTATTCCTGTGCCTTCAAGAGTTCTTTCTTAAGGTAGGTCCAGCCTTCCTGTTTCCCAAGGAACTTTCCCAGTTAGTTCCTTAAATAAGCCAAAGTCTGCCCTTCAGAAGACCAGTGTGGAGGTTTTGTTGATGCCCCTCCTGGTTTCATTATATATTGAAAACTCTACTATTTCATGGTCACTGGATGCCAGACAGCCTTTGATCACCACATCTCTCACCAGCCCTTCTCTACTTGTGAACAGCAGGTCGAGCAGGGCTGCACCCCTGATAGGTTCACATAACAACTGGGTTAAGAAACTATCCTCTGTGCACTCTAGGAACTTTCTAGACTGCTTCTTCTCTGCAGCGTTAAATTCCCAGCAGATGTCTTGCAAGTTGAAGTCACCCACAAGAATGAGGGCAAGTGATCTTGAGGCAGCCTTCAACTGCTCAAAGAATAATAAATCAACCTCTGCTTCCTGGTTGGGTGGTCTATAACAGACTCCAATCAGGATGTCTGCCTTGTTGGCCTTCCCCTTTATTCTTATGCACAGGGACAATAGCTCAGCTACCCCGCTGTACACAATAGCTCAGACTCCACTGTACACCCACTGCATATAGCAGAGCCTGAAGGCCATGTTGCCTTACCTCCCCCAAACAACGGTCAGCATGAGAGGAGTAAAGTAAAATTCATAAGGAATAAGGAAAGAAAACAGGAGAGAGAGGAAGATACTGTAACTTCTGATTATATGGATTTTTGTAGACCAATGGAATGGTGTAGAGATATCTCTCATGTTCTGTTCATCCTCCTAGACTCCCTTGAATTGTCTAGAAAACTTTTACTTAAAATTTAGGACCCTAGTCTTAAAACTGTAACACAAAGAAGGAAATATCTGTCCTACTACAGACATCTGGATCTGAACATCCCAGTTTACAAGACCTAGGGCAAATATGAACACAAGAAAAACTGAAAAATACAGAAAGAATTTAGGTTATTAAAGGGCTTTGCACTTACTTGATAACATGCACTATATGTGATATAGATAATACATACACACACATATATATGTGTGTGTTTAAAGCTATCATAGGAATTAAACATAAGTTTCCATCTGCCCAGAATTTGACAAAGCATTTGATGTAGAACAATATAGAAAACTAGAGACCAGATTAAAAAAGAAAAATTAACAGAACTAAAAAATCATCACGGGGTCTAATTAAAGGGGAGAAGATGGCAAAATGTGATACTAAACATAGAGTGGAAAAAAAAAAAGTTAAATAGTGTTTCTACACTTAGCTTATATCAAGGGCTAAATTATAGCCCTTGAGGACCTGCAGGTTGAAATGAAAACAGATTTAATGAAAGAGCCAATGTTAATACAATATATGTATTATACATGAGGTCTTGAGCGTCCTGATCTAGTGGGAGGAGTCCCTGCCTATGGCAGGGGGTTGGAACTGAATGATCTTTGAGATCTCTTCCAACCTAAACCATTCTATGATTCTATGTAAAAGTATACTCAGCCCAGGAAATTTGTCACAGTTACAATATCCAGGAAGGCAGTCTTCATGAGGAGCAGAAGAAAGATGAAAAGAGTGATGCTCATGGTATGGGATGCCACTGTGAGTGAACTCAAGTCATCCATTGTGGTTGACTCAGAACTGCTAATGGCCTACAGCCCATGACTGACCTGGGACTCTATCCCAGTAAAACCAGAACATAGTATTTCTCAAGATTTGAGTTGGTAATACTCTCACATGGAATTAATGATTTGATGTATGAATCAGGAATATTTTTGTTATTTTTTCCAATATTGTAAAGGTAGGAATCACAGCAATCCTAGAGAGAACAAAGATTTATTTGACACATTCTGCTCAAATAATTGAAAGTAATTAGAACATAATTGTTGAAGCAAATACAAGCAAAGCAGGAAGCGACTTCCTCTGACCGTATTTGTCTTTCAGTTCTATGAAATAGAATAGGTTACACTGAATTTCAATGCCAGTTTCAGTTAATATATTCTTTGTGTTCTGTCTGACAAATTAGTAATTTCAGCAACTTGAATCTGATTTTTCTAAACATTGTCTGGTCATACTCACAGGAGAAACACTGGGTGAATTACAGGCCTAAAGAGATGGATACAGGAATACAACATTTGGTAGTATGAAATTATGTATTAGGAGTCTGCAAACTAGTAAGCAAAATCACTGACAAAACCTGAGGGCAGAAATTCATGTTTATTGAAGGCAATATGTCATATTCAGTCCCATGAGGTACCACGATACTACAGCTGTGAAAAATGAAGATTTTGTACTTGGATCTTTCAGCTGAGTTAGGGCAATGTTAGTTCCATCATACGAAATTCTGGTGAGATTACCTCTGAAATGTGTGATTTGGTCATTCATATTGAAAAAAAAAAAAGACTAATTTAAACTGGCAGGTGGAGAGAAAAGCTTCTATGATAATAGGGAAAGTTGGAAGTTTATTATACGATAAGAGACTAGAATAATTTGGGTTGGTTAACCTGGTCACACAAAGGTGTAAAATGGATAAGGCTGATAGCTATAAATTCAGCAAAGGGTATAGACCATGTAAAGTACAGGTTAATGTTAGTACAGGTACAAATGCATACAATGAGGGGATGTATTATTTAATTATATTTTTTAAAGGACTCTTAGGTGTCATTCCTGCAATAAATAAATGTATCTATATACTGCATGGACAAGGTTGCATATCTCACAAGATATCGATTGTCCAGTAACATATTGAATATAGGGCAAAGCTGAGGCAATCAGCAACAGCAGTAGTGCCTCAGTGGTTAAGAATTTAAGACAGAGAAAAAAATCCTGTGCAGTGGTAATTGAAGCTAAAGTGAGAAATAGGTGTGAGAGAAATAATTCTGCAGATGCCAAGATCACTGAAGAATGAAGCACAGGAGGTGCTTCAGTGAGTAGAGATGTTTCAGGGAGTTGAGATTCACTTGCAGCTCCTGGTGAAGACAAGATAAGGCAAGGTGTTCCCCTGTATCCCAATGAGGCTAACAATTCACCTGCTGACCATGGAAGACCCCACACCAGAGCAGGATTCTCAAAGGAGGCTGTGACCCCATGGAAAGCCTACACTGAACCCATGTTAGAGCAGTGGAAGAATGTGAGGAGTATTCCACCCAAGGAGAAAGAAGCAGAAGAAATATGTGATGAAATTACTTCAACCCCCATATCCATTATTCAAATGGGGAGGAGATAGTGAACTTGAGAGTAAATTTAAACCCAGAAACAAGTGAGGGGTGAAGGAAGGTGTTTCGAAATGTAGGTTTTATTTTTCATTATCCTACTCTGATTTGAACAGTAGTAAATTGTTCTGATTTCCCCACATGAGTCTGTTTTTTTCCAACTGATGAGTGACCCCTATGTTCTTTTCTCAACCCATAAGCCTTTCATAATATTTTCTTTCCACTGTACAGGTGAGGCAGATGAATGGAAGAGCAGCTTTGATAAGCACCTGGAATCCAGCCAGGGTCAACTCATCATTATATAGAAGTCCTAATAGATCATTGTGTTTAAAGATTATATTCTAGTAGCTTCCCCTTAGCTTTATAAACCTATCAAATAACACTAATACTTATAATTATTTCCACAGTTTTTCCGGACTTGTGCTGTTAGGCTGACAGATGCAGGTACAGATTATTTATATCTGCTCAAAGCTAACTATTTTTTTCTAATTACTGAAATTTAAAAATATGTAAAATATCATCTCTATTCTTTGATCATTATAGACCATATAGATCCATAACAAAAAATTGTTTTCATCTAACAATGGTGTTTTCCCATGAGGAAACAGGAATTATAATGCTGTAAAGAACTGACAAATGATTCCTGAAAACATTATATGCTTTCTGATGTATGAACATCAAGGTGATTTTTGAGAAAGTGCAATAATGTCTGCAAAAAACACATATGATGAAACTTACGCAAAAAAAATTTGAAGATTTTTCTTCTTTCAAAAAACAATGAATTAAGTCAAAAATTTCCATGTTTTTAAAAAGTATTTTAGAACAGCAGTAGGATTTTATAGAGTCTCTTATATTTCTCTAGAGGGATCATCATCACCTTATAAATTTATTATTATTGTGCATATATCAATATCTTAAAAATATTTCTACATGTCAGCTTGGTATACTTGATAAATTGAATGTTTTTTTACAAAAGTCATATGCAGACAGCTGCACTAAGCCATGTTTATCTAACACAGGGTGAGAGCCTGTGGGGTCTCAGAGACCCTTAAGGCAGTATGAAACCATACAAGACCTACAGGAGACCAGTACTGGTTGCTGGCAGGCAGAATATTCTGCAGTAGCTGTGTAGGCAACAGAACCAAACTGCTGGTGTCTAACACAGGATGAGCTGAACTGTTCTCTAGGCAACACTGACTACGTTGATTATATTTCCATTGACTACAGTCTAAACTCAGCCACCTGACTGACATAAATATAGCTAGCTAAAGACAGATAAATACAGTTACTGAGGAGCGGAATCCTACCCCTCAGGCATGTTTAATTTGTTTATATTCTGTCAACTGAAAAAACCCTCAACAAATCAACAACAAAAAACGTTTCTTTGATATAATGAGTTTATTAGTTATTCATCAGAAAGGCATTCAACTAAAGAACGTTTTTACAGTAAATTTGTAGGTATTTCTTGTACCTGTTGAGAACTAGGAAATTTACTAAAAAGATGATTATTATGTTTGTCTTTTTTCAGACTTTGTATTAAAAATCAGAGTCACATATTATTTAATAGGCTGTATATTTACTTGTGAAAGGTTTGCTGGGACTGTAAATTGGAACTCAAATAGAAATAAAATGCTATATTTTTAATTAATTTTTAAAATGTATATGTGCATTTTATTTTTATACTTTTTTATTTAATTTATAATGTATTACTAGTATAATATATTTTAATGCATGGAACTACTTGTGGGTTTTTATCCAGTGTGAATTTGTATTACTTTATAGATTATTTCCCAATAATATTTGCTGGCAGGAAGGTGCTCAGTTACCATTGTTGTCTTTTAAAATCATTCCTCAACCTTTTTCTGCAGAGAGAGAAATTGCATTTATCTTAGTTTCTAATCAAACTTGATCATTAAAACAGTTTAGTTTTGTTTGTTTGTTTGTTTTTTTCTTTGTCATGAACACAACATCCATAAACACTGTACACACCAAATCCAGGTCATATAATTTGAAAATAGTGTAGAATTTTATTGCAGTTATCTATTATGGTTTTAATGAGATAACATTCTAGACTTTGGCAGAAGTGGTAAATATATTGTTATGAACATCTCAGAAGATTACATGTCCTATCTGTGTGGGCTGAAAACTAAGGACAATCAATTCAAATCAAGACAAACCACGTGTTCACACGATGCTAAGGGAAACATACAAATATCAGACACATACACTTTCAGATGTTTCAGAGATGTAAATGGCTCAGGTGGCTTAATTTTAATAGATGAACTCTACAAGGGTATGTCCTCCGAAGCACGTTTTAGGCAATATACCTTCATTTTCAGTATTTTGTCATATGAATCAAAGTAAGAATCTTTCACACAACAACAATAAAACAAAACAAAGCTAAACATAAAAAAAAAAAAACCAAAGTAAAACAAGCAAACAAACAATAACAAACCCAACACAACAAAATGGTCAATATTAGGGCTAAGTTGTAAGTTTTAAAGATGTATAATACAACAAGATCTAACAGCAGAACTATTGAGGGAATACTTGGATAACTTTAGGTGATCTTTATCCTGATATATGGGATGTGGTAAGCATACAAATGATTCACAGAATCACTGAATCACAGAGTCTGGAAATGATCTCCAGAGATCATCTAGTTCTATTTCCTGTGAAGAGCAAGTCAAGTTGAAGTAGATTGCTCAGGGCTTTGTGCAGTCAGGTTTTGAATATTTCTACAAATGAACATCCCACATATCCTCTGGGCAACCTGTTCCAACATTTGACAACTATCACATTAAGGACTGTACACTTTTTTTCTTGGAAAATTTCACAGTGTGTTCTCTTTTAAGGCTCAGTAGGGAAATCGTTCCTTTTTTTCCACAGATGAGACGTATCAAAAACCTGAAAATTAACTTCACTGAATGCTACTGCTTTACTTTACTCCCCATAACTATTCACTCTTTTTATCCCATCCTATTATTTTTATCAATATTACTTCAGGTAAAGGAAAGAAGGGGAATTGTTATTAACATTGCAAACTCCATGAACAGCCTTCTCTTTGAAATTAAGATTATCCCTTAGAACCTGGATCTCTCAAATTTTTATACATGGCTGCCATTTTTTTCCTGTCTTATGGTGAAATGCTTTGAGTTCAGGTCTGAATTAGTACAGGACTGGGAGACCTGTTGGTAGAGGAATGAAAGCACCAAACATGAGAAGATGATCAGCAACTGTGCTCATGTGCCTTATACTTCTTGATGGTTCACTGTTTCACTCAATACATAAAAACTAATATTTTCATTACTAAATATATATTAAACACAGTTTTATTATATATTTATTGTATGTTAATCATTCATATTTATTTCTGTATATCAAGTCAAAATAAAACTAAACCAACATTTTATTTCAAATCTCCAATTATCTTTTATCATGCTTTAATCAAGCTCAAGAGTAGAAGAGGGAAAGGTAATACTAAGGATAACACCTCTATTGTAATATAGTCATAGTCATCTGAGACAAAAGAAAATTAACTTAAAATTTTTCATTTTTCTCTTTTTCAGCTTAGTGACGTGTTTCATTTGGCCTTTAAATGTGTTCAAATTCTTCAGGTTCTCTGAAGATTTCTAAATGTGTTGCACATTCCAAACACCAATAGATACAACTTAAACTGTTTCAAGCATACCTGAGAAGTTATGTTTGGCCTAAAAAATATCCAGTCATTTCCCAATATTTTTCATACTCTGGAGATACTTTCACAGTGTATTCAAGTATTATTTCAGAACAATCAAAGATCTGCAGCTTCCATGGAAAACCAATACCTGTTCTGGTGATCTAGATGTCAAATAAACCTGTAATAAGTCATTGTCAGTTTTTGAAAATGTGAAAGTATTCCTAACATTATCAGAGAAATACATACCTCATCTGCATGACTTACATTTTCAAAATTTGTTTAAATATATCCTGGAGTATTTTTCAGGCCTTAATATCGTCACACACAAATAGATGGTTGTGCATAGGTGAAAGAAAACCTTAGAAACAAGCAAAATTGTATACTTGTTAAAGATTGTGAAACAGCTTTCAAACACATTTTGTCCGTGAGTTTGACTAGTAAAATAGTTGCAGTTGTCTTACACACCTTTTTATTTTATTACAGAAGTCCATTTATAGCAGTACTTGCTTATACCACCTTTGTTTTATAATCACTTGCATCCTCCTTATGTATAGTATTACAATAATTTTTTTTCCTTCTTCCCTCTATAATTTTTCTCTTCTAATTTTTTGCTTCCCCTTATCACTTTCTAACTCAATAATTACATATTATTGAGGACATTGGAGAGGCTGAAGTACTGATGGCCTTGTTTCTTTCAGTCATGTTAAATCACATCTTAGTAAGCAGGACTGATCTTCAGGAATCCCAAGCTTTGAAGACCAGACAGTGAAGCATGGAGCTTGGAAGACCTATCCTTAGCAGCAGAGGATCAGATTAGGTAACAATTTAGAACCATGGAATGGTTAGGAATGTTAGACACCTTTAAAGATTATCTAGTTCAAATCCCTCTTCCTTGAACAGGGACAACTGACACTAGACCATGTTGCTCAAAGTCTCATTCAGCCTGACTTTGTACACTTCCAGTGATGGGGAATCCACATCTAGGCAATCTGTTTCTCTGTTTCACTAGCCTCATTACAAAAATTGTTCTTCATGCCCAATTTAAAGCCACTCCTTAGTTTCAACACATCGTCTGTTGTCCTGTCACTACAGATTTTGGTAAAATTATTTTTTAAATCTTTCTTATAGACCCCCTTTAACTATTGAAAGTTTGCAGTAAGATCTCCTGAGCCTTCTCTTTTGCAAGCTAAATAACCTCAACTCTCTCAGCCTTTCTTCACAGGAAAGGTGTTCCTGTCCTCTGATCATTTTTGTGGCCATTTTCTCTATCTACTTTAACATGTCCAAGACTTCCTTGTACTTTGGACCCCAAAGCTGGATGCAGTACTGCAGATGGGAGCTTGTGAGATCAGAGTAGAGGAAAGATCACAGAACCACAGAATGTAAAGGATTGAAAGTGATCCCCAGAGATCATGGGGTCCAATACCCCTTGCCAAAGCAGGATCACCTAGGGCAGGCCACACAGGAACATGTCCAGATCAGATTTGAATGTCTCCAGAGAAGGAGACTCCACAACCTCTCTGGGCAGCGTGTTCTGGTGCTCTGTCACCCTCACTGTAAAGAAGCTTCTCCTCATTGTGAGGCGAAACTTTCTGTGTTCTAGTTTATATCCATTATTCCTTGTCCTGTTACCGGGTGCCACTGAAAGGAGCTTGTCCAATTCCTCTCAATACCCACCCCTCAATTTATAGACCCCCTCTCTCTTAGCCTTCTCTTCTCCTAACTAAATAGTTCCAGTTTTCTTAGTCTTTCTTCATAGGATAAATGCTCAAGTCTCTTAATCACCTTCAAAGCTCTTTGTTGGACTTTCTCCATCTTGAATTGGGCAGCCTGAAATGGGATACAGTATTCCAGGTGTGGTCTCACCAGGGTAGAGTAGAGGGGGACCTTCTGAACATATTTTTACTAATGTACCATTGGCCTTCTTGGCCACAAAGGCACATTGTTGTCCCATAGTTAACTTATTATCCACTAGGACTCCAAGGTCTTTCTCTTTGGGTCTATTTTCCATCAAGATGACTCCTAGTCTGTATTAGTACTTGGTGCAATTTCTCCCCAGCTGCAGAACTCTACACTTGTCATTATTGAACTTCATGAGGTTCACTTTCACCCACTTCTAGCTTGTTCAGATCTTATTGAATAGCAGCACAACATTCAGATGTGTCAGTCATCCCTCTCAGTTTTGTATCATCAGCAAACTTGCTGAAGTTATACTCTATCCCCTCATCCAGGTCATTAATGAAGATATTGAACCAGATATAGAACAAGATGCCCTCAACATACTCTTTGCACTTCATTTGATGCAGACCAGGAAAGGATTGGTGTTCTGACCTCGGAGTGCACACTGCTGGCTCATATATAATTTTTCGTCTATTCATATTTCCACTGGCATGCTCTCCGTCCATTCACCCCCTTGATATGGCTGATTGCCTCAACTCAGATACAGAACCTTGCACTTGACTTTGTTGAGCTACATAATTCTTGAAAGGGCTCATTCCCCATGTCTGTCAAGTTCCCTCTGGATGGTATGCTTTCCATTTAACAAATCAAATGCATTACTCAGCCTGGTCTTCTCTTAGTCATACAACCAAGTCAAAATTGCCATGACATATATATTTTATTTTGTCATAATGTAGGAAAGACCTGCATTGCTATTTTTCTACATTTAACCTTCTCTATTTTTTATATTCTCCCCTACACAGATTTAATTATAAAACTTAAAAATTGAAGCATCTATTTGCAATGAAGGAAAGATATTTTTTTTTTATCTCTTCCACCAAACCTCACACTAGAGTTATAGTGACAAGCTTCATCTCAGTAAGAAAATATCATTCCTGCCCTGTGAAGGATTTAGGTTAGAAATCACACAGAGCTAGCAAGTATCTGGTTGTGCTACAAAAAGATAAAACTGCAGTGATGGTCTCCTATAGGGGCTAAAACCAGAAGTGAGATTGATATTACTTTTTCCTTTTTTCTTTTTTTTTTTTTTAATGAACACATTTTTCATATCAGAATTACTATTAAACACTTTAAATATCTGCAAGTAATTCATGAAGAAGAAAGTAAGTGGTCCTCAATCAGTCATTTAAATAGGATCTCCACACTGTTTTATTAATACATGACAATGTTTTGGTAGCAGAGGTGATGCAGGTGAGAATTTGTACCTGTCCAGTACCAGTTCCAGACAGCTCTACAATGGACTGTAGTCTATGGATGTATCCATGATGGAGCAGCAGAAAGTTTGAAGAGGAAGGAGAGGCAGATAGAAACTGGTATGGACCCATAACATTCAGTCACTCATCCCACCTCCTCCACTTGGAGCATTGTGCAGAGGAGTCAAAAGAGAAGAAGAAAAGCTGAGTCTATGGAAACAGAGTCAGAGAAGTATTATTTTTTGCCTTTGTTTCTTATTACCTGACTCTATTTGACATGGTAATAAATTTACTTTGTTTTCCCCAAGTTGAGATTGTTCTGTCCTTGATGGTAAATGGTAAACCATGTCCCTGTTTTTGTCCTGACCCATGAATTTTTCTTCCTGTATTCTCCCCCTGTCTTTTTGAGGAGAGTAAGTGAGCAAAAGCATCTAGCTGCATACATTGTTAAACGACTAGAATCACAAATAAGCCATTTTTCTGTTTCCTTCCCATTAAGTATTTGAATTTGATTGATATTACAAGCATGAAATTTTCATATCCCAATTATTTTCAGGCTCACATTACAGATACTTGATTTTCCTTTTTTGGTTTTCAAGACTAAGACAATTAAGTTAACCATCAGATCTTATAATAATTTTTAAATGCTATGGTCTCTTACAGAGAATTCTTAGTAATGTTGACAGAGCTAACATTACAATTAAATGCAGTATATCTATATGAATGTAACATTGCATCTGAACTTATTAGTTAGGGAAAAGTGTAATTAGTCTCATCCCAGTGCTACACCCTTAGGACTACTTGTGTTTTGAATCCTAGTCAGCATCATTACAGCAAGATGAATCATGCTTCACTGGCACACTATGTTGCTCACAGATCTCAGGCAGAAAATTGCATTGCACTTTTCAGACACGTCCATTGCCTCTCTTACTACATCTGCTCTGAGTTGCTTATGTGTATCTCATATGTCAGGCAGAAAATAGAGCTTTGTATCACAGAATTACAGAACTTTAGAGGTTGGAAGGGACCTCCAGAGATCATTGAGTCCAACATCCTTGACAAGGCAGGATCACCTAGGGTAGTTTGCACAGGAACATGTCCAGGCAGGTTTTGAAAGTCTCCAGAGAAGGAGACTGCACAACCTCTCTGGGTAGCCTGTTCCAGTGCTCTGTCACCCTCACTGTAAAGAGGTTTCTCTTCATGTTCCAGTTTGTAGCCTTTGCTCCTTGTCTTATTGCTGCTGACCAGCAAAAAGAGATTGGCCCCATCCACTTGACACCCACACCTCAGATATTTGTGCACATTGATAAAATTTCCTCTTGGTCTTCTCCAGACTAAACAGCCCCAGGTTTCTCTGTCTCTCTTTGTAGGGGACATGCTCAAGTTCTCCAGTCACCCTTGTGGCTCTCTGATGGACTCTTTCCAGCAGGTCTCCATCTCTCTTGAACTGGGGAGCCCAAAACTGGACACAGTATTCCAGATGTGGTGTCAGCAGGGCACAGTAGAGGGGGAGAAGAACCTTCCCGGACCTGCTGGCCACACTTTTCCTGATGCACCCCAGAATGCCATGGACTTTCTTGGCCACAAGGGCACACTGCTAGACCATGCAGAACTTGCTGTCCACCAGGACTCCAAGGGCTTTCTCCATAGAGGTGCTTTTCAGCAGGGCAGCCCCCAACCTGTACTGGTGCCATTGATTCAGGCAGTTATCTGGACACACAAGAGTATCTACTAAATATCTACTAATATATATGACTATGTATAAAATATAATAACATCTGGACAAATCTGAAATGTTTGGTGAAAATCAAAATAGATGAGCACCTACTTTAAAAAAAAAATCATCAGTTTCTATGCTACAAATTACAATGAAATCTTAAGAAGAGCTGCTTTGTATGATAATTTTCAAAAGCCTGGCTTTTACTTTCAGGATGTGCATGAAAGCTTCTTGTTGATGAACAGTACAAAGACATGGTTCTTCATATCCAATGGTTAAATGTGAATTTATAAGCACTTAGACTTGACAGTTTTAGCTTCAGCTACAGTTCTTTATTATTCTCAAGTGCCTTTTTCTCATTACTTTTCTCACAGAATATTTTTTTAATATAGCTGTCTGTATTTAAGCCTCAAAGGAAGTGGTTTTATCACTTTTAAAATACTGTGACACATATAAATGCTCTAATATTTTCAGGGAAATATTTATTTCTAAGACATTTTCTGTCAGTTGTCTGTTATTTAACTATTTATCTGAGTTTAATTCAGTGGTATTTAACTTAGAAAAAATATTCTAGTAATGAAACTTAATCTGAGCTATCAACACTGAAAACTGTATGTGAATAAGTTTGTGAACCATCAGCAAGGCTTAATAAGTAGCAATTCTCACCATCTCTGTAGCTTGCTCAAATTGAGCATGCTAATATACCCAAAACTTTAAAAGTTAATTAAAAAAGGAGAATTTATTCATATGTAGTTCAGTGTAAAATTTTCCTTTTGGCTAAGTCTGACAGTCTTCTTATTTAAGGAAGTGCAGACATTTAATTTAACCAAGTTAATCTAGCCTGATGCTATAGAAACAGAGGATTATATGTTAAAAAATGTTTGTGAATTATGAATGATTTCATATTAATTGAAGTAATTAACAGAATAGCAGTTAAAGTCAATATTTATCCACTGACAAATTAATTTGATCCTTTTGGTATAGAGTGAACTAAAATCATTCACAAAATCCTAAAGGTTTAAATATTACAACTTTTCCTGCTTCTTTTGTGAAATAATACTGAAGAGCAAATGCATAGCAAATCACTACTCCTAGTTCTCACTACAGAAGAGTGAAACTTAAAAGTTTTGGCAGAGTATTGTAATAAAAGATCTTGAACAGCAAACATGGAGGGGGAATTGGTTTCAAATGGCACTCCTTACCTCCACATATAGAGATTTGAAAAAAAATCATATTTTTAGAATTCCTTAGTCTCTTTTGAATTTCTCTTGTATTTTCTCTCTTTTTTTCTTTTTTTTTTATTTTTGAGTTTTGTGTTGGTTTGAGCTAATTGGAGAATTTGAGTGAAAAATTAGACTATTGGCTGAAAGAGGTAAACACAGTGTGTCACTTCACTCAGTTTTACTGAGAAAGGAAAAAAAAGTTGTTTTTAAGAACTGTTCTGAAAGCAGTCTGCTTCTGTCTGTTCTGGCTGCAGCTGCTTCTCTTGCATAGCCTCCTTTCCCTTTGTATTGGTAGATAATTCAGAGTAAAATTACTAACTCCTTTCTATCACTAATCCCTCTGATCGATCTACTTCAGCTTATCTGAAGCATCAACTGGTGGTGAGATAAGACTGGGGAAGTGGAGAAAGGTGGTAGCAGGGGGGTTTGGTTACCCTCTCTTGGGGATTTTGGTCTCCGAAAGGCATGTGGTGTCTGTATTACCTTTTCACTGTATATATCTGTGAAATGCTTGTATATTGTGCATTGCTGTAAATATAAAGCTTCGTTTATTAACTTCCAGTGTTTTTCTGAGTCTTAGCCAGGGTTTACAAAAGGTGGGGGGGCAGGTAACTGCTAAACCACTACAGGTTCTATTGCAAATATGTAGTCAGATTGATGTGAGGTGGAGACACAGGTGTTTTGTATCAATCTTTGTGGCTTGACCAAAAAGGCAGCACCTTAAAAGCATGAATTCTTCCTTCCATTTAGAAGGTGGAGCAAGATAAAAAAATAATCAGAATCACTTTTATTGGTAAAGTTTAATCTTACTGTGAACTGAGAAATATAAACCAGGGAGATTATACCTGCTTTCTCTCAGGAAGTACCAGCAATAATTTCAGCTGCCTATGAAAAGACTCTGATTATCATTCCAGACTCTTTGATGTATCCATAATTGGGTGACAGAACCCTAAATTCTATATCACATTGTAACCTCCTGTGCAGGTATCTTGGATAATGCAGAACATTTGAAATGGGACTTGTCACCTGTGTTTAAGTGAATCCTTTCCTAGGTGAGCATGTAGAGCTTTTTCAGATATATTCACTTCTGAGTTTTACTTATTTGTATGTAAATGGAAAGCCTATATATAATTATGTTGTCTTTAAAAAGAAGTCATATCTGTGTTGTTAGAACAGATCCTCAACAGACAAAAGTATCATAATGCTATTCTGTTGAATATTTGAATTGTAAATAAGAACGTCATCAATACATTCATATCTAGCATAAAAAAAAAACAAACCCAAACCCAAACAAACATACCCCAAAGAAACCCAAAACCCAACAAAAAGTAAACAAAGGAACAAAAAAACTCAAAAGAATATGGTAAAGCAATGAAAGAAAGAGGCTACAGTAACGTGTTTTTGAGCGTGTTCGTTCCCTCAACTGCAAATACTGTAGTAGTGAAAGGCCATGTAGTGAAAGACCTTGATAAATAACTTGAGCAGCAATGTGTTCTTTGAATGATATCTTTAATGATAATTAATTCTAAGCATTTTAGATTCAGGTGTTTCTGGAACCGGAATTATATATCTAGCACAGCATTATTAATAATGAAAAAAAAATATCAAACTTTTAGGACTTCTGAGCCAAATACTTTCACCTTTTCGTTAAACAGTGCTCATTTCAGTGGTATCTGTTTATCTTATTTGTAGATGTGTACGTTTTTTTAGTAAGATTATTTCAATTGACCTGATCATTGGGGATAAAGGGAAGGCTGTGGCACTCAATCACTTTTTTGCCTTTGCCTTTGCCAATAAGGGCTCTAACACATGACATAGGTTAAAAAAGATAAAAACAGGAACCAGGAAAATGAAAACCCACCCATTCTAAGTGAAGGTCAGGTTCAAGACCACATAAGGAATCTGAACTTGCACAAATCCATGAGACTTGACAAGATCCATCTGCAGGTCCTGAGGAAACTGGTGGATGAAGCTGCTAAGCCACTTTCTGGTAAAGTTCACACTGTCTGGAAAGGTGGAAACATGACCCCCATTTTGAAAAAGGAAAGAAGGAAGACCTAAGTAGTTACAAGTCAGTTAGTCTTTCCTCTGTGCCCACCAAGAACATACAGCAGATCTTTCTGGAAACCGCTAAAGCACATCAAAAAAAGTAGGTAATTGGTGGCAGCCAACACAGCTGCACTCAGCGTAAATAATGCCTGGCAAATTTGGTGGCCTTCTATGACAGGTTAAGAGAACTGATGTACAAAGGAAGAGCAACTGATGTTGTCTACCTGAACTTATGCAAAGGCTTTGACACTATGCATATCCCATGACATACTGGTCTCCAAATTGGAAAACCATGGATTTGATGTGTGGACCTCTCAGTGAATAAGGAAGTTGGCTTTATAATCACACTCAAAGAGTGATGGTCAATGGTTCAGTGTCTAAGTGAAGACAAGTGATGAGTGGTCTTCTTTAAGAATCAGTACTGGGACCAGTGTTCTTTTAACATCTTTGTCAGTGACATGGACAGTGGGACTATGTGCATCCTCAACAGGTTCACTGACAACCCCAAGCAGGACCTTGACAGGTGCGAGAGGTGGGCCCATGCCAGTCTTATGAAGTTCAACAAATCAAAGTGCAAGGCTGTCCAGGTTAATCCAAAACACAAATATAGGCTGGGGGAAGAACAGATAGAGAGCCATCCTAAGGAAAAGGACATGGGCATGCTGATTGATGAGAAGTTCAAGAGGATCTGGCAATTTGTTCTTACAGCTCAGAAAGTCTACTATATCCTGGACTGCACCAAAAGAAGTGTGGCCAGCAGCTCAGAGGTGCTTCATCCTTTCTACTCCACTCTCATGAGACATCACCTGGAGTACTGTGTCCAACTCCAGAGACCCCAAAACAAGAAGCAGGGACATAAAGATGATCAGAAGGCTGGAGCACCTCTCCTATGGAAACAGTAGAGGTTTTACAGCTTGAAGAAGAAGAGAAGGCTCCAAGGAGATCTTAAAACAGCCTTTTAGTATTTGAAAGGAACCTGCAGGATAGTTGGAGAGAGACTTTTTAAAAAGGTATAAAAAGGTATCCCTCATTTAGGATGAGGGATAACGGTTTCAAACTAAAATAAGGTAGATTTATATTAGATATTAGGAAGAAATTTTTCACCATAAGGGTGGTCAGGCACTGAATCAGTTTGCCCAGAGAAGCTGTGGAGACTTCAGCTCTGGAAGTGTTCAAAACCAGTTTGGATGGGGCCTTGAGTACCCTGATCTATTAGGAGGTATCCCTGCCCATGGCAGGGAGATTGGAACTAGACAATCTTTAAGATCCTTTCCAGCCCAAATAATTCTATGATTGTATGAAACTTACTGGTTTTCTAGGTTAGTCCTGGCTAACATCTGTCATGGAAGGCCAATAGGCTTGTCCAGACGTTCTCTTGTTCTCCCTCCCTTCTGCTGATGGGGGAAGCAAGGGCAGGAAACAAAGACAAAGGCCTGGTACCATTGTGTCTCTTTCAAAGTGGTGAATGGGTGTCCACACATGTTTACACACTTGTTTGTGTTCCACCCTAATATAGGTAAAAGCAAGCCCAAGCTCACCTAATATGGTCAAGTTTGGCAAACCGCCATTCTGGTTGGTTAATCTATGGCCAAAGAACCATTAGTCTCAGCTGAATTGATAACAGAGATGAGCAGATAATGCAATGTGCTCTGCCATTGCATATGTGCTCTCTGCCATTGTATTCGTGCTTTTGGCATCCTCTGCCTGCTATATAATATCAAGCTCTGATGCCTTGGTCTTGTATGCCTAGAGCTGCTTCAGTTTACCATGAATAAGCATGAAGTGCTTTAACGCAATAAGCTCCCTGAGCCACTAGCGTGACATTGTGGCCACCTGCATATGTCTGCCAGACATTGTGCCAAGTCTATACATCTACAAGTCTTCTGCTGAGACTGGGAGCCTTGGAAAGGACACAGTCGCCCAAGAGGAAGCAGGACAAGGTGAGAGATTGCTCACACACACACACCCAGCATTCTGCTAGCCAGGGGGAAGCTCCAGAAGTCTTAATGGCTAAGAAGACACTGACAGAATGTCCTTCAAGTGTTTAGGTACTGTCTGAAACTATAATGCAGCCCTGGGAATCTGGACATACTATTTTGTGAGTAAATACTTAAAGCCTCTCTTTAACTAATTCTAAGTGCCTTCTGCCTTAAGCAGAAAGGAGCTTCTCAAGTCCCTCTAATGGGAAAGTGGAATAGTCAACCACAAGAACCTCTTCCATTTACATTAATATTTGTATTTTGCTAGTTGTTTCTTAAGTGTTCTAGATTGCCTGGTTTTCTTCTGTGTAATATTTTCCATGACTGTGCAAAGAACATGTTATAAAAACAAGTTATATGGTGAGATTAATAGTAATATTCATACAAAAAAACCCCTATATTATTAATTTTTAATAAAATCCTGCTCTCATCCATAACATAATCCAAACACCAACTCAGGCATTTATTCAATCCCCATTCTTAGGGACAAGGGTAGAAGAAAGAAAGAAAAAGCTTGTAGGCTGAGCTAAATAGAGGTGTTCACCAAGTACTGGGGAAAATTAATTAAATGTATTGTCATTTAATATAGATTTGTGTAGAGAGAAAGGTAGATGAACATTAAAGCAATCATTTCTACCCCATTTACACAAGCTTAATTTCACACCTTCTCTCCAGACTCTTACTATCCCCTGAGAAACAGGGTGAGGTATAGGAAGAATTAAGTACGGATGGCTCCTCTCTGTTACTCCTTTCTTTTCACACTTTTCCCTTTTCTAGGTGTGTGCTCTTACATGGGCTGCAGTCAGCCCTTCTGGGTAAAACAAAACAAAACTGCAGACTGTAGTACCTTCAGGGAGCATTCATCTTCTTCAGCCTGGATCCTCCTCTGCTCCTTCTCCTCCATCTACTCTTCTTCTGACCTTGGTGTTCCTTCTGTTGTTTCTCACTCTCTTTTCCCCTCTTTTAGACCTGTCCAGGACTTTCTGCCCTTCCTTAACCATGTTTTCACAGAAACACCCCAAGCTTTGCCGGTAGGCTTAGCTAACTCCTGAAGTACAGCAAGCTGGAACTGGTTGCCTCTGACACAATGAAGCATAGAACTCTTCCCAAGCAGATAACCTTTGCAACCCCATGTTACCAAAACCTTGCTACACATACTAGATTGCAGTAGAGCAGAAAAAAAAAATCTTTTTACAGCAACTTCTCCTTTTTCCATCTTACGACCCTACTTCAACAGGCTCTAACACTTCTCCCAGACCTGTCAAACCCTTTGACAAAAACAATGGTTGAGGAGAAATAACCTCAGGATCCTCCTACTTAAAATATGCACCATGCAGTTAAGACCACTGGTTCTTATTCATTTTCTGTTAGATTTTTCTTAGAACAAATTCAGAGAGGTGTTTTATTTTTTCCTTTCTCATCTCCCCACCCCTTTTTTTATGTGAACCATAGAGCTGAAATCTGTTGTTTCAGGTTTTTTGTGTTTTTTTGGTTGGTTGGTTTTGTTTGGAGTTTTGGGCTTTTTTTTTTAATTTTTTTTTAACATAGTAGGACATTCAATAATAATTATTGCCTTTAGTTTCTGCTACGGATTGAGCTGAACCTGCTGCTGTTATTCATACCATTCTGCAGTCATGCCAGCTTTGAAACTGAAAGTATTGGCTGGAGCAAAGTATTATGGGGCTGGAAGTTCAGATTGCAACATGAGAGACTTCCTGCTCTGGTTGCTGCTTGTGGGTTTCTTGGGTGTTGCCTTTTCTTCTGGGATGGCAGCAGGACAAGGAGGGGTGGGGGAGTAGTTTCCTGGCCTGGGCTTTTTACTTTCTTGCTTCTGCTTGCTGCTGCTTTGTGCCATGTATTTTCTGCAAATAGGCTAAAATAACCATGCATTTTGTGCTAGGTTTCTGTGATTTGTGATCAGTAAACTCTATTCTTATCTCACTTTTTTTTTTTTTTGCATTCTCGAGTGTTACTTTTCCCTCACTTATGTGTTGGGAAAATGGACATGGTAACCCACTGGTTTAGTCTGACTCATTTTGTTCTGATTCACAAAATTATAGTCCCATACCCATGATGCACAATGGATTACACTTCAGCTACTTGCTATTTTGCTAAGTCAATGCTTAATTTTTAGACCAATAATAGAATTCACTTAGGTAACACTTAATTTCATTTCTTATATATCTTTTTCTATTAATATAAAACTCATACTAATAAAATCCTGGTTAAATTATGGCAATATACACATAATTTACCTATGTGCAATTTAATCTTTTATTTAATCTTTTAAACTCATTTACCTGTCAGCATATTGCACTGCTTAAATACTTGGTAGGAGGGGCAGAGAACAGATTTTCTGCTATGTTTGTTTGTTTCTTTGTTTCATTTCTAAATTTTATATTTCTTTAGCAAAAAGACAATTTTATTACTAGAATTCCTAGAAACATGAAATCATAGAATGGTATAGGTTGGAAGGAACATCAAAGATCACCTCATTCCACCCCCCACCACCGTAGGCAGAGTCACCTCCCACTAGAACAGGTCACTCAAGTCCTCATCCAACCAGTCCCTGAACAACTCCAGAGAGGAACTTCCCTGGACAACCCATTCCAGTGTCTCACTACCCTCACTGTAAAGAACTTCTTCCTAACATCCTGTTTACATCTCCCCTCTTCCAATTCGAACACATTACTCCTCATCCTGTCATCACAAGACCTTGTGAATAGTCCCTCCCCAGCCCTCCTATAGGCCTCCTTCAGATATTGGAAGGCTACTATAAGGTGTCCTGGAAGACTTCTCTTCTCCAGGCTGAAGAGCCTCAACTCTCTCATCCTGTCCTCATAGCAGAGGTGCTCCAGCCCTCTGATCTTTTTTGTGGCCCTCCTCTGGACTTGCTCCAACAGTTCTATATCTTTCTTGTGTTGCAGGGCTCCAGAACCGCACACAGTACTCCAGATGGGGTCTGATGAGAGCAGCGTAAAGGGGAAGAATCCCTTTCCTTGCCCTGCTGGCCATGCTTCTCTTGATGCAGCCCAGAACACGGTTGGCTGTCTGGGCTGCACACACACACTGCTGGCTCTTGCTGAGCTTTTCATCGACCCAGACTCCCAGGTCCTTTCCTTCAGGGCTGCTCTCCAGTCAGTCACTGCCCAGCCTGTATTTGTGCTTGGGATTGCGCCGACCATTGTGTAGGATCTTACACTCAGCCTTGTTGAATTGTCCAGGTCCCTCTGCATGGCATTCCTGCCCTCCAGCAAGTCAACTGTGCCACATAGCTTGGTGTCATCTGCAAACTTGCTGAGGATGCACTCGATTCCTCTGTCGATGTCACTGACAAAGATATTAAAAAGTACCGGTCTCAGCACTGACCCCTGAGGGACGCCACTTGTCACTGGTCTCCAGGTTGACATTGTGCCATTGGTCACCACTCTATGCATGCGACCATCCAGCCAATTCCTTATACAGTGAGTGGTCCACTCATTAGGTCCATGATTTTCCAGCTTGGTGACCAGGATGTCATGTGGGACAGAGTCAAAGTCTCAGGTCCAGGTAGATGACATCAGTTGCCCTTCCTTTGTCCACTGTTGCTGTGACTTGTGGGTTGGCTACAGGGACATGGATTCTATGAATGATCCGCTTGCTGAAAGAGTTCCGAAAGTGGGCCTCTCTTAGCATGGGAAAAGCAGGCTTTGGTTGCAGTCTTTCTGCAGCACCAGCTGATAAGAGGGAGCTGGCTGATGAAGAAAGAAAAACATCTTGGGCAAAGCGGCAGATACACATCAGAAGAAAGGGGTGCATGAACACATAAGAATTACCAATGAGAAATAGAATAGTGCAAACTGGGAGAGACTTGTGCTGTATAACTTGTGCTGATTCTATAATAAAGCTGAACAATACTCTGACCACATTGGTCATTCATATTGATTCCATGCTCTTTCGTGATAGTGACTTCATCATAATTTGTCAGACATGATTTACCCTTGGTGAAGCCATGCTAGTTACCAATCACCTGTTCTTGGTTTTCCATTTGCCCTTCTTGAAGATGGGTGTTATCTTTGCCCTTTTCCAGTCAGCAGGAACTTCACCGGTCTGCCATGACCTTTCAAATACTATGGACAGTGGTTTAACAACTTCATCTGCCAGTTCCCTCAGGACCCGTGGGTGGATCTCATCAGGCCCCATGGACTTGTGCACGTTCAGATTCCATAGGTGCTCGCAAACATGATCTTCAATTACAGTGGGCAGAACTTCTTTCTCCCAATCATTACTTTTGCCCTCTGGGACTTGGACATTGTTGTTGGAGCACTTGCTGCTGAAGACTGAGGCAAAGAAGTCATTGAGCACCTCAGCCTTATCCATGTTCCCTGTCACCAGCTCTCCATTTCCCTTCTGAAGGGGTCCCACGTTCTCCCTAGTCCTCCTTTTCTCACTGATATACCTGAAGAAATTCTTGTTCCCCTTAATGTCCCTCACCAGATTCAACTCCAGCTAATTCCTTTAGCTCTCCTAATCTGATCTCTGGTTGCATGAATAATTTCTTTGTACTCGTCTCAGATGCAAGAAGAAAGCCTACAGACAGTGGACACAAGGACAGGTAATCTAAGTGTGTCAAAGAGCTCTCTAATAATCCATGCAGGCCTCCTGGCATTCTTACCTGCCTTCCTCTTTTTTGGCATGCGTTGCTCCTGGGCATGGAGGACTTGATCCTTGAACATCATCCAGCTTTCCTGGATGCCCTTTCCTTACAGAGTTTTTTCCCATGGCACCCTGCAAAGAAGGTCCCTGAAGAGATTGAAGTCTTCTCTTCTGAAGTCTAGAGCAGTGAGTTTGGACTTCAGAAGCACAGACATCAATATAAGTTCCTCAGTATCACTGGTTGGAGCTTTCTGAGTAGTATTTGCATGATTGCTTCTCTGATAGCTGAACTAATAAAGAAAATACTTATGCAGAAATTCCATTCTCTGTTTCACTGAGATATTCTGTGTCATTTGGAAACAGCAGGACATTAGCCTTCACAGCTTTTAAGTACTGGAAAGATTCTTGAGCTAAACACATCCACTTATAAACTACATTGGAGGGATCTTTGTGGACTATATCTACAAGATCTGTGTAGGCATAAGTTCAGCATACTATAATAAGTAACAACATTTTTTCAAATATTAGTATTACATTTTCCAGCATTTTACATCAAGAAGTGACTGGATTAATTTTTTTTTTAAGTAAAAAAAGAAAGAAAGGTCCTAGGAAATGTGGTGTAGGTGTCAGTCTTCCCTCTCCCATCTCAGTGGAGTGCTTTAACCACTAGATTGTGCCTTTTCTCTAGTCCTTATGAATCTTTCGATTTTATTGTATAGTAATTTAATTTCAGTAGAAAGAATTTAGGACTTCAAATGATGTTCTTTTTTATCCCAAACTTCAGTGGCTCTTTTTATTATTATTTTTGTTTTACAAGATAAGGAAAAAACTGAGCTAAATTCTGTTTTACATTCAACATATTTCTTTAGTACAATATTATTAATACAATGCCAGTAAATCTCTGTCTGGTTCTAGTTGCATATTAAGAAGCATGTACTCCAAATATCACTGTGAAAACATACAAAGGTCATGTAAAGAGAATGTTTGTAAGTTCTGGATACAAACTACAGGGGAATGCTGCATAATCCACTATCTTCTTTGAGTAAAAAATGTTCAAAAAGATCCTTTAAAATAAAAAGATAATCAAATATAACATAATGTTTACATTTACATATATTAAAGAATACAGTCATCCATTTTCATGGAGCACACAAGCATAAACATTTATTTTCTGAAATGGTCTATAACTTTTAAGAACTATTCCATAAATAAGTCCACTTTGAAATATTTCTTTTTCTGTACAGAAAAAAAATCATGAAACAAAACCACTGTATAGTATAGTTTAATATTCACAAGCAAAGCAAATAAGGAGCATTGGAACAGAGTCTTCTTTCCTCTCAAAAATTTAGTAGCACTTTTGAATATTTAATGTTCTGCTGGTGGATTTCTACGTGCACTAGAGCTATTAGTATTAATGCAAATTGCAGCTTTGCAACCTCAGATGTTACATTCAAAGCTCATTTTCTGATGTCATCAAAACTTGGCTTTTTGGAAAAGTGATTTACTTTGTTTTCTAAAATACTCTTCACAAGAATGTTCTGTCTTAATTAAGTCAATAACACTACTTATAATCTCCACATAGAAGTAATTATTTAATTTTCAAATAGGCTGATGAATGTAGAATAATTATGTCATTTCCTACAATTAATGCTGTTTTCTGAAAATTCTGTTTTCAACATACAACTCTAAAGGCGTGTGATTTCTTAAAGTAGAACTAATAGAAAGTAACTCCACAGTTGGTCATAAATGGACAGACTGTGCACTCCCCTCACACTGAGAAATAAAAAAATTAAAATGCCATCTTTCTTTTGTCTCCAAATGCTTTCCCTCCCTTTGCTCCAGAAAATTTAGCATAAGGTAATCCATGAGGCTTTGTACTGATCCTCATGCTGAAACAAGTGATACACTTTAATTATAGGGATATAACCTACTGTGGTAGATTACCATGCCTAGACACTTTGCAGAAGGAAGATGTTATACCCGAGATTTATTAATGAAAATAGTGACAAGATTTTGGCAGGTCTCAAGTGAGATTACAACGTGTTATATGTAATGCTTTCCAAAGTAAGAGTAATACCATCTTCCTGTTAGAGGTGCTTAAAAATATTAAATTGACAAATCCTAGAGCTGATCTCAGTGTCAGCTCTATAGTTTTTTGTGTAGCTCCTCGGTCATTATGGTATTAAATTTGTTTATATTCTTTATTTTTACTTTGAAGTGTACTGCATAAATATGCATATGCAATATACTTTCTTTTTTGTTATTGCCCTCTGCCCCTGATGGTCCCTGGAACTGGAACATCCTTGACAGGAGCAGAATAGGTCACTCTCAGGGAGTGGGTTGGCCTTGGCAATGTCAAACTGGTTGGAGACAGCTGGAGCTGCTTTCCCCAACTCTCATGTGACTGTTGCATGCTCAGACAAAGCTGCTGCTCACTTAGGGGCAAAAGTCATCAGACCCTGAGGGTGAGTGGAACAACAGCCTTTTGTGTCATGGGATGGGCAGATATTTTACTCCTCCTATGTGGGGTGCCTGTGGGCAGCCAGAATATGGTGGGATAAATAGTGCACCTCTGCCAGAGGCTAACACCAAACAGGGGCCCATGAAATTAGGGTTTATGCTAGTGATGATTTCTGTCTGGAAGTAGTAGGGGGTAGAAGAATCAATAAGGATGAAAGAATGATAAAAAATTTGCATGATGATACATACAAGTTTGTTAAAAGACATTGTTTCCTTTATATCTGTTAAAATATTATTTTGTGGTGTATTAGATTTCCTGGGGACTGTAGCTGAGGCTGAGTTAAATAAAAGTAGACTTGTGAGCTAACTGAAGAGCCAAAAACCAAGAGGGAGAAATGAATTTTAAAGTTACTACTCAAAGACAATTTCAGGTAAGGTGCCAGTACCACTACAGCCAGAACCCCAATCACAAAAATAAGTGGATAGAAGGGTTTCTTCAAGAATTGCATGAATTTGTCATTTACCTTCTGAAATGTGATTGTCAGAGAAGAAATTGGAAAGATTGTGATGGTTCTGTTGCTTATGTTACCCAACCTTTCTCACTGAGAGATTAGGTCACATTCCAGTCAAATTAAAAGGAAAATAAAAATGCCAAACACTTTCAAGCAAAAGATTTTGAAACTCTGAAACTCCTATTTCACATCCTGCCATAATTCCTAGTCTGAAAGACCTTACAGTTAAAGCTTTGGATCTAAGAAAGCAGAATTTGAAGTTTCATAGAACAGTTTCCAGATTTGAGTCCTTACTGCTTTTTGGATTAGCCTTAATTCCCCCCGTTTTTATTTGGCCAAGGAGTTTTTGCTTTGAAACAGTTTGTTATCATGCTGTATTCAATTTAAAATCATGGCCTATTGTATTGATTGTGGGCTATTGAAGAGGCTGAAATTATAAATTATGTAGCTTTTATAATTTCCAAAAGCCCCACCCACAATCTGTGTGTAGATGAGTTTAAGTTTGGGTTCTAATTCGGTCGAGAAAAGTCTTCACAATGATGCCTTTTCTTGTAATTCAGGAAAAATCAGAAAAATTGAAAGGTTTGGGCATGAAACTTGCCCTACTTACAGATGGGAGACTGTCTCAAAGTCCGTGCGAGGTTCGTGTCTCCAGGTCCGTGTTCAGGTCCCAGTGCAGGTCCGTGCAGGTCCCAGTGAAGGTCTAAGCAAGTCCTTGCAAGTCCAAGCAAGTCCTGCTGCAATCTGTCCAGCTGCCATATATATACTGAGGTGATCTGTTGCCTCCCTGTTCAAGCTCATGGAGGGTGGGAGAAGGCACTTCACACCTATTGTACTAAGCCTCCGGTGACAGAGGTGGGGAGGCAGGAAGACCGTTTCCTGCCCCATTCACACCTCTGGTGGGGCAGTGGACTGGGTGTGCCCTGCCACAGTTCACACCTCATTCAAACCTCCGGTGGGGCAGTGCCCTGCTCTGCCACACCTATCATTAAACATTCATTTTCTCTGATAAATACAGCTTTTAAAAATAAATCAGTACATAAAAATTTGGAGCAGAGACACACTGAAATCTGCTGATAACTTTCATAAAAGCGTTTACTAAATGAGGGCTCTATTCTTCCAGCTTTTATTGGCTTTTAAAGTCATTTGTTCATTTGTTCGTTAGTTTGTTTGTTTTAGTTAAATCCTCTCATTGGTAATAAATCTGATTCTGAATATTATGCCAAAACATGTGGATTACAGGTGTATGATTACAGACAGCCAGTATGTGTTCACAAAGGGTAAGTTGTGCGTGACTATTTTGTTTGTCTTCTGTGATGGAGTGACTGCATCAGCAGACAAGGAAAGAGCATAATTGGAGAGATGAAGGTTTTCTAGGTAAGATATTTGATGGATGAGGAACTGGCTAGGTGGGTATGTCTAGAGTTATAATCAATGGCTCAGTATCAATATGGAAGTCGGTAATAAGTGGTGGCCTTGAAGGTCCATACTGGGAATTGTACCATATCATATCTTTACAAATTATGTAGTAGAATAGACTACACTATCAACCAGTTTGAGATAACACCAGGCAGATTGATGCAGTTGAGTAGCTAGATGGAATGACTGCCATCCAGAGAGAGTTTGATAGGCTAAAGTGATGGGCCCATGTGAATGTCACAACGTTCTGCAAGATCTACTGCAAGCCCCTGCACAGGGTTTAGGACAATTGCCAGTATCAGTACATACTGCCCATTTAAATGGATTAAGAGCAGCCCTGAGGATGAGGACTTGGCAAATAGTAGTGGATGAAAAATTTTACACGGCCCAGCAAATTGTGCTTTCAGCCCAGAAAGCCTATTGTGTTGTGAGCTGCATGAAAGGCAGTACGGCAGCAGGTCAAGGGAGATGATTCTGCTCTTCTGCTCTCATGAAACCCCACCTGCACTGCTACATTCACCTCTGGGTTCCTGTGATGCTTTGAACTAATTGGAGGATTTGAATGAGAAATTAGAATACAGGCTGAGAGAGGAAAACGATGATGCTAGTTCGCTCATAACTTTACTAAGAAAGAAAAAAAATCGTTTAAGAGTTGTAATCCAAATATAGATATGTGAGACTCCTTCGGACTGCTTTGGGCTGTGGTAACTCCTGAATGGCTTTTTCTCCCTTCCTAGCCAGATCTGAATAATTTCACTAACTTCTTTCCTGAGGCTAATCCCCCTGGCCAATAGACCTTTGCCTATCTGCTGCATAAAACAGATGGTGAGATAAGACTGGGGGAAGGTGGTAGGGGTGGTTGGTGACCCCTCTTAGAGATTTTGATCTCTGGGAGGGGTGTGGTGTTTCTGCATTACCTTTTTTACTGTATATATCTATAAATATCTGTTATACATTGTAAATATCTGCTTGTATACTTTGCATAGCTGTAAATATAATTTATTAACTTCCAGCCAACTGAGTCCTAGCCTGGGTTATTTCAAAGTGGGGGGGAGGGGGCAGGGGAGGTGCAGATGACTGCCAAACTACCACAGTTCCTCAGCACAAGAGAAACAAGAACCTGTTGGAGAAGGTCCAGAGGACTACCACAAAAATGATCAGTGGTCTAGAACATTTCTCTCATGAAGAAAGGCTGAGAGACTTCAGGTTGCTCAATTTGGAGAAGAGAAGGCTCTGGGAAGACCTTATTGCAGCCTTTCAATACCTACATAAATGCTTATAAGAAAGAAAGAGAGATTTTATCAACACCTGTATATGACAAAGGATTTAAACTTAAAGAGGTTAGATTCATATTAGTGTTCAAAGTCAGATCAGATGAGGCTTTGAGCAGTCTGATATAGTAAAATATGTCCCTTCCAACCTAAGCCATTGTATGATTCTGCGGTTCTACAACTTGATTATGCTGTGTATAACAGCTCTATTCTGTAAAAGTGGCAACAAGAAAGACTGGAAAAGATACTTTGCTGTTTCTAAGGAAAGATGAATTAAATGTGTGAAGTCTGATGCTAAATTGCAAAACACACATAGAAAACAAAACAAAGCAGGGAACTGTGTGCCTTTCTAGATATTGAATATATGACAAGATAAGACTGAGTAATCTTATCTAACCTTAAGTTCAGATGGGTTTTGAGCAGGAGGTTCAAATGGTTGACTGCCTCCAGTAGTCCCTTTAAACCATTTTTTTCTGTGATTTCATAATTCAATATTTTTTTAGTAGATTAAATTAAATTACACATAAGTAGGGAAAAAAATCAATTAAAAAAAAAAAAAGTCTGTGGAAGCAGAAGGAAGGTCAATAACCATAAATTTCTTAATAATATGTTCAGAGGAAGTGTGATGGTAATGCTGGTACAGATACTAGATAAAAATAAATAAAAGTATTAATAATTCAGATACAAAAGATATATGCAAATGAATTCAACCTGAAGTAAAAAAATACAATAATCTTATGTAGCATATTTAAATGGATGACTGGTAAACATCCTGAAAGTAAGGAAAAAAAAAAGGATTTGGAAAACAGACTCTCTAATGAAAAGCAAATGTAATTCAGTCTACTTAATTTCCCCAGAAAGTAAGAATTGCTTTGGTCATAGTCCAAAGTAGGTTTATAAAGAATGAATTCCTTACTGTTTCGATAATACAGCACAAAAAATGTCATGAGGAAGGCATCTGAAATTAATCATAATTCACCAAGGAATCAAGAGATGGAGCTTCTACTGCCTAATTAGAAGGTAAATGTGGGCCTCAAATCATACTTTATTTTGCCATGTATGTGACTGAGTATTCTAAAACTGCTTGTAAAATATTGTTTCTATTTTGTGTTGGTGGTACATATCTGAGTAAAAAAAATCTGTCAGCTGCTGCTAAACATGTTAATTTGATAGAGAAATGGGTATGTGCTATTCTGTCTAGACAGTGAAATTTTAAAGTAGGAAGTTCTTGGAGCCTCTCCTTAAATTTTCCCTTCTTTACTCTACTTTCTGAATTTTGCTTTAATCTTAATCTATCACTTGAAAAAGGGGGAAAGGTTTTAAAATTACAATAAATAAATTCATTACTATGAAGAGTGAAAAATGTGAGCCTTTTCCTAAAGTATACTATGAATATAATGAAATCTAATATTTTAAATGGGAAGAATAAGTGACGGGTGTGGAATTTTGGGAAGTGAGTACACTTTGTTATCTAATGTGAAATGTGTCTGAATCAGCCCTTCATAATAAGTTATACGTTATTGTCTGTTGAAATGTAAACTTGTGTTTTTACATCCAATGACATTATTTTACTGTCCGTTGAAATGTAACTTTAGATTTTTACAACTGATGACGTTCCTTGAGATATAGATCAATAATTCAGCATGCTGTCATTGTTGCGCCAGTTATGTTTCACAGCTATTGACAGAGGTACAAAAATTTCCTGTGTTCACAATACAAAAAATAGGGCTAACATTCTACATCTGTTTAAAAATACTTTCATAGAAGAAAAATAATTTAGATAGGAGAAATTACAAGAAGTGCCATGTTCTGGCATCTGAATAAGAGAGTATGACACAAAAATGCGAGAAGATTGTGTAAAGTGTAGAACAGTTCTAGTGATGCCCACTTTAAGTGTCTCAGGGCAATAATAATATAATAATTAATTCATACAAAAGATGTGCCGTAGTTGCTACAGAATAATGATCTGAAATATCTTTTGACAATTACTGTCTTAAGGTAGAAATAGCAGACAGCCATCTTACAAAATGACTAAATAAATGTGTTGACATGAAAAATGAATGGAATGAAACTAAAGTATGATTATGGATGAAGAGAGATTTTTCTATGTATTCTACATCTTCTATCTGGAAAAGATGGGAAGAATTATTGCATTCAACTACAGTAATGAGACTTGGTCCCACTGTTTACCTGCAGCAAATGTCCTAAGTAAGAAAGGCTGAGTTCACTTGAAAGCTATAAAAAACTAGCAACACTACAAAAACTTTATCAATCTAGATGAAAATGTGAGTAAATATTTTAGTTATTGTGTTATTTCAGTAAGAGAAAAAGTTTAGTCAATTATGTAGTGGAAAAGCTTTCCTAAAATAACTTCTGAAAAGAGCTTAATTAAAGTTATGTAGTGCTCAAATTAAATAGCGCTGCTCGGCCAGACTTGTAAGCAGCCAAGGATTTATTTAAGTTAATAATTTATTAACTCATATTAATCTTTATACTAACTGGAAAACAGGAAGTTATCATTCCCACGTGGTTGGATCTAGGCCTAAATCCTGAGAGGTGAAGGAAGTAGACTTTTGTCAGATTTCCTTGACTTTTAGTATGCAGGCAACAAGAAAATACAAAGTATGAATGAAAGAAGCAGCTTCATGTTGAATGAAATGTAGAAATATTGATAAAAATATTTTACAAGAATATGGATAAAAATATTTTACAAGTAGTTCATCTCAAATCCAGAAGCATCATTTAAAATAAATACATTTCTAAAGATTCTCCATTAACTGAGAGCATCATCATGATGCTTATGAAGCTTTTGTCTTTGCCAACGTAAGGATAATCAATATACTTAAAAGACCTTGGAAGAATCATAGAATCATGGAATCATAAAATGGTTTAGGTTGGAAGTGACCTCAAAGATTATCCAGTTCCAACACCCCACCATAGGTGGGGACACCTCCCACTAGAACATGTCACTTAAGGCCTCATCCAACCTCACCTTGAACACTTCCAGGGAGGGAGCAGTCACATACTCCCTGTGCAACCTGTTCCAGTGTCTCACTACCCTCACTGTAAAGAACATCCTCCTAACAACCTGTTTAAATCTCCCCTCTGCCAGTTAAAACCCATTACCCCTCATCCCCTTATTAAAAGACCTTGTAAATACTTCCTCCCCAGCCCTCCTTTAGGTCCCCTTCAGATACTGGAAGGCTGCTATAAATTCTTCTTGAAGCCTTCTCTTCTCCAGGCTGAAAAGCCCCAACTCTCATAACCTGTCCTTTTTAGATGATGTGTTATGACTATTAAATTTGAAAAGGACCTGTAGATGATTAGGAGCAAATAAACTGAGGTATTTCTGCTAACGAACATGTCAAAAATGTCAATGTATCTATTTAATGCATTTATTTTTAAAAAGTTGTTTATTACTAGTCTATTTATTGTAGGAAAGATAATTAGAAGGAATGCATCTTTAAGATACTCTCTAGAGTAATTTAGAAGTACCTGTTATGTAAATTTTATCCCATGCTTGTCAGGTAAAATTAAACCACTTAATAAAGATTACTCAAATCTGTTGATTTTGATCAATAAAGATCATAGTGATCAAGTCTTAGTGTCCTTGTATTGTTGGACTGTAATCCTGTCTTGTGCCTCAAAAGCATGCACCTGTGCAAGGCAGTTGTGGTTTATTGCACCTGTGTGATTACTGATCATGAAAGACAGAAAAGCACTCAATGAGACTAGACACCTAAACACCTCTGCTGGTTTAAAAGACTTTGCTCTCAGAAGCAAGCTGCTCCTTGACTGGGAGGAAAAGTAACACAAAAAGCCTAGGATTGAGATAAGGAGAGTTTAATGAAAATAGTACAATATGTAATTTCCTTAGCTATTACATAGATAAACAAAAGCAGAAGCAACAGCAGAAGCCAGCCGTGAAATGTCTCCCTGGAAGCAGCAACTGGAAACCGGAAGCCATTCATATTGCCTCCAAACAAGTCCCATGTTACATTGCTCTAGACTGCACTTTCATTTTAAAGCTCACATGACATCAGCATGGTATTGCATATCCATCTGCAGATTCAACTGAACCCATGACAACAGCATACCTAAATTTAAAAAATACTCAACAATATGTGAGCAATGATTTAGGAAGAGGCATCTGAACTCTCAGAATGAAAATAGATGGGAATGTGATGCCTGTGGTAACAGCTTTCTGCAGTATACCTGTCCTGGCCTGTATTTGTGCCATGCTTTCTGATTTCCTAGTGTTACTAGTTTGGGGTTGATTTGAGAAGCAAAAAATGGATTTATTTTATTTTATTTTATTTTTTAGGAGGGATGGGGTGGAACGCAATGAGAGGATTGAGAAATGCCTTAATGTGTGATGGAATTGTTCTGTAGAACTAAATGTATGTGACTAGTAACAAGCAGGTAGTAATTCCCATTGTCAATATAGTTGCAAATTGTAAGTACAATACAATATACATACATCCTTATTTCACTCAATTGGAAATCTTGTTTAAAATTCTTTTCTTACCATGACATAATGCCAAGAAATGACAGAGGAATAGAAGGAATTGTGAACAAAATGTAACCTAGCACACAAGGGAAAGTTTTGATGAGAAAGAACAGCATTGCTACCATAGCAACAATCTGTCATGTATACATTTTAGTAACTTTAAATGCAGCTTTATCATTTTAGTGGTTGAGAGAAATGCCCAACTGTAGCACTTTAATGTCTAAATCTTAAAATTGTGTTTCAAGCACTGAAGGTTGTTTTTATTATTATTATTATTAAAAAATTAATTCCATTGAAAGGATGTAAAGTTGACTCACTGTATTCTAATAAAACAGGTGGTTTTAGGCACTGAAGAATTATAATGTAACAGAGACCAAATATTGATGAAAAGAAAAAGAATGGATGCATTGCCACAATAGTAATTAAAAGAAGTGAACATCTAGTGTATGAAGAATGAACTGAAAAGATTAAACTGAGGTCTAATCTCCTAAGAGGTGAAATGAAGGACAGAAACCACCAAAAACAAGAAGGTGGGAAAGGGTTATGACTGTACCTGAGTCACATGAATTCATATGTGAAGATTTGGTATCTCTGCCTAGAAAACTTAACAAAAAATGTTTGTCTCTTGTCATTCATGAATGTGCTGTACAACTTGCTAAACGGTGAGCCTTAAACAGAAGATTTGCTGTAATTGTAAAACATTCTGCAGAATTGCAAGTCAGTTCCACAGGTCATGCAGTACATCAAAAGGGCATCAGAGTTACAATGCCTGAGCAAACCAGTTTCATTGGGAATTCAGAGTGCATTAAATGCATCACAAATGCATCAACATATTGAATTCACTGAAATTGTGCTGTGCTGTTAAATGGCATATACAAAACAGACTCTTTTTTTCAAGATTCCAGCTCTTACACCACCCAATCAGAACAATTATTTCTCTGTAGAATACTACAGATTAGACTCAGAAATCCACACACACACACTTTTTATAGTTGGAAACCAAAGACACCATGGCTACCATTTTAAAAAGATGTGTGAGTAAATGGAAAAAAAAAAAAAAAACCAACAACAAACAAACCCGTGAATAAATACAAAGGAAGAAATCAGAAGAATTTGAAAATTAATTAAACAGAATTAATTAAAGATATTCTAAACAAATAAGAAACAAATAGATTACATGGAACTCAAGGCAATTGCCTTAAATTTTACAGGCTTAGTATATGTTATCATGCATAAAAGGACTTTCATAATGGTGTGGTAGCTTTAGTGTAAAGCAGAATATATTCTTTTATTTTTGAAGTTTGGTCAATCTCTACAATAGATCTGTTCCTACTGATGTATCTTCCAAAGGCATGTCACAGTGTTACCATATCTATAGGCCTCATATTATCTTCAGAAATCATAATCCAAGCACATAATCTCCTGGCACTGTATTTTGAATCCATATAGAGGCATTTTCTTATAGGAGGAACAGGAAGGTGATCATCCCCCTGTACTCAGCACTGGTGAAGCCATATCCCAAGTATTTTGTTCAGTTCTGGGCCATTTACTATAGGAAGAGTATTGAGGTTCTGGAGAATGTCTAGAGGAGACTGGAGCACATGATGTATGAGGAGCATCTGAGGGAGGTGGGCTTGTTCAGTCTAGAGAAGAGGAGGCTGAAGGGAGACCTTATCATTCTCTACAACCACCTGTAGGGAGGTTGGATCAAGGAGGACCCAGACTCTTCTCTTTGGTGGCGAGTGACTGGACTAGAGGAAATGGTTAAAGGTTGTGGCAGGGGAGGTGTAGACTGGATATTAGGAAATATTTCTTCACTGGAAGTTTTATCAAACATTGGAATGTTTTGCCCAGAGCAGTGGGGGAGTCACCATCTCTGGATGTGTTAAAGTGTCTTACAGACCTAGTGCTTAGGGACATGGTTTAGTGTTGACCCTTGTAGTGGGTTTGCAGTTACCTGCCCCCCCCACCTTTATAAACCCCAGCTAAAACTCAGAAAAACACTGGAAGTTAATAAATGAAGCTTTATATTTACAGCAATGCACAATATACAAGCAGATATTTACAAGATATAACAGATATTTACAGATATATACAGTAAAAAAGTAATACAGACACCACATCCCTCCCAGAGACCAAAATCCCCAAGAGAGGGTAACCAAACTCCCCCTACCACCTTTCCCCCTTCTCCAGCCTTATCTCACCACCTGTTGATGCTGCAGATAAGCTGAAGGTCGGTCAGAGATTAGTAATAGGAAGGAATTAGTAGTTTTAGTGATTTTACTCTGAATTAGCCAAGACTGAGAGACAAAGGAGAGAGTGGCCGGAGCCAGCACAGACAGAAGCAGACTGCTAATCTGGGTGTTTTGAGAACAGCTCTTAAAACAACTTTTTTTTCTTCTCAGCAAAACTCGGTGAAGTGACACACTGTGTTTAACTCTCTCTCAGCCAATAGCCTAATTTCTCACTCAAATTCTCCAATTAGCTCAAACCAACACAACCCTCCATTGCTGGGTCAAAGATTGGACTGGATGATCTTCGAGTCCAACCATGTATATATTGTGATTCTGTGGTAATGCAGACATAACTAGCTTTGGCAAGATGGCATATTACACTCAGACATGCCCTTCAATGTTAAAATACAGGCATGATTAAAAAAAAAAATAGATCTAAATGCAATACACTCATAGGATAACTGTATAAGATCCTGGACCCATTAGAATCTTCAGACACTCAAATATACAGATACATATGTTTTATATTTCCTAATATGTCTGAAATTTAATGCTTATAATGACCAGACCACTTTTAATTGTGGGATAGGAAAGGCAGAAACTGTTCTGAAAGCAAGAGATAATGAACATTTGGAGTGAAGCTTCATCTGGAACACCATTCCAGCTCTGAAACTAGTCAATATTGACAGTTAAACAAAAGTAAAAATGCTTTTTTTTTTTTTTTTTTTTTTCCCTGCTATTCCACAACTGTTTTCAGAAATTAGTGACTTTGACTTCCTAGTAAGAAATATGGTATCTTACTACAGTACATATTGTGCAATTTTAGGTGTATGTAGCTGCACATCTGAGCTAGTATCCTTATTTAACTTCAGTAGTCAGTGAAGAAGAACAGACCTCTGCAGTCAGGTTAAAAAAATGATGGATGTTGAGGTGAATATCTCGAATTTAGATTAATTCTTGGTTCTGTCCTGTAGATATTATAATGTGTATAAAATATGTGCTTTTCTGTATGTGCATGCATGTGCATGTGCAGAAAGTAACTGACATGGAAGACTGCTTCTTGTGAATATTTTGTGATAAAATTACAAAGCAACATTCTAAACTGAAGTGATAACAGATTTTTTTAGAAGAGAGCAAATCAAAACCGCAGATGGAAACTGTACCATTTTTTAGAGCAATACATTTGAGCTAAAAGACAGCTTTGACTTGTAAGAAACAAGCCAATTTGCCTTACAAGGCCAAGTAAGTATTTTTAATCATGAAATCTGCTAAGAAATTGTTTTCTCTAGTTCTTCCTATATAAATAAAAGTGAAGGAAGTAGACCTTGATTTTGTTCCTCTATATGCTATTGAAATAGTTTCTGAAAGGTTGAAGTATTTCAGTAGCAAAAAAAAATGCTGAAACTTTTGTTTTCAGAATAACAGTTTAACTCATTATGCACATTTAATGTCTTAATTTTGACTTTTGAACATTCTTTCGAAACCATGAACTTCTACATGCAGAAATAGATATGTGTAGATTCATTGGTATACAGAACACATAGAGGATATTTTAAAATTGTTTTGAGTTGCTTTCTGCATCAAGACATAATAACTTGAAAAAAGTTGATCTCTTGTACCATGTAATGTGGCCTTTCTTTGAGAGCGTATGTGTAATTTTACTGAGTGCTACACGTAGCAAACTGCAGTCTTATTTGAATACATTCTTAAATGTATGCCTCTTTTAAATTTGTTTTGTTATTGTTGTTATAAAGCCACTAATGATATTTTTTAAATGACTTTTTTTTTTCTTTCTGCAGAATTGTGATTTTGATTCTGTCAATGTATGAAAACGCAGTATGGCCCTTGAATACCCTTACTGGAGTCTTTATTTGTGTGTCTGTTTTTATTACTACCTTTACTGTGTAACCTTATAAGTCGATGAACATTTTTTTTATCAGTGTGGGAGACTCCCTATATACAATATGCTTCATTATTGAATGCAAATTCTATTATACTGGGCCATATAAGAACTTAGAAATCTATTGACTATTTTCTTAGGCTGTGGTTTAAACAAATGTCCATATTTTTTTATTATGGTTCTATTTTCATCACTAGCTTTTTATCATTTCAGCACCACTCTACTTGAACATAGATAAATTCATTAAGGTCAGTTTCTGTAATAATTATTGAGAAGTTAATAATTCCCTCAGCAATTACTTTCTGTACAATAACTGGATTTATATTGAGGAATTCCTTTATATTGACCTGAATTTTTCTAAAACACAGTAGTAACAATACAAATAATATGGAATAAAACAAAAAATAAAATACTAATAAAATTATGTCAAATAATAAAAAAAATATAAAGGAACAAAAAAAAAATAATAAAATAAAGGAGAAGTGCAATATCAATCCTTCTTCCATCTCACTGACTTTGTTTTCTGGCTCAGTTGTCTTAACTTATGTGTGTCAAGCCATAGTGCTACATCACATCTTAAGGAATACATGAGCATTTTATACTGGTGCTGAAGATGAGTTCTTACATCAATAGCAGATGCACATTTCCATGTTTTGTGTTAACTTTTTTGTTCATTTTTTTCATGTAGCTTTATATTATGTAGTCTGGCCCTTAAGTTATTCTACAAATTTATCTGTCATCTATTTATCTTTCTATATTATCTATCTATCTATCTATCTATCTATCTATCTATCTATCTATCCATCTATCTATCTATCTATCTATCTATCTATCTATCTATCTATCTATCTATCTATTTATCTTATCTATCTATCTATTATACTGAAAATTTTGTTTGGGCTTTTTTTGTTGTTTTTTTCTATATGTATTCTGAAATACCCTTTCTGAAACTCACAGTCAATGTTTGATGGGTTTGTCTGGTGTGTGTCCCCCTGCTGGGATATTTTGGCATGCAAATCACAGAGGCCTGATGCATTTGTCTGTCATCTTTTTGAGTAAAGTATACAACTCATGCAGGCATGATTTCTTTTCTGTGACAGATGAGAAGAGAGGACTGTGTAGAAACATTGCATTCCAATTTAGAGGCAAAATGTGAATGAAGAGAAAGAAATGTGAATAATTATTTAGATAGTGCTGTAGAATTTAGTTAGATTCCAAAAATCTTAGAACACCACTGCTACATTTTGTAAATAGGATTTTTGCCTTTTTCACTGTCAATTTCCTTTTTACATTCACTGTTCATTAGCATGTCATAGAGCACTAATTATTACCCTATCCAGCTATCAGAAGATAAATATTCTACTTCTGTTGAAAGCCTAAAGAGAAAAAATGTTGGTCCTGTGGAGCTGAAATTTATTTCTCTCTAAAATGTATAATATGAAGAAAATTCATTGATGGTTTGAATTATTTGGGATTTTTTACTTAAAAAAACAAAAACAAAAACAGAAAATAAAGAAACAGAAAACCCAGTCAAGAGAGAGTTAAGTGATTTTTAACATTTTTTTAAATTTCCATCTTTGGTTTCTTGGTTTAAGTAAATATAAAATGAAGAAGCTATTTAAGATTCACAGGATCATAGGATGTCAGGGGTTGGAAGGGACCCAAAGACATCATTATGGAGTCCAATCACCCTGCCAGAGCAAGGCCATACAATCTAGCTCAGATCACAGACGAACTCATCCAGATAGGCCTTGAAAGTCACCAGAGAAAGAGACTCCACAGCCTTTCTGGGGAGCTTGTTACAGTGCTCCATAACCCTTACAGTAAAGAAGTTCCCCCTTGTGTTGAGGTGGAACTTCTTGTGCTGCAAAGGTTAGTAGGGTAAATCCTCATGCAGCTTGTGACAACCATGCACATCAGAAGTACTCTCAGATAGAAGGATAAAGGAAATTTTTTTTAAAAAAGAGAATGGGAATGTCCACTACATGTGACAAAACACAACAAATTGCAAAGGATCCTGAATTACTCCTATGATAAACAGGGAGAAAATGAAGTATCTTTCCCTGTTTCTCTTAAGAACACTAGCAACACAGAACATAACTTCTGTAAACTCATTTGAGACTACTAAAATATTTTCACTTTTACCAGCCATGTACTACCTCTGCCTGCTAGGTTATGGACAGCTACTTACTATGTTACAACTCCTTTCACTCCCCAGAATCCATTAGAAATAACTATATGTTTACCCTACATGTATCTCTATTTTGATACCTGCAAAGAAGGAGAAAAAAAAATAAAAATTAAAAAAAAAAATTCAGAATGAGGGAATTGTTGTGGAAGGCTAATAGGCCTAAAACATGTCCTGGCATGCCCTGTGCTTTTGCTGATGGGAAAAGCAAGGTCAGGAGGAAAACAAAAGCTTGGGCCACTATGTTCCCTCCCAAAGTGATAAACAGGTACTTATAGGTGTTTATGCACTTGTGAGTGTCTTGCCCAAATAAGGGTAAGCAAGACCTAGTTTCATCTAATATGGTTAATTTTGGCAAAGTGCTAATCTGATTGGTAAATCTCTGTGGCCAAATGGACCATTACATACAAAAATAATATAAATGCAGCTAAGTTGTAAGCTCTGCTCTGTCAGCTTACTCTGCTCTGTGGGGCTTTTCATCCTATATAATAACAAGCCCTGATGTTTTGGAATTGAACTAGCTGGAAACTTAAGTGCCTCAAGTTTACCAGGAGAAGGCACAACGTGGCAAGAAGTACCACCAACATCATGCTTTCTGCACCTCTGCAAACCTCTGGGCCAAGTCTGGCATCCAAGAGGAACCAGGATCAGGTCAGAGATAGTCTGTCTCTCTCCCATCACCCTGGTAGCGCCTGGGAAGATCTAGAAGCCTCGACAGCTATTAAGACAACCACGGAACTCCCTTCAAGTGTTTAGGTACTGTCTGGAAACTGTAAGTCAGTCCCAGGAATCTTGAGAAAATATTTTGTGAGTAAATACTCAAAGCCCTCTTTGTATGAAATCCTCTAACTGAATCCAAGTGCCTTCTGCCTGAAGCAGAAAGGAGCCTCTCAAGTCACTCTAGTGGACAAGCAGTATAATTGACTGCACAAACCTCTCTTCCAGTTCTAATAGTTTAATGTTTGTTATATTATTGTTAATTATTTTGTAAGTGTTCATTCTAGATTCTCTGTGTTCCCTCCATGTAATACTTTTCATTACTGTGCAAAGAACCTGTTATTAAAATATTATGGTCTGTGTTCGGTTTCTTGAATATCAAAATTAATAAACTATATTAATTTTGGAATAAATCTCTCCCATACCATTACAGGCATACACCAATGTTTTCCCCATGATCAAGAGAGATTTCTAGTCTTTAAAGAAACTCTCAAATTTTTTCAGGAAATGTTAAAGAGTGGTAAGGAAAGAAATATATTCACCATAAAGTGTCCCTGTGTCTTGCCATAGATGTATTTCTTCAGTAAAGAAGGTATTCCATAATATATTCTGGGTGCCCAATATTAAGCTGTTTCACACAGTAGTGGTTCTGAAGGAGCAGAATTAAAAATAAGTTAGTCAGAGAGGCTAAGCTGGGGTATCTGGGACAGATTTTCCTCTGCTGAAGCTAGAGGCATCTTGATCTCCTTTTAGTGCAAGATCCAAATGTGCATATTTACAGTCTCCTTAGATTCAACTAGAAGAGAAATTAAAAGTACAAACAGGTGGGAACTATGATGTGTGCTAAAAAACACTCTCCATCTGGAAGATCAGATACGAGGACTGCAGTAAAGTGTGAATGATCAGCAATTAAGATGCAACCAAAGAGGTGGGGGAAAAAAAAGAGTTTATTTCTCTGAAGAATGAACAAAGGTCATTAGATCCACATTATACATTATAGTGATAAAGAATATTACAGCAGAAGAATGTAAATATTCCTATAGGAAAGAAAAATCTACTTCTATATTATCTGGCTTCTACAAGTTTCTCTGTATGTGAATGAGAACAGTTTCCTACTGCAGGACAATTATCCTAATTAAAGTATGCAGAGTTATGAATGGGAGTAAATGCACCATAGCATATTTTATTTTTTTTAATAAGGAAAGGAAAAACATCAACTTGTTCTTAATGTGAGCTACCCAGTGTTATGATTCACTTTATGATTCATGTAGGGCTTGTTATGCAAGACTGTTTATATTTTTTTCCAAATCCTTGTCACTTTTCCATGGTCTTTTCTTTGGACACCACCCTTATAGAAATCTCTTTTATTTTATTCTATAAGGCATTCTGAGTGGACCAATTAAATGTAACACAATAAACATACTTTTGTTTGCTCATTTTATATAGTGATTGAATAATTCAGAATATATACTATACAGCTCTTTGCATGCAAATTATTTAATAATTTGTCAATTATTAAACTAGGGGGCTGGGGGGCAGCTCTCAACCCACTACAGATGCAATTGATTCATTCTGTATGACTCATATATTCCTAAGAGGACAGTGATAGTCTCAAATAGAGGAAATTGTAGAACCTTTCTCCCAGAATGTTATATAGTTTAATGTTATATAGTTACCTTCCTGTAGTTGGGGGAGATAAAAAGACCTCAAATTTCACATTTCTGAGCACAAGACCCTAGCAGCTTCTTGTTCTGTGACTATGGGATATCAACTCTGGCTACCTTCAATAAATGCACACACTCAGTTCAGTGCCTACTAAAGGATACTCATCAATATCAAACATTTATTTTGGCTGGCTCTAGACAGTGTCTTGATGAGTATACAGACTTTTTGGAATGTTTTTTAGATTAGTCTAATTTAATAGACTTGATTTCAAGGGAATCCAGGTGTTTGTACTTTACAAGGTGTCATGCACCTCACATCAACAAACATAAAGGTTAGTTATCCTTTTAAGAAAAAGATTGTGTTTCCAAAGGAAAAAAAATCCATCCTAAAACCAGTATGCAAAATAGAAACTCTTTCCCTATGTAAAATCAACCAACATGAATTGAGTTAGGAATTACAATGTGTAACTTACATGATCCAAATCTTGACCCAAAGTATATAAGCCCTAATCATTCTCATATGTTAAACCAAAAATAATAAGACATCAATAATGGCAAGCAAGATCTATTAACATTTCAGTTATATGAGATACAATGATTTATATCCAGTTTAAATGAAACATATTAAAAAGGCAATATAAGAGAGATATAACTTAAGTAACTTCTTGTTTTTAATCTCAGGCCAGTCTGGTGAGAGTTGCAAGATACAAATATCCATTCTTTAGAATTCCAACAGTTTGCAGTGTTCGGTACCTATTTGCTCAGATTTTTCTTGTTAGCTTTGGCTTCTGAAGTTCAATATTACTACTGGCTAATTGACAACATGTAAATTCCTTTCTCATGGATTAATTCAGGGAAAATTTGGATTCTGTTTTCTTAGGTGCTACTTTCCTGGCTAAATTCTGAATCTGTGCCATCTTGTCTCTTGTTTATTTTACTGTACCACTGATGTTGTTATTTTACATTGTCTTACACCTATTTAAAATACTCATCAAAAGTTATCAAGAGCCTGATCAGCTATGCATCTCTGTTCCAAAATCATTGTTATTACTCATTAAAAGTGAAGGCTAAGAAAGAAAAAGGACCCAGTGTGTGATTTTCTCATTTAAGCACAATGGAGTCTCAGCAGACAAAATGGTTTACTTTGACTTCATTCTAGCACAGAGGCTGTAATTTTCTTAAAAAAACACAATTGTTTATGCACTAAATAGATATTTGATTTAGATTTGTAAGTCTAAACGATTGCTCATTGCAGATTTACACATGTGAAATAGAATACAGCTTTTATTTTAGCTATTAACATTGTGGTTTTGACCAAAAAGAAAATATTTATTTTCTTATAGTCTCTACTTTCTTCTAAGCTAACATATTACAGTTGTCACTACTCACAGACAAATAAAGCACATAGCTAGAGAAAATACTGATCTTGTGTTGTATTTAAACAGTTCTACTGTTAGTTTTTTTGGGGGTTTGGTTGTTTTTTTCCCCTGTTTTGTTGTTAGTTGGTTTTTTTTTTTTTAATACTCAAAGCAACATAATTCTTTTTTTGTTGTTTAAAAAGCAAAATAACAACAAATTTCATATGCAGATGAACTTAAACATGAGGAGGAAAGTTGTGCTTTATGCTTATAGTTAAAATAATTTATTTCATATGTATTTTGATTTTTTAAATGCTTTTGCCATGGATATTCTTTCAATCTTTTTGTGACATCATTATAGTATCTTCAAGCACACGAAATAGTAGTTTCTTAACAAGTGTTCCCCTATTTTCATTTTCCTATCGTTATTATTTTACAAGGTGTGTAATTTGTTGTGCTATGATGTGAAGCTTTCATTGGTATGCAGAATAACAGTCTGCAACTCTTGGTCTGTTCCATTTAACAGAGAATTTTCTTTTCATAGTTCAGTGGTTCTGTTCATTTTTTTTTATCTCTCCTGAAGATTGACATTTTTGTTTTATTCTGAATGTTATCTGATAACGTATTCATTAACAGAAAAAAAAAAAATCCATAAAGCAGTTTTCTGAGCTAGTTGCAGCTCTGAAAGTAAGACTCGTTTTACTACTATGTAAACTGTTGCTGATGCTCATATTTGTAAAGTTCCTGTCCACTGCTGAGGGTGGGGAGAAAAAAACAAACAACTTAGAAAATGAATAGATATTTTTTGGATCTCTAACCATAACAAGGGATGATCCAGGAAAATGCATTCCTAGTAGTGACTGGGATTATTCATTGAGTTTTCAAATAATCATCCTCTTTGATCTTCACGGCTGGCCTATAAATGGAGTTAGATAAACCTGTGAGAATTATTGTGTATGATTCTCCTTGTGTCCATCAGTTTACAATATTTTTCTGGATTTTTAAATTCCCCTTATGTCCAGGTACTTTTGGACATCCATATGTTCTTGTACATTTGCTCCAGCATTAAGTTATTTTCTTGGCACATGAGCAAGCAGCTGTCTTTTGTTAAGGTTAATTTTGGTTCACTGGATTTTAAAGGTGACTTCTGTGGCTGTAGTTTTCATCTGCCTGTAGCAGAAGAGTTTATCTCCTTTCTATTATTACTTCAGCAATATTTTCAACATACCAGACAAGCGGATGAGATGAAGAAAAACAGTAAGTTATAATGGAGGGGAGGGAGGGTGAGTGTCAATTAACTGAAGTTTTACTAATTTCTGGGTACAAGAAGTGTGTACTTTCCACTTTATTAAAAACGAACAGGACTGGATGTAAAATAAGTAAAAGGAAAACTTTGCAGCATTACTTCACAAGCAAACTTGATGTTTCAATATTATGGAGATTTGTGTGTAATTGAAGAGGCAATTAAAAGACAATCCAACTTTTGTATATTTATTAAGATCACAACATTTTGATTTTAATTAAATTTTATCTCAGCCTGATTTTGTTTTTCTCTGCAGAAACAATAAGAGAAAGAAGTCTTGCAATTCTTAGGTGCTTAAGTTGGTAAAATGAAATCTACGTTTTTTTTTCTAAATGTAACACAGCTCTTCTGCTGCCTGAAGGTTTGTGGGATTTTTAAAACATAAAAGAAACAATGAAACTTTAGGAAAAAAATTAAAAGACAAACAAAAGAAACAAAGATTATCTGTACATATCATCCCTTTTCTTTTTGATCGATATAATCTTTGCTAGATTAAAAAAAAAACAAAACAAAACTTTAAGGATAAGATTCAAATTTAAAATTATCTACACTCTATACTACTCAAAATACTGCTGGCCTTCCAGGATATCTCTTTAGAATTAGTAGATATGACACGGGACCCAAACAAGATCCATCCCTTTCTGAAATGACAGCTGTATAAACATGGATTGACTTCAATTATGCAAAATTACATTAGACATCTATGATTAGGCATACGTGGGGTATTCATCTTTCCCTAATTTTATGTCTTCAATTAGGATACTTCCATATGAACTTTTTGCTGTAAAGGGGAAAAGAATTGTTTCTATAAATATATTAATGGCAAAAGAAGGGCCAAGGACATCCTCAACTCTCTACTGGATGCAGAGGGGAATATAGTAACAAAAAATGAGGAAAAGGCAGAGGTACTTAACACCTTCTTTGCCTCAATCTTCAACAGTGGGACAGACTGTCCTCAGGACAATTGGCCTCCTGAAATGGCAGATGGAGCCAGAGACCAGTATAGTCCCCTTGTAATCCAAGAGGAATGAGTAAGGGACCTGCTGAGGCACTTGGATCCTCACATGTCCATGGGACCAGATGGGATCCACTCTAACTTGATGAGAGAGCTAACAGATGAGTTGAACTAGTTGTCTGAGCTCTCATTTCATTCAACAGATATTAAGGGAAGAAATTACCCATAAATGCTTTGGTATATAAAAGATGCCTGTTAACTTGTATGATATCTTGCTAACTCACGCTTTAAAAAAATCACACTCTCTGTCATGGTAGGATACCTGAAATTACACCAGAATTGTATCTTGTTGTGGAAGGCCAAAATTGGCCTAAGACATGTCCCTGCTCATCCGGACATGCTCCTCTGTTCTCCCTCCCTTCTGCTAATGGGGGAAGCAACCACTGAAAAAGAAAACAAGAGCTGGTGCCATTAAGTCTCCCCTCTCTGGTAAACAGATACCCACACACGTTTATACACTTGTTTGTGTCCTGCCCTAAAAGGGTAAAAGCAAACTTTAGCTCACCTAATATGGTCAAGTTTGGCAAATTGCCATTTTGATTGGGTAAGCTCTGTGGATAAAGAGCCATTAGCCTCAGGCTGAATTGATAAGAGATGAGCAGCTAAATACAACATGCACTGCTGTGTTCTCTGCCATGCTCTCTGCCTTTGCATACATCCTTTTGCCACTGTATCCTCCCATGCTCTGCTTGCTGCATAACAAGTCCTGATGCTTGTTATTGTATACCTGAAACTGCTTTAGTTTACCAGGAATAAGCATTAAGTGTTTTCATGCAATAATCTTGCTTAACCAGTGTGGCATTGTGCCTATCAGCACATTTGCAAAACATTGTGTCATGTCTGCACATCTGCAAGATAGCCTGTCTGCACCTCTGCAAACCTCCATGCCAAGTCAGTAGTCGAAGAGGAACCAGGATCAGGTCAGAGATCGTCTGCCTCTCTCCCAGCATCCTGGTAGAGCCTGAGAAGATCCAGAAGTCTTCAAAAGCTATCAAGACACTGACAGAACTCCCTTCAAGCCTTTGGGTACTTTCTGGAAACTATAGTTTAGCTTCAGGAATCCAGAGATATAATTTGTGAGTAAACATTCAAAAGCCTCTCTGTAAGAAATTCTGTATCTAATTCTATGTGCCATCTGCTTAAGCAGAAAAGATCCTCTTGAGTCCCTCTAGTGAGCAAGTGGTATAATTGACCACAAGAACCTCTCCTAGGTCAATTAAGTTTAATATTTTTGTTTTGCTGGTTATTTTTAAGTGTTCTAGATTTCCTGTTTTTTCTTCTGTGTAATATTTTTCATAACTGTGCAAAGAACTTGTTAAAAATTAAGGTCTGTGGTGAGATTTCTGAATATCAAAATTAATAAACTATGTTAATTTTGGAACAAATCCTGCCATAGCATTCCATTCATATGCTTGCTATTAATAGACATGTAGGTACATATATGTAAGTATATATGTTTGTAACAAATTCACGTACATGGACAGATTCTCAGAACACCCTATAAATATTGGTTAAAACATTTTAGAGTAATTAAAAAAAAAAAAGAAAGAAAATTAAGATGAAGGGCCACAAAGATGATCAGAGGGCTGGAGTACCTCTGCTACGAGGACAGGCTATGAGAGTTGAGGCTCTTCAGCCTGGAGATGAGAAGGCTTCAAGGAGACTTTATAGTAGCTTTGCAGCATCTGACCTACAGGAGGGCTGGGGATGAACTATTCACAAGGTTATGACAGGATGAGGGGTAATGGGTTTAAACTGGCAGAGAGGAGATTTAAATGGGATGTTAGGAGGTAGTCCTTTACAGTGAGGGTGGTGAGACAGTGAGGGAGTTTGTGGTTGCTCCCTCCCTGGAGGTGTTCAAGGTCAGGTTGGATGAAGCCCTGAGTGACCTGTTCTAGTGGGAGGTGTCCCTGCCTATGGCAGGGGTTTGGAACTGGATGATCTTTGAGGTCCCTTCCATCCTAAACCATTCTATGATTCTATGAAAATAGAAAAGATAGTAAGAATAAAATTTAAAAGAATTTCAAACCCCGACTGATTCTATGATCATAATATATATTTGTCTCTGTGAAGAAATATTTTTAAAAGTATATATGAATAAAAAAAAGTAATAAAAACTAGTATAGCTCAAAGGTATATCTTATGCTCGTTTTCCTTCTTTTTTCTGATACTTTTTAACTGATTTAACTCACAATTTCTTCAGTACCCATGTTTCTTCAAATTGTTAATCACACCCATCAGTAAAACTAATAAATAACAACCCTCATGGACTCTAGCAGAATGCAGTCATACTGCTGAGTATGAAATTCTCAAAGGACATGGATACAAGACAGTTATGACAGCAGAAACACTGAAATTCTTTGTCATGTTGAGGAAGGACATTAGAGCCTAAGCTTATGTAAATGAAAAGGCCTAGGAATCCTTTTCGAGATTTGCAGACTTCTAATAGGATTAGAAATGATGAGCTTATCAAGCATATTGATCAAAACATCCTAAACAGCTATTGCACCCTTTGCAAATAGTACAAAGACCTTGGTAAATTATATTGACTGACCTCTTTTACTGTAAAGTCACAGATTACTTCCTCATAGAGTGTGGGCTACTTGTTTATTTTTTCTTGTAAGATCTATTGACAATAAACATTACTCATCGGGAACAGGACAGTGATATTGAAGGAGCAAAGAAAAACACATCTTTTCTCCCATCAGTCTGTGAAGTGTGTGTGTTCCCATGCATCCATGTATCAATCTATCTGTAACTATGCATTTTCCCTTTTGAAATTAATTTTTTCTGTCACTGGGAGCAGCTGCTTCAAAACCAATCAGGCCAATGGTGGAGTGAGATATTTCAGTGCACAGGAGTTTTCTCATGGTTTTCCTTTGGTAAGGAAATGTGAAGGAAGCAGAGAGACCTGCTAGGAACAGACAGCTCTCACGGGACATGTGGACCTGGTGTGGGCATTGCCAGCAACAGCAGCCACAACTGCATCATTAAAAGAATCTCTGAAGGCACGCAGCACCTAAATAGTCACTGCATGCTGGGCAAGTTTACACCCAGGACACAGCAGAGTGTGGCACAGCAATTCATGCAGAAGGACACGCAAGGAAAGTGCTAAAGCTTGGTCAGCTGGACCAGGAAATGATGATGTCCACCCGGCAGAAGACCATGCATCCCTGAATCCTAAGACTGCCAAGTCTAATGCCACATCTCAGAGCTCTAGTGTGAACCTGTCCCACTCTTATACCAAAGTAAAATGAAAGCAGTGAGTATGCCTGTTGGAGGTGTGTTCAGGTAGAAGACTTCCTCCAATTAGTGATGGGTCTCTCAGAGAAGGTAAGTGGGTTGAGAACAGTCAGGGAAAGTGAGAGAAACAGACAGACTGTTGCAATAACACTCTGCCTTTGTGAGACAAACCCAGGAGGCAGACAGAGCTCATGTTATGGAGACCTGCCTGCCCTCTCATTGCCTGAGTAGATACACTGAAAATAGTGGGCAATGGCATCAGGTTCCTGCCCAGTGCAACACCACAGGTGTGTCCCCCCAGTAACAACCCCACCTTATCAGATGTCCTTTTAAAACTGATACAATGCTCTGCAAAGGGAAGCAGACAATGATAAGGTAGATAGATCATCTGGACTGAAGGAGTTGCTCAGGTTTAATCAGTCTATATCTCACATCAAATCTTCTTCAGTAAAGAATAAAAGATGGGTCATAGTCATAGGTGTCTCAACTCTGGGGTGGGTGGACTACCTGATATACAGATTGGACTCATGTTTTGGGGAAGTCTCTTGCCTTCCAGGGTCCTGGGTTAGTGATTTGAGGAGAAAGCTTCCCTCTTCCCTCAGTCCACTGCTGATCTTTCAGGTAGGCAGTGATAGAGTAACAACAAGAAGTCCAAGGGCAATTAACAGAGACTTCAGGGCTCTGGGACAAGTGGTTAAAGGATCAGGAGCACAAGTAGTGCCATTGAGGAATGTGATTAAAAAAATAAAAAGGAAGATCCAGGAGACCAAAGCCTGTCTCCACCCAGGTGTATACAGTAGGACTTTGAGTTCTTTGATCCTGGGCTGATTTACAGGACACCAGGTCTGTTTGCAACAGAAAAGATGCACCTGTGTCAGAGGAGAAAGGATTCAGAAGCTAGCAGGACTTATTGAAAGAGATTTAAACTAGATTTGAAGGGCAGAAGACACAAAACCTGGCTTGCTAGAAATAACCCTGAGGATTACACACCAATATTCGAAAGATGGTGTGCTGGCAAAATCTTTTGGTCTGCCATATTAGTGGAGGTAGGGAAAGGAGACCCACCTGGCTGCAAAGAATCCAGTGTCACTGATAAATTTACACAACCAGAGGAGCACCTGAGAACAGTCAGGTAGAAAATAGGACTTCTTCCCACAAAAAAGGCAGCAAGACCTTTAGACCAACTGAAGTGCATCTACGCTAATGCGCTCAGCATGGAAAATAAATAGGAGGAGTTGGAAGACATTGAGTATCAGGAAAACTACATTATAGTGAACATCACAGAAATGTGGTGGGACATCTCACACAATTGGAAAGACATAATCAATGGTGTAAAGGGTTAAGCCCACCTGGGACCCCCTGCCTCTTCCCCAGAGATGGTTTGGCCCCCACCCAGGTGGGAGTCCCCCCCAACAAGGGGTGGTTTGACCCGTTTCTCCCAGGTAGCATGGCTGGACACTCCCACTTCCTGCTATGATTTGGACTATAAAGAGGGGAACTCAGCCCACGCCTCACTCTCTCGCTCCCTCTGCCCTCTCACCGCTGCACTGCTGGGACCCCCTGCCGCTCCCCACTGCCCCTCCACGTGCTCAGCAACAAGCCGCGTGGAGACCGAGAACTGCTTAGCTGCGTTTGCAACCTGCTTCTTTCCTTCAGCACCACCAGCCGCAGGACCGCGACTTTGCTTTTTGGACTAAAAACCCCGCCGCAGCGGTATCTCTTCTCCCTGTTCTCCCTCTCCCGGGTCTTCCGTATCCCCTCCCTCAATTCCACACCATTGCATTCCCGTTTGTTTCCCTTTCCTCCCGCCTCCTGTAAGAAACAGAAAACTCCTTCTTTTCCCTGTTACTTATTATTTAAGTAACTTTTCACTTCCAAACCATTTTGAGTTTTCTTTTGGGCTTTTGAGCTCGGGGTAGCTGGGTGTTAAACCAATACAAATGGATACAAACTCTTCAGAAGGGATAGACAAGGAAGGAAAGATCATGTTGTGTCCCTGTATATTCAGAAGATGTTTTGATTGCTTTGATGTTACTGATGCTGGCAAAAGAGTTCAGCATTTATAGGTAAGAATCAGGGAGAAGGCCAACAAGAAAATATCCTTGTGGGAGTCTGCTGTAGACCACTAAACCGGGATGAAAAGACAGATTAAAATGGTCTTTAGGCATCTGGGAGAAGTCTTGTAGCCACTGGCCCTTGTTCTCGTGAGGTATTTCAACTTCCCTAACATCAACTGAAAACATAACACATCAGGGAGGGAGCAGTCCTGAAGGGTCCTAGACTGTGTGGTTGATAACTTCAAAACACATCTTGTATGGGAGCCAACTTGGGAAGGTGCCCTGCTGGGCCTGCTGTTTGTGAATAGAGAAGGACTTGTGGGTCATGTAAGGACTGGGGGGACATCCTGGGCACAGCAATCAAAAGGACAGAGTTCTCAATTGCTGGAAAAGTAAAGAGGGGGTTCAACAGCACTGCCATGTTGGATTTCCAGTGGGCAGACTTTAGTCTGTTTCATAGACTAATCAAGAGGGTCCCTTGGCAGGCAGTCCTGAAGGCTCATGGAGTCCAGGAAGGCTGGACACTGTTCAAGTCTTAAAGGCACTGGAATAGGCTGTCCCTGAGTGTTGAAGGATAAATCTGTGGGAATGGGTATGGATGGAATTTCACTGCAGAGGCATCAGAGACAGACAACTGATAAGGAGGACAAAGAGCAGTTTGTGAGCAAAAGACCAAGGCCACAGAAAGGCTTTGAGGGAGGACTTGTTCCTCATCTCCCTAGCATCTATTCGGATACGTGGCCTTCTTATGGTTTTAGTCTTGTGCAAAGGAATGGTTGTACTTGATGATCTTAGAGGTCTTTTCCGACTTAAATGACTCTGTAATTCTATATTAGCAAAATTAACTTTATTTGTGTCTTGTGCTATGTGTTCTGCTCTTAGGTTCTATCAAACACATCTGCCATGGCTGAGACTCAGCACCTCTTGGCTTTACCTGAGACCTTTGTGATGATAACATCTTTCCCTGGTTTTTTATACACTTGATCTGACTACGCTGCAAAAGCAGTTCACCTTATAGTCGCTATAAGTAGATAAATTCATTAAGAGAGAATTTCTCCAACCAAATTATACTTCAGAAATCAATTTCCATTCTGTCTTCTTCCAATGGCTTTAAAACTTCCCTCTGAAAATGTATCAATAAAAATAGCAGCAATACCTGTAACTTCTGTGATGGAATCACAAGAAGTACTGTAAAAGCACTAGGCATTAAAATGCAGACCACAGTAAATACTGAGCACTGCTTTTGTAGGGATGTAGACAGAATGGAGCCATGCCTAGTCTTAACTATTCTGCCATTTATTTCTTGCTAAAGAGAAAAAAATGCATCGCTCCCCCCAGAAAACAAACAAAACCCACCAAAAACCAACACAAACAAACAAAAAAAACCCAAAAACCAAACCAACCAACTAGATGGACACAATATACTTATTTGAACCTTTAAAATTGTCACATTTTATTTTGACTTATAAACAATTATCTCTAGTGTTCCTTATGACTATATTTCATAACAAACTAATCCACAAAATTGCTTTGAAGCCTCCACAGTTCATGCTGGAGAGTCTAGATTCTCAGTAGAAATTTCCTTGCCGTAGCTAGTTTGTTATATTTTAAACTTGACATATATAGAAAATCTGTGTCTAGCACCACCATTTTTGTTAAAGTTGTTATCTGTTGGCAATATGTTGTTTACTTTTGTACTGTCTGATTCTGGTATTGCCATTAAATGTTCAGTTTAGTCCTCCTCCTGTGCCATAGATGCACACCCAAAATAAATTGCTGTTTGACAAAATCACTTGCTCTTTAAACTAATAGTACAGGAACAAGTTTTGCAGGATCTAAAAGATATGCTTCTCACTCATGTTAAAAATAAAATGCAAAAACTTAACTCATTTTCTCTACCAGTGCAATTATTAAGGAGGCTATTTTAAAAAACACTTTTAATAGTGAAATATCATTAACAGTAGAATGTCATTAGTATTAGTATTTTTCCACTGTGCTGAATTTCAGTTTATTTATGAAATTCTGGAATAATTCAAGATAGTGTATCAGTGTTAACCACTTCAAAGCTTTAGGGTTTTTAAATTTTCTTTCTCCTGTGACAGAGGAGATTTCTTTGAAGCACGACTTTTTAAAAAAAATGTGATAGATACTCAAATTGTTTAATGTTACATCGATGACATTAAGAGAACGACATAACTCTTGTGCACAGAACAAGTGAGAAATTACCACAGACATGCAGCACTTGTCTGAATGTCATCTTGTGCTGTAAAAGGTATGTCCCTATTGAAAAAAATATCTCTACATATCAAGACTACAAAGATGTTCTACTTTGTGACAGTAAGGTACAGCCAAGGTATTACTGTATACATTCAATTAATTTAAGAGTCTGATAATTCTCTTACATTAGCAGTTGCATTTGGAAAAAATTACAAAGGGGCCTCTGTTAAGGGGGGTTATACATTTAGAAATTGTAAGTTCCATCTGTTTGAGATGATTGTGTTTCATTTTCTGTTGATTGCATTGCCACATAAGCTATAAGAACAGCGTAGAGACCAAACCAAAGGTCACATAGCAGTAGCCATAGACAGACCCTTAGGGAAAAGTAAGAACAGCAAAAACATATTGGATATTCCCACCTAACTTCTTTTTTCAATTACCCTGTTACTTTTAGGTAAGAGGATTCATTGAGCTGAGTTTTACATGTCTTATCCTTCCTTTGTTGTTTTTGGGTTTTTTTGTTTGTTTGTTTTTGGGGGGTTTTTTTTGTTCGAAATAGTTTTATTCAGCCTATGCATTTTTTTTTTTGCATCCTCTTCTCAGGGAATCCTTTGGTATGTCTATTTATGCCATTTTGCGTCATGGAGACACTTCTGAGAAAACTAACTGCAGTGCAGAGTGAATAGTGGATTTCTTAAGTAGTCCATATCAGTGACTTGTCTTTCTCACTATTGCTCCGGGACCTGTATTGATTTCAGGATAAAGTTTAAGTGTATATTTTATAATTTCTTTTAATCATGTGGAGAATAATTATATTTTAGCTTTTATTTATACATTAGTTATGCAATTTTGGTCAGTTTTCAGAATATTTGAAGTCCTCAGCATGATCATAAACTGATACCAAAGTGGTTGCATTTTTTTCTTCTGGGATACTCTCACAGCTTTGGCTGGCAGAGGTATTCAGAATATATTCTCCTAGGCATTCTGAGTCATGGCAAATTTTCCCACACGTGGCTCAGCACAGACTTTATTTAAAATTGAGTAAGCTGTCAGTACATTATACTCAGTAGGAAAAACTCAATTCTGAAACAGATTGGAAAATTTATCTTTAGTGATCTTCAAATAAATTGTTATAGAACATATTACTACAGGCTTCCATTCAGGCTGAGCTTTGATAAAAAATGATCTTTGAATCTAGCACTAAATGTTTAGTTGTTTTTTTATTAACTTAATACTGTGTTGTTCTAGGTTAACTTCCATTAAGTGCTTTTTCTGTTGATTTTTACCTTATTGAATTAGTATCTTTCTGTGAAGCAGTCTTGATGAGAAAGTTGGGAAGGAGATGTGGTTCTTTTGAATGTCCCCGTGAGTGAAATTAACACACAAACAACCTCATGTCTCAAGACGAGACTATTTATTAAAGAGAGAGGGAGAAAAAAAAGATAACAAAAACACAAAAAAAAAATCAGAGAAAGAAAGAAAAACAAGAGAGAGGGAGAATGGAAAAAGAGTAAGCAGGAGAGATTCCTTCTTTGATGGAGGCAGGGGAAGAGATGTCCTGAACTGCTGCTTCCAGCCTAAGCTGTCTCCAGTGACGTTCCTCACCAGTAAACTGCCATATCTCAGGGCTTTTATTATGTTCCTGGTTCATTCATCATAGCTTTTCATGACTCACATTAACAATGAATACATGAGCTTCGAGGGAGGTTATTCCTGTATGTCTGCAGGGGTCAGCACCAAGTGGCCTCCACCTCTTTGCCATCCACTGTCCTTGGGATACCCTGGGTAGTTGCTGTCTCAATAGGCATAGATGACACACCAGGTGGGCTGTTCAGGATGATCTTGTCTTTGTTGAGACACTTCTCAGTTCTTAATGTTAATCATCACAATAACAAAGTGGTTTATATGTTCAAGAGAGGGTTCTCTCAGAAGCTTCAAGATGTACAGTCCAGATCCACACTGGATTTTAAGCATCTAATTATGATTAAGTTTAATAGGATGCAGGCTTCTCAGTTTGATTTTCTGCATTTTGCTAAAGTACTTGGTAAAAATCATGGATGTGTTACTTTCAAAAGATTGAGCTTTTGATGGAGAAAAATACCTACCAAAATTATTTGTGATTTCAATCATTTAAGCACAGATTGTTAAAATTTCAATTTAATGGACGTCATTACCTATGGCAAAAAGACTTAATGTTAGTAATCAAAATGCTTTAAGAAGTATTAAAGGGGTAAATGAACTGCAAAATATGAATCTCTCTTAGCCCTGGATTATACTGCTTGATTAACATCACTCCAATCTTCAAAAAGGAACCAGGTAACTATAGACCGGTCAGCTTCACCTCCATTCCCAGAAAGATAATGGAGCAGCTTATCCTCAGTGCTGTGCTTAGCCATATCAAGGACAAGGTCACTGGGAGCAGTCAGAATGGTTTTACAAAGCGGATGTCATGTTTGACCAGCCTGATAACCTTCAATGAGGACATAACTAGGTGAATAGATGATGGTAGAGCAGGTGCTTTACCTTGATCTCAGTAAACCATTTAACATCCCCCACAGCATTCTCATAGCTAAACTAAGGAAGGGTGGTCTGGCTGATGGAGTAGTAAAGTGGATTGGGAACTGGTTAAAAGAAAGAAGTCAGAAAGTTGTGGTCAATAGGACAGAGCCTAGCTGGAGGCCTGTAACTAGTGGAGTTCCTCAGAGGTCAGTACTGGGACCAGTGTTATTCAATGGATTCATTCATGACCTGGATGAGGGCATGGAGTGCACTGTCAGCAAGTTTACTCCACCAAGATGGGTGGAGTGGCTGCCACACCAGACAGTTGTTCTGCCATTCAGGGAGACTTAGGCTGGAGAGTTGGGCAGGGAGAAATTTAATGAAGTTCAACAGGGGCAAGTGTAGAGTACCAGTATAGGTTAGGGACTGACCTGATGGAGAACAGTGAAGGGGAGATGGACTTGGGAGTCCTGGTGGATGGAAGGATGGCCATGAGCCATAAGTGTGCTCTTTTGGCAAGGAAGGCCAATGTCATTCTGGGTGTATTAGCAGGGGTGTGGTTAGTAGATCCAGGGAGGTTCTCCTTCTCCTTCTCCTCTACTCTGCCCTGGCAAGGCCTCACCTGGAGTATTCTATCCAGTTCTGGGTCCCCCAGCTCAAGAAGGACAGGGAGCTGCTTGAGAGAGTCAAGCACAGAGCCACAAAAATTATTAAGGAAGTTGAACATCTTCCTTATAAGGAGAGACTGAGGGAGCTGGGGCTTTTTAGCTTGGAGAGAAGATGACTAAGGGGTAACTTCATTCATGTTTATAAATATGTAAGGGGTGAGTGCCAGAAAGATGGAGCCAGCCTCTTCTCAGTGGTGCCCAGTGACAGGACAAGGGGCAATGGTTGGAAGTTGAGGCATAGGAAGTTCCATGTGAACCCAAGGAAGAATTTTTTCACTGCGAGGGTGACAGAGCACTGGAACCATCTGCTAGCTGCCCAGGGAGGTTGTAGAGTCTCCCTCTCTGGAGATAGTCAAGAACCATCTGGATGCATTGCAGTGTGATCTGCTCTAGGTGATCCTGCTCTGGCAGGGGGGCTGAAACAGATGATCTTTCAAGGTTCCTTCCAGCCCCTGACATTCCGTGATTCTGTGATTAAGCTATTAATAACTGCTAGCCATTTTGAGGTAAAAGCAGTAGCATCACTTCAGGTGGATGAAAAATCAAAAAACGGTCCTTATTCCCTCATATACAACAGGTGTAATCTAAAAAGAAATGAAAAAAAAATCCATAGTGACCAAAAATATTTCTGTATCTTCATTTACTTTTAGGTCCATTTCTCCTAACAATTATCACATCTATGTTCCTCTTTAACAGTGACTTTCAACCTCATTGAGTGCATAGATTTTTATTTTAGTTTTGAATGGACCTACTGACAGTTTTTCTCAACTGTCTTTCACAGAATTCCATTATGTATTTCATGAGCCTTTACAGGCCCTTGACCACTATTTTTAAAAGCTCTGTTCATGTAATCTATGATCAGCTGAACTGACTAACTGCCCCCTTCATGACCATTGACCATGGGGCAACCTTTACTGCACCTTGTTTGCTAGAGTCAAGGTCCAACTATCAAAAAAGGGCAACGGAATTCTAGCCCATGAATTGGCAGCCCTCATTGAGAGGGCTTTAAACTGGGTTTGAGGGGGGACAGATTGAAATCAGGCTTTCCACAAAGGAGTCATGACTCACTGGAGAGGTCCTTGAAGACTGGAAGCTGACCAATGTGGTGCCCATCCACAAGAAGGCCCAGAAGGAGGACCCAGGAAATTAGAGACCTGTCAGCCTGACCTCAAATGCCATGCAAGATAATGGAACAGATCATCCTGAGTGCAATCACAAGGCACCTACAGGATGGCTAGAGGATCAGGTCCAGCCAGAATGGATTTAGATGGGGCAGGCCCTGGTTGACCAACTCAATCTCTTTTTATGACCAGGTGACCCACCTTGTGGACATGGGGAAGGCTGTAGATGTAGCCTACCTGGACTTCGGCAAGGCCTTTGACACTGTCTTCCATAGTGTGTTGGTTTGAGCTAATTGGAGAATTTGAGTGAGAAATTAGATTATTGGCTGAGAGAGAGTTAAACATACAGTGCCACTTCAAGTTTCACTGAGACAGAGAAAAAAAATTGTTTTGAGAAATGTTCTCAAAACATGAGATAGCCAGTCTGCTTGCAGAGGGTCAGTCTGGCTTGGATCCGTGCTGGCTCCAGCAGCTTTTTCCTTTGTCTCTCTGCCTTTGAACTAATTCAGAGTTAAATCACTAAAATGACTAATTTCTTCTCCTATCATTAATCTCCCTGATCTTCAGCTTACCTGCGGCATCATCAAGTGGTGAGATAAAGCTGGGGGAAGGGGGCAAAGGTGGTAGGGGGGGTTGGTTATCCTCTCTTGGGGATTTTGGTCTCCGGGAGGGGTGTGGTGTGTATTACCCTTTTTACTGTATATTTCTGTAAATATCTGTTATATCTTGTAAATATTTGCTTGTATATTTGCATTGCTGTAAATATAAAGCTTCATTTATTAACTTCCAGTGTGTTTTTCTGAGTTTTAGCCGGGGTTTCAAAAGGTGTGGGGGGGCAGGTCACTGCAAACCCACTACACATAGCAAACTCTTGGCCAAGCTGGCAGCCTGTGGCTTGGACAGGGGCACTCTGTGATGGGTTGAGAACTGGTTGGATGGCCAGGCCCAGAGAGTGGTGGTGAATTGTGCCACATCCAGCTGGTGGTTGGTCACACGTGGTGTGCCCCATGGATCAGTGCTGGGCCCAGTCCTGTTTAGTATCTTCACTGATGATCTGGATGAGGGGATTGAATCTACCATCAGTAAGTTTGCAGACGACACCAAGTTGGGAGCAGCTGTCGATCTGTTAGAGGGTAGGAGGGCTCTGAAGAGGGACCTGGACAGGGTGGACAGATGGGCACAGTCCAATGCCATGAGTTTTAAGAAGTCCACATGCTGGGTTCAGCACTTTGGCCACAACAACCCCAGGCTGGTGACAGAGTGGTTTAGAGTGGCCAGGCAGAGAGGGACCTGGGGGTACTGGTCAACAGGTGACTGAACATGAGCCAGCAGTGTGCCCAGGTGGCCAAGAAGGCCAATGGCATCCTGGACTGTATCAACAGGACCAGGGAAGTCATTCTTCCCCTGTAATCAGTGCTGGTTAGCCTACACCTTGAGTACTGTGTCCAGTTTTGGGTCTTTCAATTTAAGAAAGATGTCGATGTGCTTGATTGTGTTCAGAAGAAGCATCAAGGCTGGTGATGGGGCTGGAGCACAAGCCCTGTGGAGAGCAGCTGAGGAAGCTGGGATTCTTCAGCCTGGAGAAAAGGAGGCTCAGGGGAGACCTTATTGCTCTCTATAACTACCTGAAAGAAAGTGGTAGCCAGGCAGCGGTCTGTCTCTTCTGCCAGGCACCCAGTGACAGAACAAGAGGACACAGTCTCAAACTGCACCAGGGCAGGTTTAGGCTGGACATTAGGAAGAAGTTCTACACAGAAAACGTGACTGCCCATTGGAATATGCTGCCCAAGGGGGTGGTGGAGTCATGGTCCCAGGAGGTGTTTAAAAGGAGAGTGGGTGAGGCACTTAGTACTATGGTTTAGTTAATTAAAAGGGTTAAATGATAGGTTGGATTAGATGATCCTAGAAGTCTTTTCCAACCTGGTTAATTCTGTGATTCTGTGATTCATTTTCTACATTTCAGTCACTCTTTCCACGTCTAGAGACATCCAGTGCAATTTGACCCTTTTGTTTGAGTCATGGTTTGGGATATGGGCTTGAATTCACCATATGTACTTCCTATCTTTTAGCTATTTACATATGTCCCTCAAATCACCATCTAAGCTTTGAGCACAGCAACATTCTGTGTTCAAATTTCTCATAGGATAATAAAGTAGTAAAGTGAAAAACAGTCTTGACAAAGACTCATATTATGCAAGAGCTAAAGTTATGTGAAAATAGCTAAAGATGCCAACATATCCTTTTCCAGTATGTTGTATATTTGATGATGTATGTTCTTTGTGAATGGTCCAGTGTCAAGCACTGTCCATATACACGTGACACAAGCTCTAGCAGCATTCCCCATTTGCCACTGTGTGGTGTTTTCAAGCATCCAAGAAAATTCCGTCAAATCTGCCAACCTCTTCTATAAGTAAGGCATCTCAAATGCACAGTCAGGCAATTAAATCCTGATACTTCTTAAGGCACTTCTTTGTGCAGGTTCCTACACAAGCAAAAGCTTTAATTGCTATTTTATTACTTTGCATTGTATTGTCTTCTATTATATAGCTGAAAATGTCTCTGTGTATTGCAAGGGAGTTTAATTAAATGAACTTTAAGTGAACTTTAAGTGACCTTCCAACCCAAAGCATCCTACAATTCCATATTTTCTGTCATTTCACTTCATTCTCTTAGTTTCTGTCTTTCCTTTCATTCTTATATTGACTTGCAAACCTTATTTTACCTCTAGAGAAAGTAAAAAGAAACATTTTCCTATAAAACTAATAAAATGTCGAATTGTTTGACCAGACTTGGTTTGAAGACAATACTTTGCTATTAATTTTTTTTTAATACAGTAAGTAATAAAAAAAAGATAAAACTTAACCATACAGAAAATATCTTAAACAAGAGCACCTGTTTCAGAAACCTCAAGCTGCCAAATCCAGTACTGCAATCTGAAAAAACCATATGTATGTGCCATGTAATTTTATGTTGTCTCTGTATACATTTTATGAAGCATGTGGATACCTTGCTCATGGCTCTGGTTGTAACTTTGATGGCTGGGTATCTAGCCATTAGATGTTGGAGCAGTTAAATTTTGATATCTAAACCTTACATGCCTTTTTCTCTCCAAGAGATGAGGAATGGGAAGCATTTCTTCAGAAATTTTGCTTCTTCTTTCAGAAGCATAACGTGTCTTTGGAATGCTGGTAATGTTTCCAGATTAGGTCTCACATATCCAAACATAAGTGAAAATCTCCATAGTACAATTAACATGATTTATTAATAGGCAAGTTGTTGTTTAAACTCAGCTACCCTGTTAAGGTCAGGTTTATTCTATTTAATGTTTGGTAGCTTTTTTTAAAGTAAAAAATGACAATGCAAAATGAAACACAAATATATTGTACCAAATTCCTACTCCTACACAAGGTTATGATAATTATATGGGGGGAAATTGTCCTGGAATCTGTATTTATGTTTTACTTCTATAGTCAAACACACTTATTATGTCGTTATGTGCTCAGAAATTCCTTCATTATATTAGTTAACAGGATCTTGAGAGCTCAATAGCTTAATGATGAACCATGAAGAGCAAAAGTCCAAGTCAGTAATAAAAAGTAGGTTTTTTATTATGATAATTACTGAATTGTCTGATGTCTCTTTATCAGATCTGATACGTTAGTTGTCAATTTTTGCTGCACAGCTTTCAAGTTTACTAGACATTAACCTTGACTGCTACTTTGATTTCACTGCCAGCAAGGAAGTCATGGACCATATAAGTGTTTGAATCAGTATTACTGTACTTCTAGTCACCTCTCAGTCTAGTCACTTGCAGGCTGAAGAAAACACACAGTAGGAGAAAGTCTGTAACACTACAGCTGTTAAATATTATATTAATCTAGGCAAGCCAGTAGAAGGTATCAGTATACATCTTTCCCATGACATTTCAGGGACATACAATGGCACAATCGTTCAGATATTAAGGAATTATGGGCAAAGACAAACAAACAAGCAAGCAACCCAAATCAAACATATATAAACTGTAACTTAAACAAAAAATACCAAAACAAACAAACAACCCAAAAAAGTCCCAAATAGAAGAAAAAAAAAAAACCAACAAAACAACAGCCAAACAAAACACCCAAACAACAAAAGCAAACCCAAACATCCCTACCCCCAAAAATAGTTATAAAATGATATATATTTGTCTAAAAAGCGCACTCGTCACTGTATCCAAATTAATGCTCAGAAGAAAAAAGCTGAAGACAGGAATCAAAAGCAGCTTAGACAGTGGATAGCAGAGCTGGAGGCAACTGAAGAAAAAATGTACAAATGCCTACTGAACTCACTATGAGACCCAGATGCCGTTGCTAGAAGAATATCCTCCAGAGGCAAACATGCAAAACCTATGATGGCTAAGTGAAAAGAAGCAGACAGGGTGAAACAAACAAACAATCCCCACCCCCATGACCCCACCAATAACTAAAGTATTTGTGTTTCTTTTAAAATATATATGGCAGAGAAATTCCCAACCCGTGACCATTGAAGTCAATCCTGTTAAACCAAAAGAAGTACTTAATTTGAGCACATTCATCGAAAATTATAGTTTCCTTTGCAATCTTTAAGCAAAATATTTTATTCTACCCAGCTGCTAGGAAATGACATGGCAGGGGGAGTGAGAAGTAGAGAGACTTCTCCAAATGTTTTTCAGTATCCTGGTTGTATTTTCAGAAGTACTCATACTGTAATAAGTGTTCTCTCTTACCACAGCACTGCTGGGAAGGTACACTGGTGTGGGGTGAAGGGAAAAAACAGCACCATTCTTGTTATTCTAGTATTTTTCTGCATGTCAGACTGTGGAAATAACAGGTCAGCTTGTAGAAAGGACTAGTAAAAGTTTGTTCTCTTCCCCATAAAGTCAGTGAAAGCAGGCCAAGAGAGAAAAAGGACAACCACAAACTTGTTTTTTTTTTCCCCCCCGATACTAATAAAAAGTAGAAACGTGAATAAAAAAAATTCTAACCTCTCCTCTCAGAAATTAAACAGTGTTCTTCATACACTTGCTGTTCCTTTTTCTTCTAGGTGTCCCTCTACACAGGACACAAAGACAGAAGTAAAGAAACCACTTAGGCTGATTTGAAACTCTTGTGAAAACTCTTACCGCTCTTATTATGTTCAGGCAGCACATAGAAAATTAGTCTATACAACCCCCTGTGATTCTATAATAAAGTCAGAACTAGATCACGAGATTGACAAAATCTCAGGCCCTTCATTCTGGAGTCTCTTTCTAACACTTTTAAAGACAATGTTGTATTTGATAGGAAAAAGTTTTCTTAGATGGTAAAATATTAGTGTAACAAGCTAGCATTTCAGCTATATATGCTTCTTGAATATAAATTTGGATGGAAAAGATGTTCTATCTTAAAACAATTAGAAGTTCAGAGATATCTGAGGCCTTAATTTTTACTTTTTTTGTCTCTTCTTTTTGCATGCTATGCAGTTGCAGAAAAATAATTATAAAGTCTTACAATTTATCGTCTAGTTTTAGTAATACCACAGAGACTAAATATGATTAAAACTTCTCAAGCCTGATTCATCTGATATCAGAACATTTATTTTAGGATGTGTCTACTGTGGGAGCAAATATGATCCCTGGTGTACCTTGAAGGTGTATTCTCATAATAGAGAATTAGTTATAGCCTGTCAGTTCTCATGTAAGGGTTTTGTTTCAATGAAAAAAAAATAAAAGTATTATTTTCAAAATTATTTCCTTATAACCTTCATAAATAACAAAATAATTGTTACAGAAAGAATCTGGATTTCAGTAAAGATAAAAAAAAACAAACCCAAAAACTAGTATTTGTTTGCCTTGATAACTTTTTGGTTAAAAATGAGGTAACACACTGATCTAGCAATACTACACAGATTCATCATGCATCTTAGAGTAGAAACAATGGGTTTCAAATCACTGAAACTTGTAAAATGTGTGAACCTGAAGAAGTCTACAAGTAATATCCAACAAAACAGTATTTTGTATTTCAATGTCTACACAAATTATTGTCACAGGGAAGTATTATCATGCTATAGTTACAAATTCTCTAAAATATTATTGTAATGGCAATGAACTTTTCCCTCTTGTTTCATTAGAGATATGCTTCTGCCACCAGCTGAACATTTTTTTGCTAGCAAGCTGATGTTTTTCTATCTAGAGAATGCTCAGAAATGTAAACAGTGAAGATAAACCTGGGTTTTTTGCATCTGAGCTCTTCTGCAGAAAGAAAAAAATGGACAAGGAAATCTTACTAATATATTTACTGCTTTAGTCAATGAATTAGCGATTATATTTTTCTGATTCTACATTGTCAGCTTTTAAAATATATGCCTTAGACATTTTCAGGAAGTTTCTTTTCTATATTTTATAGATCTTTGATCAGGTGGACTTCTAATTTCTGCAAAACCAATTTAAGCAGATAGAAGCTGTACATATATCATGTCAAAGAAATCATCGAGCCGTTCTTCACAGATGATATATTGCAAGGACCATCACAGTCCATTTAACTAGGAGTTTGCCAAATACAATGCAAAAGTATACGGTGTCCTGGTGAGGGCAGCAAAACATTCAACATACATGGTTTTAATAAGCCAGTTGCTGTTCCATACAAACTAATTATTAATGTGCAAACTACAGGGAAATATGCTTTTTGGTTTATGGATAGATGCTAGGAAATAGTTTTGGTTTGTTGAGGGTTTTTCGTTTGGTTGGTTTTGGTGGGGGTTTTTTATCAGTCAGTGTCTGATAAAGTTTTCTAATATTGTACTGGGTTTGCAGTGACCTGCCCCCCCACACCTTTTGAAACCCCGGCTAAAACTCAGAAAAACACACTGGAAGTTAATAAATGAAGCTTTATATTTACAGCAATGCAAATATACAAGCAAATATTTACAAGATATAACAGATATTTACAGAAATATACAGTAAAAAGGGTAATACACACCACACCCCTCCCGGAGACCAAAATCCCCAAGAGAGGATAACCAACCCCCCCTACCACCTTTGCCCCCTTCCCCCAGCTTTATCTCACCACTTGATGATGCTACAGGTAAGCTGAAGATCAGGGAGATTAATGATAGGAGAAGAAATTAGTTATTTTAGTGATTTAACTCTGAATTAGTTCAAAGGCAGAGAGACAAAGGAAAAAGCTGCTGGAGCCAGCACAGACCCAAGCCAGACTGACCCTCTGCAAGCACACTGGCTATCTCATGTTTTGAGAACATTTCTCAAAACAATTTTTTTTTCTCTGTCTCAGTGAAACTTGGTGAAGTGACATTGTATGTTTAACTCTCTCTCAGCCAATAGTCTAATTTCTCACTCAAATTCTCCAATTAGCTCAAACCAACACAAATATTAATATCAAACTCTATTCTTATAAAATTTTCTTCACGCTTAGATCCCAAATTAGAATGAGTCTGCAGATGAAAACAGATGCTTAAATTTGAAGCTGTTTACAGTAATAATTTCAAAGGACAGTGGAAAAAAATGGAAGCAACCTTTTTTCTTCATACACTTGATATGCGCTAAAAGCAAAAAAACAACCAATCACAACAAAAAACCCGAACAGAAAACAACCAAGCAAACAAACAAGCAAAACCAAAACCAACAACAAACACCCAACCCAAACCTGTGTAAATAGGACTGGCTATCTCATACAAAAAATACCCACATTCTATTTTGATGATTCAGAATAACTGCTAAATTAATTATTTGGAAAAAAAAAAAATCTGATTGCATTATATGAAATGAGACAGAGTATACAAAAATAAGACTCAACAGCCAAGTACCTGGAAATAGGTAAAGTGAAATTTACCAATCTTCCTTCCAGGACCAAGGTTTTCCTTCTTAGTGAATTTTTTCATTACCTTTTAATTTGTAGTAGAAACAACTATTTAAAATGGAAGACAGTTGCCAAACTGACAAATATTTATTCTTATGCAAGACTAAAGTTTGCTCTTTGTTTCATGAAATGGAAAAAAACCCCAGAAAACACTGTTTATGAACTGTACACCCAGATTTTGTAAATATCTATTTTTTTCCCTCTACTGCTTTGACTCTGTGATTTATCTCAGAATCCGAAATACATGATAGAAAAAATGATTTGTGTGATATGTTTTCATCAAATGGAAAAGCAATGTTATGTCTTACGCTGAACAAAAAAACAGCTAATTTTTTTTTTAGGAAATGTGGTCTGCAATTACTGTTAAAAATGTTAGATTTACGCTTGGAATTGTTTCCAACTTTCAGTCACAAACTAACCTTGAACATGAATAGCACTTTAGATTTAAAATCTGTCTGTTCCTCTGTGCAATTTGAATATTTTAATAGTGTATGATGTGTGTTCTATTTAGAAGAAAAATAAAGCAGTTCAGATTTTAAAAAAGGTTGTTTTGAAAGACACTATTGTGAAGCTTGGCTTTCTCAAATGACACAAACTAGTGAGTCATATAAAATTATACGTGGTTATTCAGTTCTTAAAATGTAACAGTGTAGGGAATTATTTAAATATATGTTGATCTCCCTTTTTATTTTTTTGTTTGTTCATTTATCTAACATTATAAATATTAACTGTTATTATATAAATCTCTTCAAACTTCTTTACATAGATGTGGAAGTAAATAAGCAAATCATATTTTTAAAGGTGTACAACTGTGAAATAGTTCTTGATACATTCTGCATTCTTTCTAAATTACTTTTCAAATGCCCCACAACATACTTTTCAAGGACATTCACATACATAATTTGAAAACATCAAAACACTAATAGTGTACATATACAAATTAATAAATAAATATTCCAACAAACAAGTTCTGGTTTTGTTATTTATTTGGACTAATCTGATGTCTTTCAAAATAAGTGTCAGATAAACTGCTAAACATTAGTTGGTCCTTGTCACATAAATGTATGTATTTTTTCAGACTGCTTTTCTGATAATTTAATGTTTTATCTGAAATTCATAATTGTAAGGTTTTCAGGGGAAAAAAAAGAAATTTAACTACCCTAAAGTATGCTTTTTGTTTCTGTTTTGGGTTTTGGAGTTTTTGGCTGGTTGCTTGCTTGCTTGTTTTTTTTAAAGAGATATCAGGAGCACATGCATATAACCACCCTTAAGAGTGAAGTGCTTTGGGGGAAGTGCTCGTCCATCCTCCTGTTCAGACTATGATGTCTGTTTGGCATCTTTTAACTCTAATAAAGTGAAGAACAAATGAATACATGGATTTCAGCATAACCAGTACATTTGAATGTTTCTATGTAAAAAGAAGATGTGCACCTCACACAAGAATTTTTGATGCGATGGTCCATTGTGGTCTTCAGTGGAGGGTTTCAGAAAGGTGAGACTACCAGAAGGTTTAAGATGTGTTAAGAGAAGGCAGAATCTTTGTAGAAGAAGGTTTATTTGGTCTTTGATTTTTCTAGTTGTGGTCTTCAGGTCAAGAAGAATATGAGGAAATAGGGAAATATGAAGAGAAACTAAAAGAAAGGGAAATTCTTCTTCTGAAAGCAATGTTTCTATTCATGAGAAGTAGCAAATCTCCTTTCACGTTTCAGTGTCTTTTTTCCTTTTTGTCCCTATAAAGGTCAGTGGTAAAAATGGCAAGCTAACTTTCTGAAGTTTCTTTGAAGAAGGTTAGGCAAAAAATGAGAAAGTTAAAAGACAACTAGTCATCATGGAACCTAAGAGAAAATGAATCTGATTATTCCTATCCAACATAAGAGTGGGAATGAAAAGTATAAACAGCAAGAGAAAGGTCTCTAAAACCTGAAAGGAGGAAAAATTCCTTCCTGTCTTGCCTACTCAATCTACCTTTTCTCATTAACAATTTCACAGGGAGCTTAGGCAGGTAAAGTTAGTATCATAGACATGCATTCTTATATTGGTAAACATGCAGAGTGTATTTACCACCATAAAAATTGTATGTATTGATGTCCTATTTATTGTTTTGGTATAAAAACTTTTTTTTTTTTTTTTCCCAAGTGTTGTAGTCAGGGTCTGGCATTCGGAAAATATCATGATGTACGGAAAGATAGAGTTCCTCCCTATAGCCAATAGCCTTGAGTTAGGACGTAAGCAGATGGAAGTGATGTTTTGTTGACTATAAAAAGCATTGCCACGTTTCAATAAACGCCATTTGCCATTTGTTATTCATCACATTGATGTCTGTAGCTAATGGCCCGAGCAGCCTGGGTTTGGCTGTTCGTGCTGCCCTTGAAGCAGGTCGTCACGCCTCCCGAGTGAGGCAACACCCAAGACTTCTGAAACAACCTGATGCTGGTATTTGTGGATCATATATACAGTGATAGTAATCAAAGGCACAATCATTATAATTCATTTTAAGAGTTTGCTTTTTCTTTTTCTAAGGCTAAAATGAGTATACTGTGCTAGAGAGAACTGGAGCTAGAAGTTAGACAGTAGCAATTACTGTTCTGAGGCCTGTATTATATTAACTACCTTGTTAATGGCAATGGGATTTGCTCTTCTTGGAATCTACTTGACATTGAGGTTGTCACCACAGAAATATGAAAATGTAGGGATGCACTAGGTAGATAAGTCCTTTCATTGCAATAATCTGCAAATTTCTTTACTTTGGCTTCACCAGGTAGCATGATATCTATACTTAGGTTTCCATTAATATCCTTGGGGAAGTAAATACTCCTCTGACTCACTGGATTAGTCTCTACGTGTTTTCTACCTACCTTAACTGTCTACTTTTAAATTAAAAATCTCCAGTTTAATTTTGATCAGATTGCATACTTTACACTTCAGTTACTTGCTAATACTAAGAAATGCCTTCCTTTGCCCCAACCCTTCTATTCTTGATGAGCGGATGTTTTGTAGGAATGATCACTGGCATTTTCACAGAAAGATTAAGATTTTCATATTTAAATCTGAATTTGTAAATTACAATTTCTTTACTTTTTCTTTTTAAATTTATTTTGCTATACAACTATGTATTGCTATCCATATGAGACAGAACAAATGCATCCACATGCTACTGTGTAAAAGAAGTACACAGAAGAAAGTGTAATTAAACGCTTAGAGTCAAGTTCTATACATAAGACCTTTGGATTTAACAATATAAACATCCCCTCTGAAAATCAATTGCAATGCATCCAAATTATGCTAAGTGAATATTTTTGCAAAATCAGAAGGGAGAACTAGATCATAATCCTACAGGAAACAGATATGTGCATAGATGTTACGTTACCTAGCAACATAGGGCCCAGACTGCTATTTACTCCATTTCTCCAATCTTACTCTACAGTGCATGAAGGAAAAACGACACACATTGCGTGTACTGAGTCCTTAGTCTTTGGTTCAGAAAGAGATGGAAAATGTTTATTTGGCTATCTGATTCTGGGTAAGTATTATGAAAACTCATCTCCCTGTACATAGAGGTGCATGTACATGCATCAGTCCCTCTTTTTAGTTAGTATTTCACAGGTGCCAGAAATGTGTCAAAGCATTTAGAAATTACAGGAAGAAGAAAACAAAAGGCACAACAAAAATAATTTTAAACCTTATAACCTTGACTGTTGTAACTGTAACAAGTAAATTGCTTCAGGTTCTACTGGTGTAACAGCATGTCACAATGTCGTCCTTCATTCAGTTTTACATACAATGATAGGGAATGCACTTGTAAGGAAAGCTGTTAATGTGCCTAACTGTTTACCAAGCTCTGAGGTTTATTACATAAAAAGGTTACAAACCTTGCAGGAGAGTTTTTGACAATTACAGTTAAGCAAAAATGAGAAGTGTGCCTGTGTGCTTTCCTTCATAGATATAGACAACTATTTTCCCATTCATAGCTCTGACACCATAGCTTTCTTTCCATTTAAAGATCGATCACTAACCAGTAATTAAGAGAGTGTAAGAAGGCTATTGCTTCAAACTTTTTAAAAATAAAACCTTTTCCATTAGTTGGCCAGGTTAGACTTGATGTGCAGTTTCAAGAAACTGATTTATACATGTCCATGTCTGTGGGTACAACCATACAATCCAGTGGTTGGAAGGGAAGGACATCTAGATCAGCACCCTCTCTGGTAAACAGAGACATCCCCAACTAGATCAGGTTGTTCAGAACCCCAACAAGCCTGACCTTGAATGTCTCCAGGGATGAGGCCTCCACCACCTCCCTGGACAACATGTTCCAGTGTCCCACCATCTTCATAGTAAAGAACTTTGTCCTGATCCCCAAAGAAGTTATCATTAAGTCACTCCAGCAGACTCCTGGATTGCTTATAGCTCATTGTGTTATTTTTCCAGCAAATATCAGGGTGGTTAAAATCCACCAAGGATGACAGCCTGGGAGCATAATGCCTCCTGTAAGTGGAGTAACAAGACTTCATCAGTAGGCAGTCAGACAGCCTGTTGCATGAGACAACAAGAAGGTTCCGTTTGTTGCCCTGGTCTCCAGTTCTTACCTGTAAGCTTTCGACTTGCTATTGGCTTTGCTTTAGGGATAACTCTTCATACCCTATCAATTGCTTAACATGGAAAGAAACACCTTTGCTTCTCCTTCTTCTCCTAGCCCATCTGAACAGCTTGTGACCATTGAAAGACACCTTTCAGTCACAGGATCTGTCCCACCAGTCATAGGATTCTTCTTTTATGAAAAAAAAAAAAAAACCACCAAAAAAAACATAAAAAACCCCAACAAACACCACGAAACAATTCCTCTGTTATATTTGGGGTTCCAAAGATATGAATGTGAATTTGTAGGCTCTTAGAGAATCTTGGAAACTCTCTAACCTTCCACAAAATCAAAAACTTCTCATAGGCAGATCTCTGTCTAACTACAGAATTTGTCATTAATGGAGCAATCCCAATGAGTTTGTGTGTGTATAGATGTGTATGTGCATTTAGGACTTGATCTGTCATTCACATGAGTCTTCTGTTTAGGACTTTTATTTCTACTACTGAACAGAACAGAGCAGTCTAGCTGGATTTTCCTCAGATATCATGTAGCACAGAATACTGATTTGTGTCTCTATTTTGGGTCCTGATTCAGTCCTGTTGTCTTGGGTTGAGCTTAAAAAACTGCTACTGTCATTCAAAGTCATCCTGCTGTCATGCCATCTTAAAAGTGAAAGTGCTGACTGGAGCAAGGTACTAGGGGGCTTGAAGTTCAGATCGTAACAAAAGAGGCTTCCCATTCTGGTTGCTGCTTTCAGGTGCTGGGTTTCGGATGTTGGCTTTATGTTTCCATGGGAATGGTTGTGGGACAGATGGGAGTTGGTTAATTCACTGGCTTGGGGTCTAGCTCGCTGGCTTCTGCTTGCTATTGCTTTCTGCATTTTGCTGTGCTTTTCCTGCAAATAAGCTAAGGCAATTGTGCATTATATTATCTCATTTATATTAAACTCTTTTTATATCAACTCTTTTATATCAACCCAGAGGTTTTGTTTTTTTTCCTGTGGGAGGTTTTGGTTTTTTTCCATATGTGTTACTTTTCCTCACTTTTGTGCCATATAGAAACAGGTGCTTTAACTCTTAACATCTGTTTAATCAATACAATAATTAAAAGTTAACTAGATGCAGTTTCAATTTTTTTTTTTAATCAAAACACACTATAGTAATAACTACTGTATTGTGTGACCTTATATAGAAGAAAAGCAACAAAAAACTAATTTGAAACTCAAGAAATGTAATTAGATCCATGTGCTCCAGAAACACTGGGCTCACAGAACATGAGGACTGCTTGAGGAATAATTCACTACTCGACCCTGAAAAAGGACAATAAAACTCAAAAAGTTTACAGACACTTAAATAGGAGATCAGAGCAACTTTGACACATTGGTAGAGATGCTGAACACCACGAGAAAACAGAATTATCTTGGGACCAGTAAAAGCACTGAAGCAGTCCAGGCAATGGACAAAACAAGTTACCTACCTCATGAAAAATAAGTATATACTTATTTAAATACTCACAATTCAGATTTTAAAACAAAGACACAAACAAAAAAACACTAAAATTTTGATTACTTCCTTTCAAAAAACAAGTCAAAATGCTCTTTTGGACTTTTAATCTTTTGTATTCTTTTACTTTATATGTATTTCTATCTACAATTTAAAGTAAAATTATTTTGGAATGGAAATCTAAAATATTTAATGTGAAATATCAAACTAAGATTTTAGGGTGCAGTAGTGTCTTTCTCACACACCATTTTATTTATCTCTTCTAAAATAAATGCTGCCTTGATCGAAACAATTAGTTAATTATTTTTGTGATTAAGTTGGCATTTTCTCACAGAAGCCCTTTAGGTGTTTTATTTCCTAACCACATCTAGTTATGTGATGCTAAGCATTATGTGGCATACCATTGCCAGGGGACTTCTGGAAGCAATGATATTTAGCTCCATCACTGCTACTTTCTTGTGACTACAAACAGCGAGTACTCAACAGTAAGTGAAACCAAACGAAATGACTAAAAATGGCTATTACATGCATCATAGGCCATCACTGCCTTACCTTTTAACTGCCTTCCCTACTCCTTTTCTTTCTTTCTTGTTATAACATCTTGTCTCCTTCAGCAGTGTAAAAAACAAGGGAGTTAATCCTCCTGGGTACTGAATCCCTTTGATTCATATTAAATTGAGAAGAAAGAGACCAAACACCAAATCTCATGAACAGCTGCTGAAGTGACACTGAGGTCTTGTGTGCTTTAGAGATTCAGGCTGGCTTGATGTAGCTGCAGTTGTGCTGCTCATTTTCTGACAGTCACATTTTCAGTCAGGCAGACTTGAGAAACAGTTGCAATAAGATCTTACTTCACTACTTCTCTTCAGTTCCACTGATGCCTTCAATCAGGGCAATTTCTGAGTGAATAAATAAGAGCCAATGGTTTGGTACTTCTTTCCTGCAGTGGAGTTTAGCAGCCCCAGGGATTGAGCACCCTAACATCTTTATTAGCAAAAAAAATAATAACAACATTTTATTAATTGGATTCCAGCTGCAAAAACACCTTCTGGAGTGTGCTTCTAATTGAACACAAGGAACTGTAAGAAGCAGATTAGCAGAAAATTTCCAGTAATCCATAAAGTAGAAGGGAAAAGAATCCAAAAGACAGCAATAAAGACAACAATGATGAGCACGCATGCCAGTGTAGTATGCCTAAATTTTCAACTGTTATGCTATATTTTCATTCTTTTTCAGCTAAATACTTTTGTCAATTCTCACTATATTAGAAATGTAAGACCTTATGGAAGGTCATTTTCTTCTCAATTATTTTAGAAAGAGATGATTATGTGAAGTTGACTGTTAATTAAAAATAGTTGAAATCTGCATTCAATTCTCAAGAATTAAGAAATTAGAAAACATAATAGTTTTTGATTATTTCAGTTACCCTGAGTTACAGTTACGTGGTGATTTCTTATAATGATGAATTATTGTTTCAGTGTTTCAGATCAACATCAACTGTCAAACCTTTCTTTGTTTGTTTGTTTTAACTGTACAGTTTTATTGACCAACTTTTGCACAGTCCTGCAAAAAATCCAATAATGTTTATGCAAGTAGTTGGTAGAAGTTGGGAGTAGATGAGTTCATGTTCAGTCTTAGCCAGCGAAGAAAATCTTTTGGGGATATTGCCTTCTTACAACTACTGTTGCCAATATTGATCTTGGCTAACCACTGCAGTACACTGAAATCGATCCAGCTACATTCTTTGGAGTCACCTAAAACTAGAGCACTCCATTGCTGAATCAAGTACATTGACTTGAAATAGCTTTATTTGCACTGGAATGTTAACACAACACAGAGATGTCACTTGAATGTTAACACAACACAAATAGGAACAGTCCCCATTTTCATGACTCATAAGCCTTCACAAAGCAATCTGGTGTGGTTTGTACTGCAAATAACAGGATTTGAAGGGAAAGATGTCATTTTCTCTATGTGGTTTCCTTTATGTTCATGTCCTAGAGGGCAGTGGGTGTGGGAACGTATAGTCTGCATACAAATTGATTAACCTGAACTAGCCATCATTTGTTTCTGGGTTTGGTGTAATTTGCTTGGCAGAGATGTGGAATTTTAGTAAAGATGGCTCACACCCAAGCAGAGCATTTTGTAGATGAAGATTTAAAACATCCAGAGTGTGAACATCCAGTGATTTTGTGTTGCCATGATGATAAGACATCAAGCATGACTGCCGTATGTCCTGTCTGTTCATTAGTGCAGATTAAATTTTGCTCGTTTGTTGAACTACCCAGTAGTAAGGGTAGTGACAAAAAAAATCATTGAAAAATAAGTTTACTTTGGATTGGTTTAGATGTTAGACAATCATATACATGCTGTCTTACATACTTTTGCAGCAGAAACAAGCTTCCATATAAAAAAACAGTGATATAGCTCTAACCTCCTACTCATATGCTATCAATTTATTTCATACATTTACTTCTAGTAAAACAATAGAGACATGCCACCACTAAAATCTGGTCATAAGACTTGTGTCCATTATCTCCCTATAGGAAATGAACAGTTAGGGTTTAGTCTGAGGTAGAGTTGAGAGACTATTATTTATAGTCTTTCATTATCACCCTACACATACTTGCATCACATTTTTCACTCATGATTTTGCATGTATAAGCTGCTTGAAAATACATGTGTATATAAATGCATGCATACATACAAACAAATGAACAGACATATCTAGCTATATGTCTACATCTATGTAAAAAAGAACTTGGTGTATTGTTGTGTGGCCTGCTAACAAGTATTTTTTATTACTTTCCTCCTCATTTGCTAATCCACCTTTATCAGCATTTTGAACCCTACAGGATGTAGAGAGTACTATACTGGAAAAAAATGAAGACTAGAGTTTTAGATCACAAAAAAAATTCCCCAGTCCTCTTGGATACAGCCAGCCCTCACAGATTAATGTTTTTGGTGGGTTTTTTGGGGGGTTGTTTGGTTGGTTTATTTGAGGGTTTGTTTTGGTTTGGGGTTTTTTTGGGGGGGATGTTATTTGTTTTGTTTCGTTTTTAGTTTTCCCACATGAGCGGCTCCCAAACATCTTTAGTGAATATCCCTATACTTGATATATCAAAATTAGCTAATATTTTTGCAATAGAGTCACTAATCTTTCAAAGCTTAAAAACACAACTGTGTTCTTCCTGTACAGTGCACATAAAAGGTGCCAGAGCACATCTGATTTCTTAGGATAGTTTTCTCTACAGTTTAAAGCAAAGTCCTCTTCTTAGCAGAATACTGCTGGTTCAGACCAGTTTAATGAAAACAAAAAATTGCAAAGAATCTTTGCCTGATCACCATATTCTTTCAGGCTGAATAAATTCTTTTACTCTTCTGCTCCATTTCAGCAATTTTCACTTTTTTAGGCTAAGTTGTTCCTATCAAGTCTCAATGACATTTACTGTCCTGATCTGGACTGACACATGCCTCTTATTTGTAAAGGGAATATCCACTACCATTAAAGAGAATGAGATCTCTTAACATCAAAGCTGTCCTCAGCATAAGGACAACTCTTCAGAATGTCAGTGGGCTGCAAAATATTAAATAAAATGCAAAGTAATTATGAATTCCATTGTGATATGAAAAAGCTGCGCTATACTGCTTGTTTCTTGCAAGTGATAAACCTCCATTAACTTGTTGATTGATAATTGCCATGATGCTTTTATTACATGTGATGGGATATTGTTTGGGTTTGTTATTTGTATTGTAATCACAGACATCAAACGTATTCCACATCTGTTAAAAAAATAAAAGAAGGACAGGCCTTCTTCTATGCAGATAAACAGACAGAATTCTTATACTGATAATAAATATAGGCTGTTACTACTTACATGTAATGTTATTACTCCTAGGCAACATTGGTAATAGAATGCAATTTGAAAATGCACTCCTTTTACATATTAAAGTCATTAAAAATTTTCATTAATTGTCCAAGGCAATTAGTACAATGGCTTTTTATCTGTGAANGAAGTATTAGTATAAAAAAACAGATTAGTTATTTCCAGTGTTACTCCACTAATCAATCTAAAGACACTATTGCCAAAGCTGTAATTCACTTGCTTTACATATGAGGGAGGAATACAATATTTCAGTTATTTAAAATCACATCAATATTCATGTCCCATGATGTTGGTTTTCCTTCCTTCATTTGTTCCGTCCTTCTTTCCGTCCTTCCTTCCTTCTGAATTCTTTCCTTCTTTTCAAATTCCTTCCTTCTGAATTCCTTCCTTCTCACTTTCTTTCCTTTACAGACAAAAGGTGACAGCACGAGGAAGAGCACCAACAAAATCCTACCCACCCACACAGTGTCTCTCTGGTTTTCCATTCAGTTACACTAACTGAATAAGCAGAAGTGAGGAAGGAATTATTTTGTAGTATGTTGAATCTTTGATTCAACTTGTTTTTCCTAGGATTATAAGACAGCAATAATATTAAAATCTATCATCTTTGCATCTGACATAAAAGAAGAAAACAGCACAGGTCAAAATCAGGTTCTTAAGTATAGTACCAAATGTTCAGAAATCAAAAAGCAAATCAACAACTTATGAAACAAATGCATAAAGGTCAACACATAGGCTGTATTTGTGTGATGCTTTAGCAAATTTTCTGCTTTAAATTTTCAAACTCCTGATTGAACTGAAAATGGTATCATCAAGCCAAAAAAGTCCTGCAGGACATTCTTCACATTATGCAGAAAAAAACCAACAGACAACCAACACAGTTCTGTATTGGTTTGATCCCAGAAGTACTCCACACCTTTTTTTCTTTCTCAGTAAAACTTGGTGAAGGGACACACTGTGTTTACCTCTCTCAGCCAATAGTCTAATTTCTCACTCAAATTCTCCAATTAGCTCAAACCAACACAACCAAGAATCTACTGGGAATCATGGATACTCCATGTCTTTTGAGATCAGCTTCCATATGAAAAATGCTAAAAAACCAAGAATACTCCACTCAAAAAAAAGCCTTACACAACAACAAAATAAAACAAATAAAGCCAATCAAACAAACAAAAAGACACCAAACCAACCAACCAAAAAAAAACCCAAAACTAAACAAGCACATTTAAAGACTTGTACAGAATTGCAAGTAATCACAATGCTGTTTGGGGATTGTTTGTTCCACTTAGTGAATATACATTTGTAAAAGCATATATGGTCTATAAAATTTATGAATGTATCTATTTTTAGAAGCACAATAGACAGGTAAGGTGACTAGGCTTATACTTAGCATCAGTGCATTTATACTGTTTTTGGTATCAAGACAACTTGTTTAGACAGTTCTAAGGCTACTTAAGTGCTTAGCAAATATATATTATTGCCCTAAACTGCATACAGAAATGGCGAAACACTTTTAAAATGTCAATAAAATAAACATCATCTGCTTTCTTCTGATTTAACAAATAAGGCTGTGAGGATATGTGAATAAATGATAAAAATTCTCAACACTTCCTGAAGTGATCTGTAACTTTAGGGAGCAGTTGAACTTTTCGGTTTCTTCCTTGTTTTTAACTCTAACACATTCAAATGGCAAAGCTTGGAGCAAGGGCACCTGAAAATATATTTTAAAAAAAATATTCTCATGGGCTGCTTTTAAAATACTCCAAGTTCTAGAACATTAATGTTAGTGATAGAGGTAATTACATCGATGATGATCTAACATGGTTTTGTCACAGAACTTCATTTTATATCTTTACTAAACAGAAACTATTAAGTCGATAATTTTTTTATTTCGAAGTTTGACCAGATATTTGGAATATAAAGGTTCAACTGTTTACCTCACTGTGTTATCTTGTTAAATTACATTTAAGATCACACTTTAAAAAAAAATAAATTGAGAATGTCAAGTCTGTTGTAGAAACCTTGAAATTTGCCAAGGAAGTACTCAAGCAGTGTTTTGTGATTTAGCTTCTCTGTGAAACCTTGACAGCTTCTAAGCTATAACAAAAACCCATTATATCTATGGAGGTAGGTAGTGATAGCTAAATTAATTATAGTCTGAATTGCATTCAGGCTGGACAGAAGACCATAATAAATATTGTACTATATTGGACAAATTGTCCATCTAACCCTATATTCCATTTCTCACAGCAACCAATATTAATTAAGGTGGTTGTTTGCAGCACCTGGAAGATTTAGCTTGACAGGTTAAAGGAACAATTGAAAGTGTGGCTTCCTTTTTGTCCCCTGTCTTTTGTATGATCAATTTGCTTTTAAGATTTTTTTGTTGTTGCTGCTACTTAATAAGGTTGCACATTGGAAACTTCTACACAAATTTACTGAAAGGTTGGCATTTTAGTTGTTGACTTCTTCATTAATTTTTTTTTTTATTAAAGAAAAAAAAAAGGACAAAAGTTACAATCTCATAAGTGGTAGCTAGAATCTCCTAGCATTACCATCATTAAAATATTTTGGGTTTTAATTTTTTTTAATCATTACAATTTTTAAATCCTCAACTTTTCATAGTGCCTGAATCTGCATGCTATTTTGTCATATACTGAGAACTTACAAGAGGTGGATTTCCTTGCTGACAGCAAGATAATATTCCTTTATAATTAAAAAAACAAAAAAAATCTTTGTAATAGTATGAAAGAAAGTATTCCTAAGTATTCACAGAAAAATCAAGAATTCAAGGAGTTTTGGTAATAATTAGAAAAATTGTTTCCCAGGCATATTTTTCTAATGAGTCAAGATTCACAACAATAAAACTACTTATACAGATAATATAATCAATAAAACCCAGTGTTTATGACAGTCATCAGCACAGAACACTTTCGTTTCACTCCTCATTTCTCTCTCTTATTTTCGTAGAGGTGTAAAAGAAAAAATAAGTGAACAGCCCTCCGTAATAATCATAGAATCATAGAATCATAGAATGGTTTAGGTTGGAAGAGACCTCAAAGATCATCCAGTTCCAACCCCCCGCCATAGGCAGGGACACCTCCCACTAGATCAGGATGCTCAAGGCCTCATCCAGCCTGGCCTTGAACACATCCAGGGAGGGAGAAGACACAACCTCCCTGGGCAACCTGTTCCAGTGCTTCACCACCCTTACTGTGAAGAATTTCTTCCTAACATCCCATTCTAATCTCCCCTCTGCCAATTTGAACCCATTCCCCCTCATCCTGTCATTACAAGACCTTGTGAACAGTCCCTCCCCAGCCCTCCTGTAGGCCCCCCTCAGATACTGGTAGGCTGCTATAAGGTCTCCCCGAAGCCTTCTCTTCTCCAGGCTGAAAAGCCCCAACTCTCTCAGCCTGTCCTCATAGCAGAGGTGCTCCAGCCCTCTGATCATCTTCGTGGCCCTCCTCTGGACTCTCTCCAACAGTTCCATGTCCTTCTTGTGCTGGGGGCTCCAGAACTGCACACAGTACTCCAGGTGGGGTCTGAAAAAAGCAGAGTAAAGAGGGAGAATCACCTCCCTTGCCCTGATGGTAATGCTTCTCTTAATGCAGCCCAGGACATGGTTGGCTGTCTGGGCTACACATGCACACTGTCAGCTCATGTTGAGCTTCTCATTCACCCAGATCCCCAGGTCCTTTTCCTCAGAGCTGCTCTCCAGCCACTCACCATCCACCCTGTATTTGTGCTTGGGATTGCAGCGACCCAGGTGCAGGACCTTACACTTGGCCTTGTTAAATTTCATGAGGTTAGCCTGGGCCCACCTCTCCAGCCTGTGCAGGTCCCTCTGGATGGCATCCCTGCCCTCCAGCAAGTCAACTGTGCCACACAGCTTGGTGTCATCTGCAAACTTGCTGAGGGTGCACTCGATTCCTCTGTCAGTTAGTTTTAAGTACAAAGCATAAGGCTCTTTGTAATAGTGTCACAAATAATGCTTTCTCATCACAATTTATCTTGTTTTGTATGTATATTAGTATAAACTGAATGGCTAATTTCTCTTCATTGACTGCAAGAATGGGTAAGTATATGACAATAGATGCTGAAGACTGAAGCTATCACCAGATCCTTTTCATTTTTAAAAGCTAAGTTTAGAAGCAGCAAAATATTTAAATATCTTTCTCCTCAAAGACCCCCCCTCCAAGAAAACCCAACAAAACAAAAAAACCCTCAAACAACAAACCAAACATCAAAACATAAAATAAACCATATCAAGGAAAAAAATAAAATTACTTGTATGTGTGTATATATATATATATATATATATACACACACACACACACATTTTTTTTCTTAATCTCTTTTGCATTTTAGTGATGCTACTCATAATCAAATGCAATAAAACCAAAAAAAGTGCACCATCCCTTCTGCTGGATGGGTATATTTATCTTAAAGGTCTTTTTCAACCAAAATTCTATATTTCTATGTTTTGACTACAGTATATCTATGTTGTCTCCATGGGAGGTTTACACCATTTGATTTCTCTTGGTTTAAAAATGGAAGGAATATACTTCATACAGGTTCAGCAGATCTCTGGCAGGATAAACTGCTCCATGTGTGCAGCAAAGCATGTCTATGTCTGTTATGTGTCTGAGGCTCACTGACATGGCACTGTACTGTAAATGCTGCATCCTGTGCACCAAAGTGTCTGCTTGAGAGCCAAGCACATGAATCCCAGATCACATGCATACTACAACACCATATAATGCCAATCTAGTCTGCAACTTAAGTTTGTTTTTTCACTACTTATAAATGCTGAAAGTCTAGAGTCTAAATAAATATTAGTGTAAAAGATGGCAAATGAGTAAAAGCAAACATTATTTGAATCGTATGATAAACAATCCTTATTTTTTCTCAGTCTCCCCAGCTGAGAATATTAGAGAATTTTTATGTGAGAATAAGTTAGGAACATCTATCCAAATGAGCACAAGCCTACTTAACACATGAAAGCTCAAATATTAGAAGCAAATCTGAAGTAAACTATTTTCAAGTAATTTCTGCAGATTTTATTAATTTTCAATATCTGTCTCTTATGGAATAAATATTTATGTTGTTTAAATAGAACTCTTGCTGACAAAGCAGAGGCCTGTTGCACCCATAATGTCAAAAAAGATTAAGGAGGGCATGCTTGATACTGTTCTTGCCTGGAATCTAAACATAAGGATGCTATGATGATTAAATAACAACATAATAAATATTTCTGAGACTGTACATTTTGTTATGCTATTACTGGCATAACCACCAACTATGCCTGAACACTTGGACACAGGTAAAGACATAAGTAACTTCAAGTGGTAAAAGATTTTTGGAATGTAATTGCAGAAACCAAGGTCCAACTAAAATCATGTACAAGGCATAAACTCTGAAAAATATGAACAGTGGTGAGTGTGCAACAGTCAGGAAATGTGTCTGGGAAAATTAGCAAGTCCTGCTCTTATACTGGCAACAGATGAGAATTATCCACTTCTTTGGGAAGGTTGTGAGGATCATAAAAATATCGTGGATGCATGAGGAAAAAAAAAAAAAAAAAAAGAAAGACGACATTGGACTTTGGTTCTCGATCCTCGAGCCTGAATGCAGCTCTCCCTTCTGACTGCATCAGCTCTCTGATATTGAATACACACAGCTAATGTAGGAAACAGTTATTAAGGCCACTTTCAATATGCAGTAATTATGACTAATGTATATGAATTTACCATTTCAAAATATGTGCTGTTAATAAATGCTAGTCTAAAAAAACACTACTTTGATCCTGACCTGATTTCTGTCTTTTAAGTACTTTCCTCACAGCCACATCCCTCTCCATGACATATACAACTCTATCTATGCACACATACATATATTCAGTTGCAAGAGTTTCATGTGAAATTGCGTTTTGTATTCTGTATATTTTACATAATAATTTCATAATAAAAAGATCCAAATTATCCACGACTTTTGTGAGGGCTGAATAGAGGTGGCTGGAAGTAGATAATCTTTAAGGTCCCTTCCAACCTAAACCTTTCTATGGTTCTATGATTCCCTCTAAGGTATAGAGATCATGCCTTAGCCACCTAAGCAGCAATGCTAACTTGATTCTCTCATCAACTCAGGAAGGACGGAATTAGTTTGTGGACTGTAATATGAACTAGATCAATAAAATGATCTTGGTTAAATAAAAAAGCCTCAAGTAGTTAACATTAGTGGCTAGAGGCTAGTGAAAGCAGTAAGGTATTTCTCTGATAAGCTTTGCCAGTTGAGAAAATAAATAACATACTACATCCTGAGTCACAACTGCAATACTCTAGCTTTGCCTTGAAATAATACATTTGAAATTGTTTGAATGCTGTAAGGTAAAATTGAGCAGCACAATGATTATTCAGGTCACCAACCTCTTCTCCCTTATGGCTTTAAAATGTTATTTAATTAAAACTAAAATGCCATGAGGGATTAGTCCCAGGGTATAGTTTCTAGGCACTACATAAATAGGAAGAAGGTATTACTTTATCATTAATAATGTTTCATCTATACAGTCTTCCCACAGTTTGCTGATGCCCTGTAATTCTACTTTTAAAGTGGTGACACCACTTGATACTCTCATAAAGGATAATTTCAGAAAGTTTTCAGAAATTTTCTATGAGAAATCAAAAGAATGTAAAAAATAATTTTGTTTATATGTTATTTGTGAAGGAAAATAAAACTACAGAAGAAAAAATGGAAGATATAATTTCCTGATTTCCTGGTATGCCATTCTGGTTTTGTTTCAAAACATCCTTTGCTTTATATTAGAAAAAAAGAGTAACAATACAAGAAGATCATAAATTTCAATCACATCCAATGGTTTATTTCAGGTTTCTATTTCAAACTGCACTGAAAATTATTAATTCAGTTTGCATCTTTACCCAATTGATTGTTTTTTGTTTTCATTTTGTTTTGTATCATTAAAAAATGAATGGATAAACTTTCTAAAAAACAAAACCACTCCTTCCTCCTTATCATGCTGTTTTGTTGGGTTTTTTGGGTTTTTTTGTTCTAAAATGTTTCTTAGATGGTAGGTACTTTTTGTTTCAAATGGTTCATTATTTGTCTCTGAAATCCCTGTGGCTTTTGAAGTCTGAAGTCTGAGTCAGAAGATTGAAGAAAAAAAAATATTTTTTCCTAGCTAAAAAAAATTGTTTAAAAAATCAATTACAGTGAATTAAGATGTAATTTAACAAGCAAAACAGGGCCTGGTATTACTGTCATGCCACATAAAAACATTAGGCTTCCAAGAAGACAATGACTGGCATATGAAACATTTGATGCATAAAATCAAGTCTGAGAGGAGATGAAGGCAGGAAGCCTTTTCTTTTGGAACAGACTTATTTCTATAAATCAGTAGTTCTACATCTCTGAAATACTGGGGTGGAAGACAGGGCTGGGCCTTCTGAGATTTGGGTCTATTTCTAGCACTATCAATGGCTTGACATGTGACTTTCCCAAGGTCAGTGCTTCTGTTTTCTGATCTGTTTGAGCAAATAAAACTATACAGTATCCCACTGTAGATGCCACTAAGATGCAGCGATAAAATGAGGAAGAACTGAGTATTACTCTTATATAAGGTTTTTACTTTTTGCCAAAGTAAGATTGATAATTGCCTCAGTCAGCATGTTTCTTCATCACAGATTTCAAAGCAATTTTGGGCTATGTAACTTTTTCCACTTCTTCAGACTGGGAAACTGAGGAAAGAAAAATGAATTGTCCAGAGTCATGTCAGCAAAGTATTGGGCAGGTCTTTGCCTCAGTGATGTGTTCTGCTCTTTAAGAAATATTTCCTTCTCCATTGTTAAACAATGGAAATATAGTTATAACTAGAGAAAAAACAGAGACATAAACTCTTATCTGGTTTTGTCCATTTAAATGATCCTTAGTTGCTCTGAGACTGTGCCACAAAAACGGATACAAAAGGAATTACCAATAATGCGTTGTAGATCTATTATTTGAGCTGATGTCATTCAGTAGGATTACTTTGTAAGCAATTGTTCAAAAGTTTAGGTGCTTACCCCCTCCGCCCCTCCTTTAATTAAGAAGGATAGTTATAAATGTGTTGTTTAGATCTAAGTGACACTATGATTTGTGTTTCATGAATCAACTCATGCCCTTCCTGCCCTAGGAGTTTTAGTATGAGGATGAAAATAATTTTTATCTAACTTTAAATTACATGAATGCCCTTTAGTAAAGTACCTCAGTCAGTTAAATATGTCACAGAGTGACCAGATATTTCAACTTTCTGCTTGTTTTCAGACTCTCATGTTTCAGGAAAGAATAAAATAAGCAAGCAATAAAACTACAACTGGGTTACATTAGTTAAAGTGCAGTACTGTATTGTGTATTGATCACACTATACAGGAGTTAAGTCCTGCAGGATGTGCAGGATGTTAAGAATAGGTATAATGAGTACTTAGAATAGTAACAATGGAATTTGTTGAAAAAAACTTGTTGTGCTGCAGTTAGATATGGTTATCACTTCTTATTAAGGGCTATAACATTATACTAGTACTTTCCCTATTGTAGATGATCAAAAGAACAAATATTTTGCAGAGTTAATTTTGGTGCAATATTTTCCTCCTGTCTAAATATGTGTCTTTTATCACAAAGAAAAAAAAACAAAACTGTATATTTCTGAAAACTGCAATGCCAAACTAAGGAAGCAGAAGGCTGTAATGAAATCCCAGTCCCAAGTCAGGCAAACAAGCATCTCATATACTGCACTGGAAAAGATAGAAATTAGCCTTCACATCAGGATCAAGTGCATCAAAGATACAGCTTAGAGGACATTTCAGTGAAATGCTGCAGTGGAATCTCAGTTCATATTATGGGGTGAGGGTTGCAGCAAAACCACCTCACTTCATCTGGGCTCTACAGTTTGAAATTCTCCTCAGAAAACAGATGACACACTTCTGTTGTAACAAGCTTTTAAAGTGTGTGTGTGTGAGTGTGTGTATGAGTGTGAGTTTTGGGATGACAAGAATAAAAGGAGATGGGTGACTCAGCTCCCTGAGTTCTAACCAACAGCATAGTGGGCAGAATATACTTTTCCTGGTAGAGACACAGGATCAATTCACTGCTAAGTTGGAAGAGGCAAGTGGAAAGAAATAAATTTAAATTTAAAAATTAAATTAAAAAAAAACCAAAACCAGAAAAAACGTAAATGTCTGTGTGAATTCAATCCTTCACTAAACACCTATTCTGGATATTCTTACCAGTTAGGGTAGTAGTTCTGGGGTTCAAGCAATCATAGTGGAAACTGTCAGAAACTCAGATCAATATATATAGTTTAAATACAAAATTCTGGTCAGGACCTTGGCCTGGCCTACTCACACCTCTTTCTACCACATCATTGGAATTTCAAAGTGAAATGACTACATGACTTTTATGACAGACTACACACAGACCGAATGAAAAATATGTCCAACTTTGTGACTTCCACTCACTTTTCTAACGCATATTATGTGAATCTTTTAAGACTAAAACTGTTACCTGTTTAGGCCAATATTTCCAATGTAAAATTGGAAACATTGCACATGGTCTGATGAATACTGAAGAAGAATGTCTGTGGATTTCGTTACCAGCTGCATAGTCTAAAAATCTGTTGTGTAAAGTCTATTAGGTCAAGCCCAGATTTATATGAATGCAAGCAAATCCTCCCAGGGCTCTGACACAACATAGTGAGTCCCTATCTCATGCTCCCCCACTGCCTTTATCTGATTCAAGTGATCTCAAAATTACTTTTCTTTTAAAGAGGAACAACCACAGCAAGAGGGCTTCTATCCTGGTAATGGAGAGTATGAGCCAAAAAAGAGGAATGTGGGCTGCCTCTTACACTGCAGAAGATGGAGAATTTTTATTTTCTTATCATGAGCCAATCTCCTACTCAGTAGACAGAAGTAGGCAAACCACTTCTCTAATTTTCTTCTCTCTCTCTTTCCTTCTTTTTTATTTTTTTTTTTAAATCATCATCATCCACCACTGCATCATTTTTCAAAGCTCCATCTGGTGAACATATCACAGGGAGATTCAGAATGTGCTTGCACGTCACTGCCCTCAGGAAAAGGAAGAAGAAAAATATCCAGTTTTGAAAAACTTAGTTAGGCCTAAATGCAATTTAAGCAGAAGTTCAGTAGTTCTATGAAGACTAGTCTGTGAAATATACTGAGACAGAAAATTAGTTTGACCCCTCATAGCCTGGATAATCTGAGCTCGTTTACAGTCACTGTACACACTGAGCATAGTTTCTGCATGAGTTGCATGAACATATGGAGGCACCTATGTCAACTTCCAGTCCCAACATAGCCAAAATCTTAAGAAAGTCACAATTTCAAATGAAATAACGATCCTATGACTTTTTGCAAGGGCTTTGAGTGACAGGATGAGAGCAAATTAATTGAAGCTTGAGGAATGCAGATTTAGACTAGATATTAGGAAGAAATTCTTTATAGTGAGGGTGATGAGACACTGGAACAGGTTGCCCAGGGATGTTATGGATGACCCCCTCCCTGGAGGTGTTCAAGCTCAGGTTGGATGGGATCTTGACCAGCTTGTTCTAGCAGAAGGTGTCTCTGCCCATGGCAAGGGGATTGGAACTAGATGGTCTTCAAGGTCCCTTCCCAATGAAACTATTCTATGATTCTATAATTCTATTTGTTGAGTCCATCATGATTTGTATTGCACACACTCAAACATAGGTATTTATGTACATAGGTATATATGTATGTGTGTGCATCTATGTATCCACTCACAGCATCATTTCTACATTCTAGGATGACTTTATTATGATCATGCCTCCCAGAGAAATAATTAAGTCAATTTTAAAGTACATAGAGTAAGTACTGAAAGCAGGCTATTTACAGGAATAGATTTTTGTTCTGTAGAAACTTTACAGATGCTGAGTTCTGCTCTGCAAGTTCTACACTGTTAGATGAGGTAACAAGCTTTTTAACGTGTTTTAATATAGCACAAATATACCCTTAATCAGTGTTACTTACATAGTCATAGCAACAGTGAGATGACAGACTGGAAAAATGTGAAAGTATCCTCAAACCTTTCCTATTTAAAGGAATTTTCATTATTAGCAGTAAAAACACTCCTATTCATAAGGTAACTGTGATGCCCAGGACACTTTCCTTATGTTTAGTTAAATAAGGGAAGCTTATTGTTTTAGGCTTCTAGAAATTTCAAAGACAAACATAAGGTAAAATATATCAGATAAGGAAAGCAGTCAAGGGAAATAGACTCGGGTACTCTTTCTCCTATCTCATCTACTGGGTAACTTGTAGGGGACAATGTGAGCTCTGGTTCTTCAACCTGTGTAAAGATTGTAATGAGGAATGCATATGCTGAATTGTAAAGACTGATTCATTGGCACGTCAGCTCTGAATAATAACTCATCTTACCACAGACTCTAAATAAAAGAGTAGAAATGCTACAGCCAGAGAGATTCTATCAACATGATCCACGACTAGGTATTTTCTTCTAACACATGAAGTCAGATGTCTTATCCTGAGAAACATGTTTCCAAATTTAATTCAAGATGAGACAATCTAGACATTTAGGACTATGGCACCAAGTAAGGATCAATTATTTTCCTGGCCTTGACACACCCTTGCTGTGTAACTTGACCTATAGAACCAAAACTTCAGATACCAAATACAAAATGGATGATGTCTCTTTTTTTATCTCCCGACATATCTTCTAGATACTAACTTTGCATGGCAGATGCTCTCTCAATACATATGCACAAGACATGAAAACACAATGGGTTCCTTACCTAAATAATCTTTTGGAAGCTACACAGCACCCATAAACTCCCTCTCTTTTTTTCTCCCTCACCTTGAAATTCTAGGGTTCACTAGCCCCCACCTCTCAGCAGATCCCTTGGAAGAAGGAGGCATTTTGTCCTTCATGCTTTGACAACAAATCATTGTCTCCTTTCTCTTATTTGATCCATACTTTTTTATTTAATATCTTGTTCAGGTTCTCTGGTTGTTGTTGGGTGGGTTTTTTTGTTTGTTTGTTTTTAATAGTGCCTGAGCTACTGTAATAACAGAAAGGAAAATATGTTCAGAAGTTTTATTCTAAGGCACTAGGAGAACAAGCTCTTTCGTCCTCCTGTCCCATATCCTGGTGAGAATTTGCAAGACTCCAGATTTTCCTCCCCAGATACTTTAGTCACTATAATCTTGTCCCTTCTGCTGACACCCAAGGAGTGGGTGCCCTACTATCGCAACTACCACTTTGACTTTTACCCTGTCCCCTGACTGCCCCACCTCCCTCCAAGGAACTTCCCGGGGGCTTCATTGCCCATAAGTCCTCTCGCACTTCCAGACTACATTTTTTGATACACGGGAGATTTCCAGTCAGCATAGCACGCATTCCACCCCACCACATCTCCCGTCATCACTGAGAGACAAAGCCCAAAGTCAAAGAAACCATCAGGGGAAACGAACTGATGTGCCTCAATGTGACGCCAAGCTTCAAGCTTCCTTTTTTTTTTTTTTCCCCTAATGAAACCTCTAATATATTTCTTGTGGTGCTCTCTGTCTCAGTGGCATTTTCTCTCTTCTGGCCTGATTGTAATTTATTAGGCAGGCTTTCTCTTATTGGCCAGGATTTCTCTTTTCTTGTCTGTTTCATTTCCTCCTCCTGTCCCATTTCCTCCTCCCTTCTTCTCTCCTTTCCCTCTTTAGTCCCTGCCCACCAACCGAAAGGCTAAATTTTCATTCTGGGTACCCGGTATGGCCACAGTAACTGTTGTAAGTTGTCTGTGGTATAATTACATTAATTTGATAAGATCATCGTCATCAGGATGTCTAATTTACTTGCAAGCGGCAGTCAGGGAAAAGCACTGACCAAATTAGCATGCCGCCGGGACCAGAGGGTGCAGGCTCCATATGGCTCTCTTGCTTTCCCTATAAATAACCCTCCCCCAGCCCACTCCCGCGCTTACATCCCCCCCTACCAGTATGCCGCAAAGTTCAGCAGCGGCGTCGGACACGAAAGGTACAGCCTCGGGCTGCAGGAGGCACTCGGCACAGTGGCTGCCGCTGCCTCCCTCGCCCCCGCCTTCGCCCCCGCCTCCACCTCCGCCTCCTCGGCGCGATTTAACAAAGCTGAGGGAAACTCGAGTTTCTATTTGCACCACCAGAGGTGCAACTGGTTCTTCGCTCGTAGGCATCTGAAACGAGTCCAAACGATGCAGAAACTTTCGTGTGCTTGGTTCCTTTCTTTAAGGACAGGCACCAATTTTTCCGCTGTGTAATCTCTTTTGTCAGGAAGGGTGGGAATGTAAAGGA
>VWZI01002250.1:98100-111374 GCA_013396835.1 Psilopogon haemacephalus
TGTGGGTTTGTTTTTTTTTTTTTTTTTTTTTTTTTTGTGAGGGGGGCTATATTTAGGAGTTTTGTTGTTGTGATGGTGATTGGTTGGGGTTTTTTTTTTTGGCATTTTGTTTTTCAAAGCAAAACATTAAATCAAAGAGAAAAATAAGAGAAAGGAAAGGGATGACCAAAAAATGTATTGAAGGAGAGTGAAGTCTGAATGTTAAATATAGCTGTATGACATTAACAACAACAAAACATCAAGTTAATACTTATAAAAAATATTGTGATAATACTTATAACATTGGAAGCTTACATAACTTGTTTGTCAAAACATGTATGTTTTTTCCTAGTAACTTAAGAAGACTCTTAAACTTCAGGCATAACATATTACATTAGGTTGCATCTTACCGCTTCTTAATCATCACAATAAAGATATTTCTGTTGCTGCAGAAAGGACAGGCAGGGAAGGAATAGATACTTTGTTTGGTTTTAGAATAGCCTAGAATTTAAACTGTTGCCATAGAAATATATGCCTGTATGCATGGTAGTCTCTTGCTTGCCATTGCAGAATATTGAATGGAACTCTAGGAACAACCTGATAAAATTTTACATTAATACCCATAGGTGATATGTATAATTTTGAGCAGAAGTGTGCTGTTGGAAGTGCACAGGAATGGATTATTGTATTGCTGTAAAAAATTTATTGGTTTTGTCAGCTTATTTCATGACTTTACTGCAGCTGCATTGAAAATGCACCATTTCAGATCTGCTGGAAAACTAAAGTGATGCAATTTTTGTGGTTTTCTTGGTGGGGTTATTTTTTTTTTTTTTTTAAGGAAAGGTATGATCAGTTTTCTTCTGGTGAAGAAGAAGAGGCCTTGTGTCTCTACTCTGGTAGAAGAGCTATTAATTACAAAAGGTGACCATTCCACACTTTTTAAAACTGGTGACAAAGACCAATAGAGTAAAAGTTATGGCATCAAGAAGATACATAGTGCTCCTCTATGCCCAAAGGATTATCTCTAGCCTTCATTACCCATGAGAAGTCTTGTAGGTCTCCCAAATATGAAAGTCTTCCAAAGACAAACAGCTTTTACTAAAGAGGCAACATCTTCCTCTTTCTATTTTTGTCAGTGGCTTCTTCAGTTGCAAAACAAAGTAGGATTTTGTTTGAGAGTTTAGTGTAATTATACATACTATTTGAATAGCATGTGTAACAGTGAGCATGACTATATTTTCATTCATGTGTGATCACAAGTGAGCATTCTAAGATTACTATGGACTTCCATAGCAAATCCTTTTGTATTCAGAAAAGTTTCCATAGGTATATATGTGACGTAGGACTCCACGTGTCTGTGCAGTTCAAATTAATGGGAAATCTTTGTAATGTATGATACAGAAGTTTCCAGAGAAAGAGCAGGACTTCTGAACTGCCTGCTGCATCATTACCTTTCTTTGATATTAGTGACTGTATCGGAAAGTAAAAAAATAATGCTTTGTGTTGGAGAGCTAAAATTGTCTTAAGATCACAGAGATATTTGTATAATCTGTATGGATTTGATCAATCAAAATAACAAGAACCTTTTTTATTGTTCACCATATTCCCCAGACAGAGGAATATTAACACTGGAAAATGTGAACTAGAAAATGTTGCAAGTATTATGCTATGTTACATTACAGTCATTAAGATTGCCTTTAGCAATGGTACCTTACTGCATTAACTTGTAACAGGAGATGATGTTCACCAGTATTATCTGAAAGTTTTGTAGACTTCTATGATATTGTTTTATAGATGGAGAAGTATAATGAGATCCATCAGTATTAGTTCTCCAAGATTAATTATCTGGCCAATTGATGTATTGTCGTGCTAAATGGTTTCATTTATCAGCTAAAATTTCTGAATCAGTTTCTGTGTACACTTCTTAAATAAATTCTTCAATTATGCCAGAGAGAAGCAAAGTCAGCAGAAGTTCACCTGGAGGAAAAAAAAAAAAAAAAAAAGTCTTCTGCATCAAGCACTTGGAATCTGCCTATTGTAGAAGATGCTGAATTGACTCTTAAGCAAATTACTGCTGTGCCACTGTTTTGGTGGTGTCAGTGGCATAAACTGCTCTGTCTTTTGCCATCAGATCTCCCTCTCCATTCTTTCTCTTTTCCATTAGGTAGACAAGACTGATCCCCATCGGATAGTTTCCAGACCTCTAAAGCCTTAGTCTCAAAATATGTCTAAGCATGGGTTGTCATGATTCATTCATGTTACTTCATCATTACTGAATCAGCTGTGACTCTGGCAAGTGGGAAGTTTATCATACAAGGTGCATTAAATGTGACTTGAGGGAAAGAAAAGAATGTGACAATAATGATTTTTTTCTCCTTCTTTAAATGAGAATTATAATAGTAAGAATGGGCTGGGGTGCCATAATGGAAACTTTGGAGGTCAGTGGATAATGTAACGTCAAAGAGTTATGAAGAAATGAAGAAGCAGTATAATCTGGTGAAAAAATTAGGGAATGTGACTAATTTTCTGGATTATCGTATATCATTGAGTGTAGGTTGTATTCGTCTCACCTGGCTTGATGGGCTTGAATGAGCTACCCTAGCATGTGCCAGTAATGCCCTAAGAGATGTTGTGGAGTATCCAAGATGTGTGTGCGAGGCTGGTAGACACAAAATAAAGACTGAGCACTTTTTTATTTCTGTGGTGGCACCTGGATCTGAGGCAGGATATATTAGGACATCTGAAATAGGAATAACACCCATGTGGGAACAACTGAATTGAACTTTATATCTATATTGAGAGGTTGTTGGTTTGGTTGACATAAGTAATTTAAACTACGTTGGTGTAAGATCTGTATGGATGGTGCTGACAGAAAATAAGGTTCGTAGGACGTATGATCAGCTGGTGCCCAGGCAAGGTACTTTAAGAAAGCTAATCCAAGCCTTTTAAATTATACAGAATACATTACATCAGACACAGTTAGCAGAGACATGACAATTAATTTATAAAGGACAGCTGTTAATTTTTAGAGGGTATCAGCCAGGTCAGATGCATCCAATTTACTTTTTTAATCTGTTTTCCTATCTAGATTTTATTTTTGCCTTTTCAAACTACTAGCGTTTTTACTTGGGGACTGCATCATAATGGAGCTTTCAGATGGAATTCCTATTTCAAATGATGCCTTTAAAAATTGCTATATTACATAACAACAATAACGGAAATGTCAAAATGTAATAGAAGGCTCAGAAAACAAAAATATCACAGCAACAACAGAAAAAAATCCTGACAGTTATTGTTGCTAGCATAATAGTAAATAACTGGTTCTTGGGTCAAGCTTGAAATATAAATGAGGAATACCATATCTCAGGCTTGTAATAATTATTGAAGTCATTAAGATGATCACAATGAGAGAGAAATGCTAGCAGTGAATGAGAAAATATAGTGTAAGGCATTTCAGAGAAAAATGGAAAGTCTAGCTTTTGAAAGGAAAGTGCCAAAATGTAAGTGCTTTTTCACAGGAGGATTGAAAAGGGAAAAATATAATTTAATTATGGACCTACAGTAACAACCTATTCACATGAGATATCTCCAAGGGAAGACAGATGGTAGGAAAGATTTAAGTGCAGGATGTAAAAATATGTGGCTAGACCCCAGAGACTATTAGTTATATTGTAAGTGGATGTATCAAGTTGCCCAGGATAAATACAACACAACAAACCTGACAGTATTGCACACTGGGCACTCCATAAGCAATACAAACTTTAGAGAGACGTGTCAGAAGTTAGGCTGGCTACAAATGGAGAGAACAAAAGCATAAAAAAAATTAGATTTTTTTACACTGTTGCAGTTCAGGAGATGATCTTTCAAAATTACCTTTGTAGTTATAAGGGTTATTTGGTCAAGTGTCATCATTGTGGAATTTTCTCCATTTTAGTTACCTTATTAAGAAAATATGAATAAACAGCATCCATTCAAAATATAAGCAGATTAGTAATTTTCTGATATGTAATTAAGGTTATGGTAGTTGAAAAATATGTATGTGAATGAAGAGACGATCCTTTCTTGGAAAAGTTCTTCACAAAGCTAGGTTGACAGACACCTCTAAACAACTGAAATGGAAATAATTTTCTAACCTTTTTTCACTTTTGAAATAATCTTGGATAGTATTAGAAACTATGTTCTTCCCTACCACATCATGTGTGATAGAGAATAATAATGTTAATAGCAGTAAAACTAATAGTAATATCTTTCCTATTAGAGAGTTTTCTCTTTTGTTTTACTTCCTCTAGTAAATTTAGATTCATATATCCTACAGGGACAAAACCACCAAAACCTATTTTCACTCTCGACTTTGTGTGTGTGTATGTGTGTGCTTTAATTTAGATACACAGTGTAAGAATCAGCAAGCACTAAATGCAGATGGATAGCCCTTGAACATTCGCTTAAATTATTCAGGGAGAAGAACTGCAGGTCTGAAGGGCAGAATTGAAGATGCTGTTGGCATTGGGTAAAGGTGCCCATGGAAACAGGAAACATTATTGAAAGGCCTTTCTATGACTGTGCCACTATTAATGAAAGATGATCCTAACTAACTAAAATTTTAGTCTAAAACAATAGTCCTTTGGAACTAAATAAGTGAGAAAGTATATTTAGGATAATGATTAGACTGTTGATTTGGGCCTTATAATAAGGCAGTATTGAAATTAAACTGGGAAGGAAGCAATTCTTGCTGCAGATTCATAAATTACTCTCTCCTCAAACTTATTAGCTGAGTTACAGACATGTATATTAAACTAGGCCCATTTGTGCTTTCAACAATTTTGCAGTATTCGTAAGTTCCAACCTAAATAATAAACGTTCTTATCCTCACTTTTTATGGTAACAAACGTGTTATATGGATGAAGTTAGGAATCAAATAAAACTGAAAAAATGTTGCTAACAAGGTATAAAATTAGATTACACATTTTAGATAATCAGTATTATATAATTAAGAGAGTACTTGTCAGATAGAGATGATTAATTTATATGGATTTTATCATTGTAGCTAGTTTTTCAAAAGAATACATTTCTGATCATGAAGTAACAAGCTTATGATAAAGACATTTAGTAAAGAAGAATAAATATAACTGCTATAGAAGGATTGATAGTACTGGTATTAGTGGAGCCTTAATCAAATTTAGAATGATACAGAAAACAAATAGAAATTATCAATGTATATTTTTCATCAGAACATGTATTTTTCATAGTAAATCTTATCCAAGGAAAAATTCACATAGTTTTCACTGAATTAACCTTTTTTTTTTNTGCTAAACTCACAACACATTTTTTCTTGTAGAGAGAAGAAAGTCAGATGAAATTCCTACTGTCTGAATTGACAAGGAAAAAAATTGTGGAAGACAGAATTTAGAAAGCATAATTGTGTGTCATTAATGCTTTTGCACTGGACTGAGTGGCTCATACCTCTTTGGCTGGAATGGGATCCTCTATCCTGCTAAATTAATGAAACCAGAACTTGAGTGATCTCAAACACTGAGTCTGTAGTCCATAATACATAATTCATAATGGAGAATCCCTAGTAAATAACTGTTATACCATATCCTAAATGTTATTGCAGTTCTCCACTATCTCTGTCCAAAATAAAATTGCTAGAGGGCGATGTGAACATGAGCCACTTTGTAACTGGATTCTGAACCTCAAATTTCTACTTGTTGCTTATTTAGAGGTAGAGACATGCATAGTGTATCTCTTCTGCACTCAGCATTTGGCCCAGAGATTCATAAATGGGCTTTAAAATTGTTTGGATTAGTTGTGTTCTCCCTCCTTGCCTTCCTGCTTGCTAGGGTTTGATTATACAATTCCTTTCCAGAAATCCTTTTGGATATCTCTAACCACCTTTTATGTCCCTACTATTGGTTTTCACTGGCATTGGGTTTCCCTGGTTTGTCTAAATGGACAAACAGACAATATATCAATGAGAATTTTATTTTAAACAAATGAAAAAAGGAATTGTTTTTTATTGTCATGTGGTCTAATATTTAATATTAAAACTACTATAAAGGGTTAGCAGGGTTAATTTAAATTGCTGTAGCTATGACTGGTGACATTCAGATATAATTGCATTCTCTTTGAATTCAGGGTAAACATTTGAAACTGAAGAAAAAAAAAAAGGTGTCATTTGAATTGTACATATTTTCTTTTCTGAACTAGCAGCTGGAGTACAGGCAAGATACTTTAACATACCTTAAGTGTAATGGGTGATTATGTTAAGGCATCTTAAGTGCTCCTTGGCTGAAATGTAACAGCCGTATTATAAGAATATGGTTTAGACATCTCAGTCTGTAACTAAATTGCAGCTTCTAAGGTTGGGTAAGCTAAATCACTTTAACTTTTCCATTGCTGCAGTTAACAGTGATGAATCTCACACTTATGAGTAGCATCCTCAGGATGGAAATTTCATTTAAGAGTACACACATATAAGAAAGCAAGCAAATACTTTGAATGCTATTCTTACCCTGTCAGATCAAAATTTATTAGAAGAAAACCAAAATATTGCAGATTACACATACAATTTATTATGTGTGGTGATTTGTTGCAACGTTAGGGCACAGATATCTATTTTCTGGTTACATTTTTTACACTGTATTAGTATTAAATTTTATATTGCTTCATATCAGAAAGAAATATAATAGTAAAATAAAAACTACAATAATATAAATTAATATTTTTTTGGTTTTTCCTCCAAAAATTTTGGCTTCAGAACATCCTCAATTCAATCCAAATAAGAAAAAGAAAGTTCCTTTCATAATATCATAACATAATTATAAAAGAAATAATATTTTTTACAATATTGCCTAAAATAAAATTGCTAAAATTATGCTTATTATAGTAGCATCAGTTCAGTAAAAAAAAAATTAGTAAATAAAGGGGAAAGACTAAAATAACTAAAATTGACTCCTCCTTGCAAAAGTAGCCTTAATACTTAGTGACTGAAAGTCAGAAGTGACTGAAGTTAGAAGCCGTGGACTTTTCTGCAGTATCTGAGTTTGTAGAAAGAGTCTAGTTCTAGGTAGAATCCATAATGCATATAGATCAATATAACCACAATTGTCACTAATTGCCAAGCTAAGTTGACAGCATTAGGGCAGAGACCAAGAAAACAGATGCTAAATATATTTTCACCCTCTCTGTCTATCATGGACTGATTCTGACAAAAGATCTGAACTTTGTGAAAACACAGATTATTATAGATACACATGGCTATAAAATTTTTCCATCACTGAGTCTGGAAGGCAATTTTCAGTATACACATCCTGCTGAGATTCTCACACTTATGGTGTAGAGACCTCCTGAGGACCAAGTCACCTTTGGCTTTCTGCACAGTCGGTGTAAAAATGGGGGATTTTAAGGTTCATTGGTATTTTGGGAGGCCAAGAACAGTTTAGCTGTGGACTAAGACATCAAATTTAAGCATCTTAGTCCACAATAATCAAAGGTCTAGACAGTAAAATTAATAAAGAACTGAAAGTGTCTCAGCTCAGATGCTTGGAACTTGACTTCTATATGTATTATTACTTGAGGCTTACTGGATATCCCATCTGGCCTCTAGCTGCCACTCTAGAGGGTTGCAGTTCATTTACAGGTACTGTGCTATATTTGGAAAATACTGGGTCTACAATATGTCAGATTTCTCAAACTGTAGTCTGGGGTCAGGCTCTGGGAAGAAAGGGCCCTACTGAGCACAGACATTTTTTTTTCTGTTTTATATATTGGATGGGTGTGTCAGGCAAGGCAGCTATGGAAGTTTTAGCTCAGGGATATTAAAATCTAAAATGAAAAAGTGAAAATATGCAGTTTCCTTTCTTAGGAAAAGCTCATCTATGCAGAAATGTCACATCAATTTGAAAGAAATAATCCTGATGGCAGACAATGAAAATATTATTTCCCTTCTATTGCACAAAATTGCATTCTGTACACAAAAGTCCATAGCGAAGAAAAGTTTGAACAATCCTGAAAACAATACTGAAGTTCTAAGAAGGATTAGTGGAGATATTGGCAGACTTAAGCACAAATTGTTAAGTACAGTCAAAATTAATAAAAAAAATTCCTTGTGTAGTTAAGAAACAAGTTGTAAAATCTATTTCTAAAGTTACTAGAAATATCTTTGGATTTATAGTAATTAACTGTATGCCGTATTTTCATATTTAAATGATTACAGGAAGCAGAGATAAAATGAGAATGAATTAGCCTAAGTTACTTAGCCTCAGAAACATCAGTGATGGTTTTAAATAAAGTGAATGTTGGCATCTGCCTTCTATCTCTCATGAACAAGGCTGTATAACATAACCAATATGCATAATTCATAGAAAATTATTTTGAAAAAACAATCCACTCCCCAAAAGTCTGGGTTGAAATAGAATTTTCATTTGAACAGAAGACTGAGGAGGGTGAAGCAGAATGAGGAATTTCATGCTGGATTTTTCACTACATTAGGCAGTCTGTGTGTGACAAACAAAAACAGATTAATTTTTTTATTCCTAATTGGCTCTGATTTCTTGCAAATTATGCATATGAGCAGAGTTCTGTAAGCAAATTTTAATTATTTTTCATGTTAATATAATACTTCAAATATTGTACATTACTGTTATGTTCATCATCACAATATCTTGTTCATAGGATTCAGTGTGTTATTACAATTTTCATTGAATTGCCCTAAAAGAATGGTAGAACAGTTTCCATTCATTAACTTTTCTCTTATTCCTTTATATATCAATGTAAAGATTCAAGCTTGAGTTCTATCTGTAGAGTTTGTGTAACAAGCTATTTGTAAATGACTATGTAGATGATGGTGCATTTTTTTAATCAAGTGTCATATTTTTATCAGTATCCCAGTATTTTGAAATAATTACATTACATGGTAAATCAGCAGCAGCATGTAGATAAGTCTTCAAAAATTTGAAGGAGGACTTTTTTGTCTTGTTAGTTCAACAGATGTTATGCATTAGTGTAAAACCTAAATTGATGGGAATTTTGGTTTTTTTTCTCAAATTAGAGCTGTTTCTGAACTTTCAGACTATATGCATAGGTAAGAATAATTCAAAGCCCATCTCACTCTTGCACATCTGCATTTTAATACTGTATAACAGTAACAGAAAATCAACTGAAATACATTATTTCAATGCGAAAGAACAAATAATGTTAATAATACAACAGGGAAAAGTAAATAAATTATACCGTACATAAAGTTTTAAAAATGAAATTAAATTAGTACTTTGTAAATTGCTAAAGACATGAAATGGGATCTAACATCTTCTATAACCACTTTCTTCTCATTGATCTTTACAAAAGAATGTTGTCGACATGCCTTTAGTATATCACACATTCACCCACATATATAATCTGATTTCATTTTGATGCATAGCTCTGTGAATTCAAATCAAAGACTGTAAGACTCTCTAACAGTAGAATCCACTTGCACCTATTTATGATGTTTTATATTAATGGAAATTTATCATAAATCAGGCCTAATCAAAGTTGATGCTCTGTTTCCTTGGGCATGTTAGTAGGTCTTTATTTGTTGCATATTAAAAAAATCCCATGTATTCAGTACAAATAATGCAGTAATGATGGATAAATCTTCAACCAATAGATTCTGCTCTTAATGAAGTCCTAGTATTGAACTGTATTTAGAGCATACATTCTGGAGCCTATCACTTATGAATACTGAGATTTGTGGAGCAAAGTTGTGTATACTTGAGAAATTCAGTTACTTCTTCCCATTTTGGGAGCTGAATAATTACAGGGAAAAAAATCTTGTCCATGGTGATATCAGATGTGTGGCATAAAGCAGGTAAATTGGAACTCTAATGCATGTGCTTAGCACCTTTTAAAATACATTAGAGTAGCTGGGAAATCTGTATAGTGATGGCAGATGTGATTCAGAACTCACGAAAACCTCATATCCTTGGAGGGAAAGCCAGAGACCAGATGGCATATTCTAGGGCATCTAAAATGTCACTAATACCTAAAGGACATGAATGAAAAGGATGCATTAAAGCTATTTGGATCAATATTGCTATCGCAGTTGCCTGAACCTCAAGAAAGGAACTGGGAGGGAAAAGTACCTTTGAACACAGGAGAAGATCCAGTTCAAAACATTTGATTAATAAACAAGTCCATGGGATCCAATGAGATGTATCCCAGGGTCCTGAAGTAATTAGTTGATTCTGTCGCAAAGATCTTTGTATTTCAGAAGTTATACCAGTCAGACAAGATCCTAAGGGACTGGAAAGAGGAAACATTGAATGCATTTTAAAAAAGGTAGGGAGGAGGACGCTGGGAACTACCAGCTCGTCAGCTTCATCAGTGAAAGAGGGAAGATCTACTGTTGTCATCTGCTTGGACTTCTGTGAAGCCTTTGATACAGTCCACCATAACCTCCTTCCTTCTAAACTGGAGAGATGTGGCTTTAACAGGTGGACTGTTAGGTGATCTAATAAGAAATCAGATGAATGGCAAAGAGTTAGAGTCAGTGGCTCAATGTCTGAGCAGAAATCAGTAACAAATGGTGTCCCTGAAGGGTTCATACTTTGATCTATACTATCTACTATATTCAGCAATGATATAGACAGTGGGATTGAGTGCAGGCTCAGCAAGTTTGGAGCTGACATCAAGCTGAGTGGTTCAGTTCACACTCTTGAGGGAAAGGTTACCATCTGGAGAGATCTTGAGGAATGGACTCTCACAAACCTCATGAAAGATTCCTGTCCATGGCACAGAAGTTAATGATTTTTAAAGGTTCCTTCCAACCCAAAATATTCAATTCTGTGACTAAGATTCCTATCCAGGATTTTTCCTAATCTTTTCAAAAGTCACGTAGCTGTGTCTTTTTCTGTTCTTTTTCATGAATTAAGCTTTTATTTGCAGGTAAACTGCACACAGATATTTTCACCTCATACAATGTATATATGAATTTCAAGAAACTTATTTTGTATCTTATAACTGACTGCAGAACAGAAGCTTTACTTTGAAAGCTTTGGAAAAGGCAACAGTACCAGTATTTCTATTACTCTGTTGAGGCATGTCTTTTTACAAAAATCTGAAAAAAAATAGCATTAATAAAAGCAAAATTATTGTGTTTCTGTAGCCAAATTAAAGGAGACAGATTTAAAAAATACTCAGATACTTCTTTTATGAAATATACAGGCTAATTAGAGAAAATATTTATTAGATGTGGAAATGTATGTCGTTTAAACATTCATCTTGAAATGCTGGTATAAGTGAAACAATTCATACTCTACGTAATCTTTTTAAACCCTTGCACTGAGTTTCCATTAAATGAATTATGTCACTGTTGAGCTACCTAAACTAAGAACCAAGTCATTAATTCTACTTCTGAGGTCAGTAGAGAGCAAGAGAGGTCTTTTCAAAGGTTGATTTCACTAGACATGAGATCTTAAGTAAGCAAAAGTGTCTAACATTAGGCTGGATGAATCTATGATTTGCTCGTTAAAAACTTAGAATTTTTTGTTTAATTATGTAATTATGATTTTGTTTTTCTTTTGGAAATATCTTCTTACCCTCTGTTGCGAATATCAATTTAATTAATATTGACAGTCGCAGAGGGGGTTCGGAATAGTTCCCCCTGGGTCCTTTGGATATGCGGTTGGCAGGAATAAATGCTCAAAATTGCTTGAAACACAGAATCAACAGTTTAAACAGTCAGAACTTAGAGAACAGAGAGCCGAAATACAATGCAATTCCAACCGCGCCTATAAAAGCCCCAGAAACGCGCGGTAGGTTACAATGTTTCTTCCCGAGAGAGGGGAGAGAAGGACGGATTTATCCCAAATAGAGAGGAAAGAGGGGGGTTTGCCTTGCCACTTTGCTATAAGCTGTGATGACTGCTGCTGCTGCTGTTGCTGCTGAACACGTGGCTGATGCTGGACGGGGTGAGGCTGGAGTTTCTCGCGGCATGAGAGGGAGACAAAGAAGAGGGACTAACGGCCGCTGTACCCTCCTTAAATACCCCATTAGGAGAGCGTGGAACTGACTAATAGGCATTTAGCATCCACTGAATGGCCAATTGGTTCAAAATAGTCCCACACCCAGGGGTGGGTTTCTTAACACCTTAAGACATGACACAGATCACCTGACTTGGGCACGTGATTTGTATGTGCAGCCCAAGGTCTCCTGGTTCCCAGGCCACGTGGTGTGCCCCCCCCACACACTTCTGGACCTTGCTACAGAAGGGGGAGTGGGACCCCAGGAACTAAACCAACTCTGGGCATTAATCACGCCCATACCAGGACACCCTCACTGAAACATATATGTGTAGAGATTAAATTATTTTGAATAATAGAGTGTAATCGCTAATATACATCTAAAAGTAAAACATTAAGCGCTCAGGTTTGAAAGAACTGGCTTCTGACCCTCATTGTTACTTGTATAGGACTTGTAGTGTCTTTTATTTTTCTCTGGCTGCAGGAACTCTTTTGTCTTTTATTAAAATCTTATCTAATAGTGAATTATTGATTATACTAAATAATTTTTCAAAGTGATGCATTTTCTGTATTCAATTGAAGTAGTTCTGTCCATTTATTTCAGATTGTTTTCATTCATTAGCTGGATTTGACATATATCAGTGCAATACAGTTTATATTTTATGTATGCCTCTGTGTGTATGTAATACATGTAACAGTTCTTAATCTTTTTATACTCTGGCTTATCTGGTTTGTGGATAGATTTAATGTATGTGACAGGAAGAGAAGTACAGTCTCATATTTCTTTTCAAAGTGTGTGGAAGTTATCTCAGGAAAAAAAAAAAAGGCCTGTATTTTAGTAAAGTTCTTAAAGCACTTCGTGCCCAAATCTTGAAAGCCAGTTTCTGTGTTTATTCTAATTGTATACTGTGAGGCATTTCAGATAGCACAGCGCAGACCTTCTCTGAAAAGGTGAATGAAAGCTTTTCTTTTAAAAAACTATTGAAATACGAGATGGCACAAATCTCTCTTGTTCATTCATTTGTTCATTCTGGATCATTATGAAATATGACAGATCCACCACAGTAAAGAGGAATACAGGTAAAATATAGCTTACGTTGCTGTGTGTGGGCTCATGAAGCAATCCCAAATTTATATTTTCCATGTAAGACTTAGAGACAAAAGGGATAAGATAGGCTACTACTTATGAATCCTGTTTCCAAGCTGTTTGAACAAAGTAAACTCACCTGTGAACATTACTCCTCTTTTTAAACTTCCACCATGCCATATTCCAAATATAGGTACCAATTGTTGCCA
>VWZI01002250.1:119927-144603 GCA_013396835.1 Psilopogon haemacephalus
TACACATCTGTATTGTATAAGTTTCTTTTTAGATAGGGAGATGTGTCAGAAATAAGCTAATACTAAACTAAAATTGCAGATAATTGTTAAAAGAAGCAAAAACAAGTGCAAAAGTGTTGTTATTTCTGAAATGTAAAAGGCCAGAGAAATTCATTTATAATCATAGAACAATTATGTGGAAAACAGACAATATTAAACACAATTTAGAATGTGATTAAACTTCACTATGATCTTAGACTTTACCAAAATTAACAAAAGATGTCATCTAAAATAATTTTTAAAGTATATTAGGGATGTCAAATTAAAGCAATTGTCAATGAGTGTTAATCTTAAAGTAAAACTACAGCCAAAAACATAGGATAGGTTATTGGAATGAGATGGATTATATGGTAGTTGCCTGATGGGTATATGACATAATACTACAAAGACCGAAGTTATTAGCTTGCAGTAGCCTAGAAGCAACTTCCCCAACCCCCCTTCTATTTATTTATTAGAGGAAAAAATAAACATTAATCAAATTTCATACATAATTCAGTATGTATTGAATTAGCAATGTTTTCCAAATTTAAATTGCTTGAAAACTGTAAAAAACCAACACTGATTCCATAACAGGCTTTCCTCTTCTTTTTTATTTTTATTACTGCAATCTCTGTTTATGTTTCAAACATATTTATGTCTTCTTTGTGACCACTGTGATTATACAACTATGTGATTACCTAAATTCATATGGTCACTTAATGTGTTACATCTAGCATATGAATATATGTTCTAAATTTTCTGCTGGTCTGGGAAGCTGAGGTTCCATATAATTATATTTCAGATGCATTGATCTGAGGGTGTAAAAGTAATTTTTTTGTTTTGGTTCGGGCTTCTTTATGTGTGTGTGTGTTCTGTTGTTTCTGGGAAGTTGGGGCTTGCTTTTTAATAGGGGAGGCATTTTTTGTTTGTTTTTTGTGTTTTGGAGTTTCTTTGTTGTGCTTTGGGTTTTTGGGGTTTGGGGTTTTTTTTGTTTTTTTTCTTTGTTTGTTTGTTAATGAAAGTATACCAAATGTTTATTTGAATAAGTGATTTACTTGCACAGAATATCTGTATGAAGGAGATGCTGGTTGACAACCTTCTCTATAACATAGGACCATATCCAAACTTCATCATGTGTTGGAGTTTTTCTGATACTAAGGTAATACAGTGTACCTAGCAAAACCTCTCCCTATCTAGAAGTTAGTTGCCTAGACTTTAGAGGTGATTGTAAGGGATGAATTTAGCATCTGAACTGCTAATATAAATGTAAAATTCTGTCTCTGAAATCTCATACTAGCATATTTACTAGCTCTGCCTTTGGTTAGAAAACTAAGCACGAGTCACTCTTTTCAAAATATAATACAAAATATGTATGAAGATACATACTGTACCTATATTTTTTGTTTGGCTGGTTGGTTAGAGATTTTGCCTCAGAAATGGGAAAACTGGACTTAATTGCTGATTTCAGGTTACTGGAATTCAAGTTCATATCTTTCAGTCTGAACAGAAAAGTTGTCAGTTTCTCTTCATGTGAATCACAGTGTGAGACTGAAACCATCACAAAGAGATGAACCAAGAAGTCATGGAAGTCTGTGGAAAAAAACCCAAGGTTTTCATCACTGCTGCCAGGTTTTGCAGTCTTGTCTTTACCCAGTGTGTTACTCAATGAAAAAACAATGCAAGGAAAAGGAAGTAGCAATGAAGTCCACCACTTACCAGGCATCATCAGTTAAGTGTTTTGATGAAACTGACACTTTTTTTTCTTTTAACTCCAGTTTTTTGAGGTTTTATTTCACAGCTAACAAAGAAGAGAAATGTTACGGACTAATCTAGCATTCAATGCCTAAGCAAAGTATTGAAATTTATTAGTTTACTTATTTAGCTTTTTTTTTTTTTTAAAAAAAAAAAGACTGAAATCAAGCAGTTTTTAGACTAGATAGTCCAAAAAGAGGGCTTTCTTGGTCACTTACTTATACCTATGCACCCACATTTTCAGTATAGGGATCTAAAATACTAATTTTATTATCAGGAAGATTCAGTGCACTTTTGTGTCTTACAGGTCTAACTGTAGCCAAGACATGATTTTTAATACATTATGCATTGTTTCTTGAGATTCATAGAGATTTTATGGTTGCGTCTGAAAGACAGTAGCAACAGTGAAACTTTTGAAGCCTTCTCCTAGATCCAAGTGTGACATAAAAATCTAGAACTGTATTACAGACCCATATTCATACATTCCCCTTCAGGAAATGAGTGCATAGGATCTATGTCTCTATTTTTACCCCATAATAAGGCAATATAATGTCTTGTGCAACAAAGTCATAGAATCATAGAATGGTCTAGGTTGGAAGAGACCTCAAAGATCATCCAGTTCCAACCCCCCACCACAGGCAGGGACACCTCCCACTAGACCAGGACGCTCAAGACCTCATCCAGCCTGGCCTTGAACACATCCAGGGAGGGAGCAGACACAACCTCCCTGGGCAACCTTTTCCAGTGCCTCACCACCCTCACTGTGAAGAATTTCTTCCTAACATCCCATTCAAATCTCCTCTCCACCAATTAGTCCATTTTAGCTATACAATGCTTTCCTACTTCTGAACTGTATTTGTAATTTTACCTAAAGATCATATTAGATTACTTTTAAAATGTAAGTATATAAATGTGTACTGATATATCTGTAAAAACTGATATACCTGTATATATAAAATCCTAGGAAACAATCCTGATAGTTATTGAAAGATCTCTAGTTATTCAAAAGTGTTTACACTAAAGTAGCTCAGTAGGTTCTAGAAAAAAATTATACAGAAGTTTCTCAGTTCTATTCAGTTTTCCTTGAGTGTTTATATAACTTACAGTATGTTGCCATTGACAACAGAAGACTTACCAAGGAGCTTTACTTTTGTCTAGCTGTTAATACCTTGGAGTGGCAACTGTAAGACTCAGAGACATCATCCAGGCTTCCTGACACCTGAAGCATCCTCCACAAATGAGTAAAGTGTGCCATTCATTCACAATTCTATTTGGATTTCCCACACAGGAATATGGGACTCATGTTTTACCATGATGTTATACAAGTCAAATAAATGTTGCATATATATTATTCAGGATGTATTCAGCTTGGGTTTTTATAAATAATATTTGTAATTTTAAAAGTTGTTTCTCTGAAAAATTACTTTTTTTTTTCCCCATTTCATAGCCCTCCAGAATGCATCGAGTCTCTTCTCACCATAAGGATAAGGAATATGCTTTGTGTTTTTTTAATATGTTGCCTTAAAAGTAGGTACCATCAAACGATACTTAGATATTCAAGGAAACTGCTTGATTTACTGAGATGGTAATACCAAAGGACACTGGAAATGCATCTTGGACAGTAATGACAGGAGTGTTTTATGCATTCTTTTACTGTTGTGGCACAGAACTATTTCTATATTAAATTTTTTTCCATGATTCTGAAAATGGTAAATGTTTTCTGTTAAGTCTGGAAGCAGAGAGGGTAATTTTAGAATAGCAAAATGTCTTTGAAAGGCAAGGTTTTCTGCCTTCTTCCTTCATTTCCCACCTCCTCTTTCCTTCTTTCACCATTTACAGACTATTAAATTTTTCATTGCACAGCTTGTGCATCTCCTGTGTGATAGCTTGCTTTTTCTGGTGTCAGTTCAGCAGCTTCAGAAACAGGAGCAGTTAAACATCTTATGCATGTACAGTTCTGTTTCACAACAGAACAAAACTACTAACTTTTGCAGGTAGTTTAGCAGAATTGTTGGTAGATGTTTAGGTAGTTCTTGAGGCAAAAAAGCACCAATAGCACAGTTATTCCTTTCATGAAGTGGAAATATGATGGATCGCAGTTGTTTTCTATGATCCTAGAGAAGCATTATCTCAATGCAACAACCTATTATCACTTAACGTGCTCAGTCCTTTGCCTAGTCAATGCTTACTAGAAATGAAAGAGTTCTAGTATGTTGTTGTTTTGTGTATCTTTTTTTCCCCCAGTAATGCTGACTTTGTTATTGAAAGCATTGAAAGAAAACACAGTCTGTCAGACAAACCACATCCTGGTACATATACACCCACAGAAATACCTACCATGGAAAAAAATTGTAATATTCTCTGCTTCAAGATGTACAAATCATTTATTACATAACTTTACACACCCCTCCCACCTTCCTCCTCCCTCACCCCCCCCTCCCTTCTTTTTTTTCTTCCTTCTGCATCTGTGAGAGCATTTCAAATAAATTTGCATATAATACTTACTATAAATGGCTGACCTCACAGGTCAGCCTCTGTTGCTTCTGCAGAGCTCCTTGATATGGATGTCATCAGTCTGAATGACTCCTACTAGATTGCTTAATGCTGGTTAGAAAAAGTAATACCAGAAAGAAATGTGACACGGTGCTGGTCTGCTTGGTTAGTCTTACTAATTTACAAAATGGGCACACATCATGAGAAGCATTTAGATCTTTGAAGCTGGAACAACTTTACAAATATCTAACATGACTTACAGTACATCAATGAAGAATTTTACCCTTTCACTTATACATTGGATCTTTAATGAGGTGATTCTATTAGACCAGAAATTTTAATATAGCATCAGGAATTCATAAAATGAGCTGTAGTTTCACAGTACCGTATACTTTATTCTTACACAATACAGTCATAGTGGATGGCTGAAGAAAATCTCTACAGTACTTAAAAATGTTGGTGATGCTTTACATTTTCTTAATTAAGGAAAGCTAACAAAATGTCTTAAGTATAGCATTATTACTTTTAAAAATAGTTACATACTGTCACCAAATCAATAGGCATGAACCATACCAAATCTAGTATGGACTTGTCTCTTCCTGCTGACTATATAAGAAGCTTACAAAGTTTACAAAAGACATCTGCAGATAATATGAATCCTTCTCTATAATACCTCGACTAGAAACAAACAAACAAACCAACAATACCAACTCAACTAACCAACCAAAAAACAAACTCCTCCTCCTACCCGCCCCCACCACAGCCTGTAGAAATTCATCAGTATCTGCCTGTTATAAAGGTAACTGCATTATAGACTAGTTTATTGGCTACTACATAAACAAAAATATAGACATCTGAAATTACATTCAGAAGTAATTTAAGCTAACCTTGTGGCTTTGCACTGAAATAGATTTGAAGTACTCACATGGTGTCTTTTGGGATCACGGTTGTTAGGACTGTAGTTTCCAGCTCAGGAATGTAGTGGCATCTCGTTAAATTGTTCCAGCTAAGTTGCTATATTGTTATTCTCCCCATCAGATGCCTCCTGCTGTATTTATTTTGAAGACTATCAGCCAAGCATTAATGCAAAGTAGCTAGGTACTTTCTGACTATATCTTTTTATCAAGCTTTTCCAAATTGTGCTGTCCCAGCAAACTTTTACTCACAAGATTGAGACAGTCTGGTGTAGCTTTGTATTTCAGTTTCCTATGGCTTTATATAAAAAGCTGTTGCTTTTAGAGAAACCTCAGATAAATTGAAATTAATGAATTTTCTTGCCTATGCTAAGTGAGGATAGCAAAAGAACGAAGTCATGCATGGCTGACACCAAAGTGGACTGCAGATGTATTTTATACATAACATATTACAAGACCTGTTCACAAGGTCTTATAATGACAGGACAAGGGGGGAATGGGTTCAAATTGGCAGAGGGGAGATTTGAATGGGATGTTAGGAAGAAATTCTTCACAGTGAGGGTGGTGAGGCACTGGAACAGATTGCCCAGGGAGGTTGTGTCTGCTCCCTCCCTGGATGTGTTCAAGGCCAGGCTGGATGAGGTCTTGAGCGACCTGATCTAGTGGGAGGTGTCCCTGCCTGTGGTGGGGGGTTGGAACTGGATGATCTTTGAGGTCTCTTCCAACCTAAACCATTCTATGATTCTATGACTGATGGCATTTTTAAGAAGCTGTTTATTGTTTTAGTCCTGTAGTATCACTGAAGTCAATGAATCTTTCTTTCTGCATACATTCCATGTACTAGACTGTTACCAACTATTATCCTGCTGCAGTTTTACCTTATACAGACAGCAGATTTTTTTTTTTTCATGGAAAATTTTCATGGTTTTCAGAAAGTAGGTTTTCTTTTTTTTCCTTAGTCTTGAATGGACCTTTATTTCTGTAACAGATTAAAGCAAACCAACATGTTAACCTGTCTCTTTCCCCCAACACAGAGATGAGGGAAAAGCAACATGCATGCAAAACACTTCTCCAAGTTGAGACAAAGAGAGTGATATGAGAGTTTACTGAATTATTGAGATAATAATAGTACAAATGCACAATTGCCTTAGCCTATTTGCAGAAAAAAAGCATGGCAGAAAGCAGCTGCAAGAAGAAGCAAGCGAGCTAAAATCCCAAGCTAGATAGCTGCTCCCTCACTTTTCTGCTACTGTCTCAGTGGAAGAGAACCAACATCCAAAACCTGGAACCCAAAAGCAGTAACTGGAACAAGATGGCTTTCATACTGCAATCTGAACTTCAAGTCACATAATATTTCACTCCAGCCATCACCTTCGTTTTGAAGCTGGCATGACAGCAGCATGATATGAATCACAACAGCAAACATTCAGCTTAACTCATGACAATATCCTACCATATAATTAAAAATCCCCCCTGATGATTATGATGGTGTAATGCTGTCCAGGTGGTAACCACTAGATTCAGTAGAAGATAATACTTTTCTGACAGTTTCCTTCCTCATAAATCACTTACTGTTCAAAAACTCAAAATAAAGTCTGTCAAGAAAAGGCAAGAGTTGGAGTCAAGATTTCCTGAAAATGTGTGTTATTCCCTTCTTGATGTCATGGATGACAGTTTCTGCAAATGTGTAAAGAGATTCAAGGAGGATTCAGGAATGATTTCCTCATTCCAAATTTTTTATTTTTTTTTTTTTTTCCGAGTGGATGCTGACTGAGCTGACTGACTGTGGAAGGAATTAATACAATCTGCTAAGTGACAACATGTGATTGACTTAATCAGTTGTAATTTAACATCTGAAAGGTAGACATCAGAAATCCGAGACAGGCAGTTTAGGATCTCTTTATAGCTAATGGAGAAAAACAGTCTCCTCCAAGGATATTTATCTGTCCTATCTTATGATGAGATTAATGACTCTCTAGAGATACTTGTTCCTTTCCATTAGCTATAAAGGGTACAGCCATTGTGATAGTGCTCCCTAGGATATGGTGGGGATATTTTACTTCAACCAGACATTCTCCTTGGAGAACAAAACTTGCTATCATTTTTTCTTAAGGCACAGTATTCTCAGGCTCATGCGCCGATTTGTTGAGAAAACACCCACTAAATCTGTTTGTGCAAGGGAACTGGGAACAAAGTTTCATTGTTATAAAACATATCTGCATTATAAAGACAATAATTTTAGTCCAACACTGGTCATAACTGGAATACATAAAACAAAGCAAAACAAAAACAACAAAAAAGACATTTTGTTCTGAATTAAAGATTGAAATAGGGGAAGCTTAAGAGATGGAAAATAGGACATTATGTCGCTTAAGGCATGACGATCTGATGACTTCTTGCACTCTGAGACTTCACAGAGTTCAAATGGGTAGAATTTTGGGGGAGGGGGAGGTGTGCCTATTATTTATTTGCATCATTTGGTATTAGCACATGTAAACATACCCTGCTTGTACTTTAAATTACTGTACTTCAAGTTTGTTCTAGAAGATGTATGCCTGTGTTATTACGACACTGTGTGCCAATAAACCTAGCATGCCGTCTTTTTCAGAGGGCTCCTGCAGAACTATACTTGGCTCTAAGGTGCATCATGTCAATGCCGAGCCCAAACAAACCTGCATCTGCCTATAGCCAGCCATAGACACATCCTTCAGCTACTGCTGAGCTCAGGTCCACTGCTGCTCCTACATATGAAATTGAATTCCTGAATTTAGCTCACTTGCCTGAGAACAGTGTCAACAGACATTCTTTATACTTTAGACTTTAGTTTCAAGTATTTCCCAGCAGCTTGTGTTTTGATAACACACTTCAGAGCCATGGCACAACTAAGGAACTCAAAACTGTCCAAAAACACTTACCATCCAACATGACCTACAATTTCCTCTAAAATAGAGGCAATTCCTCTTAATAGAGGAAACAGCCTGATACTTAAAATAAAGAACTCTGGAAGAGAAAAACAAAGCCAAATGAAATAAACCCACATATTTACTTCACCAGTCTGAGGAATTCAGACTTTTAGAACTCACCTTCAAGGAGAATTTTCTAAACAGTACTTAAACTAGCTCATGAGTCTGAGGGGTAAAGGGACCAGAAATAACTTGTAATGCAGTCTGCACCTGCTTCCTGATGCCCTTCTTTCTGAGGACATCCAAACCTCACCAAGGAGCAGACTGTGCTGGGTGAATTATTTTGGCAGCTCACAGACAGATCCCTGGGGCTCTTTAAGCCAGGGCTCCCTCCTTGACACACAGTAGGATAAATCAAAGGATAAAGTGGAGACATGTTTTGTTGCTCAACCAGCAACTTCCAGCTTTGTGATGGGAGTAAGTGTGGCTCCTTGCCTCCAAGGCTTTTCTGGATGAAAAATTAGAAATGTTAAAGAAATATCTAGGGTAGTTGATGTCAATTTCTTCTCACACACTGGAAAAGCCCCCTCAAGTGCTTTATGTGAGATATAGGTACAACTGTAGAATATGTCACCAAAATTGAGATGCTTCTACAGATAACATGGTTGTCTTCTTTTTTGATAATGCTAATATAAATGGATTTTTATGTATATTAGAAAATTGTGATGAATCGTGCATGTTTCTTAAACACAGTAGTATAACTAGGGTAGCTCCTCTGTCTAAAAAAACAGCCTGAGTGTCTGTTTTGATTGTGGATCACTGTGTATCAAGTTTTATTAAAGTGCAGGTCACTGAGGTCCTGCTAATCTATGTCTAGAGGAAAGATGATTTAACAGGATCCATTAAAGTGAAATAAAATGCACATTCAAATTTAATATACAGCATAGACATGATTAAACATTCTCTGCGAAATCAATAAGAAAATTATCTAAATCAAGAGTTTCTTATTCTTACCAGAAATGCAAATTTATTCAGAAAAACAGAGTGCTAGACACAAATAATAAACTGGATTTAGAAATGCTGAAAAACATTTCAAATATTCTGCTTTAGCAGGGTTTTGAAATGTAATTTCAGTTGAATCAATTCTCTTTGCATTACAGAAAGACAAAATTTTGGTAATAAATTGACCTGCATCGAAGAGATACACTGATCCAGACAATCCCTTTATCATGCTGCTACAACTGGCATCATCACGTTGAAAGTGTGTATGGGGGGATGTTGGTGATATTTCTTTTTTTTTGTTTGTTTTTAATTTATTTGAATTGGTGAGGTTCTGGATTACTTCAATTCATTTAGAAGAAGCTTAATTCCATTATTCTGTTTTATCACTCATGGAGCAGGGTCTGTAGGTGTCTAATCTAGTAGTTATCATAGTATCTTCCTTGGACTCTATTAAGACAACCAGAGCTGGTTTTCAAAAGGGGGATGAAGCAAGAAACATTCTTTTTAATCTGCCTGATCTGAATTTTTCACTCTGTAAGGCAAAGGGGAGGGGTGGGTAAGGGGGATGGGAGAGAGAGAGAAGGAAAGGCAAAAAAAAACAAAAGGGAAAAAAAAATTCATCTGTTCATGGAGTGCTTGAGAGTTTTTGAACCTACTTTAACATAGTAAACAGTTTATTTTATAGCATATAATAGATTTTTAAGAGTAATTCAGTATTTCTACTACCGTGGCAGTGAATAGTCACAAAATATTTTGCAGCTTTCTGGCACCTGCCTGAAGCTGTGACTTATGAATATGCTAATGAGACTGCAACCAGAGCTGGCTTGACTTCAACACTTGCACACAATTAGCGCTCAGGCTACCAGCGCTGCTAGGAGGCTGAATACAAAAAGTAATGTTTAGATTGAGCAATTTAGCATAATACACTTTATAACAGAGCTTTAAAAAATAACTAAGTTATCCTATGCAAGCATAGGGATTTTTTTATTTTAAGTTATTTCCCCTAAAATTCTAGAAGGAAATTACTCTGTTTAAGGGCTTGGCCTTGTAAAAGTTGATCATTGTACCACATTAGTTATTTTAATGAAAAGCAACAAACAAACACAAAAACCAACCACGCAATAAAACCCAACAACATACTGACTGCTTCACTTATTAATGCCTAGATTACATCTCCTTCATAATATCTATATGACTGAATGCTGAAAAGCATCTCCTCAAAGCGTATACAAAAATGTCTTCTATATAACGTAGGTAATTTATGCCTTCAGTGCCATGAGAAACAGTGTTGTTTACAAGCCAGATATATAAACTAGGCATCAAGAGTATAAGCAACTCTTCCCACTTAGTGCACAGTTCTAAAGTTAAAACATTAAAAATATGGCCTTAGACTTAGAAATATAAATAACAACCTCAAAAGTTTAAGTTACCATGATTTAATGTGCCCATACACATTTAGACCATGAAACTAACAGTTTTGACAGATAAACATCACTAGATTATACTTTGCTTTTAAATAAGAGGTAAAAATATTCTGTACCTGTTTTTTTTTAATACCTGACTTATATACAGAAATTTGAAAGTAACTCAGTTTACACATCTGGACAAACCCTTAGGCCAAGAGTATTAAGAAACTAATTAATACATATTTTAGAATTTGTACAATAGCTTGAAGAAAGGCCATAGCTATTTTTAAATGTCACAGATAACTCTTTTATTTGATTTTGATTGTGACTTAACCTAGACAATGAGAACTGATATAAAAATATTTTCTAAGTGCTGTTTGCTTCTGACAGGCAACTCATAAATAGAAAATACACAGACATGAAGAATTCCCAACAGTTCTTAGAGTTTTGAGTTATGCATGTCTTTTGTTCCCAAGGAAGCTTCTTATCAGAATTGCATATGTTACGCTCGAATACCAGTCATATGAACTTTCTGTTTCACTGAAAATGTATCAGAAAGCAAAACTGTTGTATAGAGCACTGCATTAGTAGACATGTTGAGAGGCTATGTTAGTGCTTTCAATTTAGTATTTTTCTCTAAATTATACACAACAACAGTTTTCAGGCTTACATTTCTTAGGCTCAAATCCTTTTTGATACATGTTCTTTCTAAAATCTGATTTTCTGTCTTCAGTTCTACTTATATTCCATGGCAGATGGTTCATTTCTGTGTGGAACGGCAGTGAAGAAAAAAAGAAAGTTGCTTCTAGCGAATGTTTTGAGATAAATATTATGTAGATTTGAACATGGTCATTACAAACACCTAAAAGATTCATAACAGAAAAACTCGGGTTTATGTCTTTCGCATAGCTATTTATTCTCCAGTATGCTATCTGCACTTTCAAAAATATGTTGTAGGGGCCTCACATTTAGTTTGTTTCTTCTAGAAACTGCAAGTCAATAAATCCTACCAGAAAACATTCTCCATAGCCCCTTTTAAGTTGAAGGGTTCCTGCCTCAAACACATTTGTATAACATAGCAGATATTTTGTGATAATGCAAGCGAGTTTTAATATTAGGAAGAGGAAAAGCACTTGCATTTGCGGTCAAGCTGCCTTGAGGAAGTGTTGTTTCAGTAGCTGCTGTTTTGTTATGATGTGTATGTATAACCCTGACATTTGCAGGTATTGAAAGCATAAGGATCTGAAATGTTATGACCTTGGTAATTGCTTTTTAAGTGTGACATATAGTTTTAATAGTTTTTACTTATACGTAATGGCATAAAAACCAAATTTGAGATAGTATAGGAAAAAATGAATAGTCACAAGGAAAAATATCCTAATCTTTTGCAAAACTTTAAATACCCCTTTTTGCCAAAGGAGAAAAATCCAATGGTTTCCATCAGTGATGACTGTTAAGCTTATGACTATTCTTCCTTCTTTATCCATATGCAAGAGAAGTATTGTTTTTTTGAGGAACTGTCTTTAGGAGAAACATTGTTGTGATTTTCTTCTTAAATTGGGAAGTTTTGTAAATTGGTTTGTCAAATTGGCTATTGTCTCTTAGATCTCCAATATCACAAGAAGAATCAGGTTGAAAAGGGGTTAACCCCTCATTTACAGTTAACAGTAGTAGTTCCCAAGCCAAAACTACTTAACACTAAAAGCAAGTAGATAAAACAAAAATAGTGAATATCATAGACATATCATAAAAATTACTATCTCAGGACTGACACCTCTACAGAAGGAGAAAGATGTTTTTCATGATAGTTCCATGGTCTTCTAACTACTTTTTTCACTACACTTTAATATTCATTATCACAATGGTACGGAGAGCTCAAAGGTAACTTGCACACCCACAAATGTAAGAACAAAGGAGATGAATCAAAGACAGCAGCAAAATGCCTTTCAGCCTCAAATACATTCCTTAGAACAAGTATAACCTTGAGCTCTGCCAAAGATCTAAGCATTCACCCAGTTTATCTCTCAGATGTATTTCTTTTAGCTGTTGATGTATTTTGCTTTGTTTTGCTTATAAACCCAAGTGGGATTTTTCTCCCCATATTACGCCACTGATGAACAGGTGGAAATAAATGTCATTAAATTGGGCCTGAATAAACAACAGTGATCCAGTTCTCAGGATAGATTCATGAGAGCTCTCATTTGTGAAATATATACTGCAAGGCTTAGTTAAGATAAGATTTGAAACACTGTCACAAAAAAATAAAGTCTCTGGTTGAGAAAGCTAATGAATTTTTTTTTTTCCATTCAGTCTTGCAAATGCATGAAAATATTTTTGTCTTCTAATTAGAGCTAAAACTAAAAACACAAGAAAAAAAACCCCAAAACTTAGAAGCAATGGTACCCCTGTTTTTTGTAGCCAAATGAAGAAATGCCTAAATATATTCTGCCTTCTAAAAGAAAGATTTAGATATTTTATATAACTCTTAGGCTGTTTACAGTCTAAAGGCATAGGTCATGGAAGTTTCTCTATCTTTAAAATTGTAGCTTGTAAAGAATTCTAAAATCCGTTGTCATCTTTCCTTCCAGCATTATCATTTTCAGAACAGATCTCGAATAAAACTCCAAAATAGATAAGAATTTCCACCTCAGAAAATTTAAATCCACCTAAAAGACATCAATTTATCACATGTCAAACTATTCATTCCATGTTCTTTGGACTGAACTCTCTGTTTCTTTGAAATAGAAAAATTATCATGTAGTATTTAAGGTTAAAAAAAAAAAAAAAAGTCCTGTTACTCCAATGCTAGGATTCTTCTTTGCCTCTATTGAAGAAGATAAAAAAACCCCAACAGCAAACAAACAAGCAAACAAACCTATATTGCATAAAACTGATAAATAAAGAATAAATTCTGCTGTACCATTAGGTGAATACAGACCCTGTTGTAAAACTTGTACTGGTTGTGTACAGTTGCACTTTTTATGTGTTCTTCTGTTCCTCCATTACTTACTCACTATGCCAGAACACATGAAACTAGGCAAGCCTATTTTTATGTGTGAATCTATCCCTGAAAACCTGGCTGAAATCCTAAAGCTTGTGTAAAATTAAGGAAATAGCTCAACCTCAAATAGACTGAACAGGTTGTTTTGAGAAGAGAAAATTCTCCTTCTGTTAGGCTCTTTGTTTGCCATTTTGCTGTAGACAGTGGCATTAATTCTATGCTTGTAATGTCTTATTACAATACTTACAACAATAACTTTAGAAACTACAGTTGAGTACAATTTATATGTTAGAATATATATGTATTCTAGGGAGGTTGTGCTAACAGCCAATGAGATATGGATATGCTGGAGAACTGGGTGAAGGCAAAAGTCATGAACTTCAGTAAAGACAAGTGCAGGGTCCTGCAGCTGGGGAGGAATAACATCAGGCACTAGTACAGTTTAAGAGTTGCCCTGTTGGAGAGAGCTGCACAGAGAAAGACCTTGAAGCCCCTAGTGAACAGCAAGTTCTCCATGGGACCGCAATGTGCCCTTGCAGCCAAGAGAGCCAATGGTATCCTGGGATGCATCAAGAAGAGTGTGTCCAGCACATCTAGGAGGTTCTTCATGAACTTCAATGTAGAAGGTTTCACCTAAGCATGAGGAGAAGCTTCTTTACAGTGAGGGTGATGGAGCACTTGAACAGGATGCCCAGGGTGGTCATGACATGTTCTTCTCTGGAGACTTTCAAAGCCCGCCTGGATGCATTTCTTTGTGGACTACTCCAGATGATCCTACTTTTGGAAGAGTCATTGGACTCAACGGTTTCTGGAGGTCCTTTCCAATCTCTAACATTCTGTGATTCCACAATACTAGAAATTTGATCCAATACTCTTTAGAAGTTTTGAATTCCATTGTTCTGCAATCATCTTGATATGTTTTAGCAAGTTTCACTGGAAAGACTGAGGGCCAAGTACAATCACATGCACCTGGCTTGAAATACGTGTATACCTAGAGATGATTCCCACAGTGAAGAACTTATAGTTTTCATTAGTATTTGAATGTATTTCAATTAATATCAAGTAGATTTCAATATTAAATAGCCTAAATGTTTAACATCATTTTTGTCATATAAAAATGAGCTTTTTATCCAGAACAATACTAATAATCCTCTTCTCTCACCTCCCCTGACATATCACAAATGATCCACAGTCACTTTGCTTTCATGTAGTTCAATGAGCAAAACTGCTCAGCAGTAAGAACTGTTGAAGGTCTGCATACCATGAGAAATCTACAGTGAAAATCAGGTGTGCACTATGGCCCCTCTACAGTGGAAACAAAAGAGGAATATTCAAAATGACTGAAAACAGGCCACCAGACTACTCTATGGTCAGTGTGGAAACAGCTATGAGCATCTGAAAAGAGAAAGTAGGACAGTAAATCCTTGCTCGCTATTGCTTAATTTTCTTGTTGAGAGCATCTTAATGAAGCAGGCTTGTGAGTGATTTGTAGGCAGTAGAGCTGCTCTTAACTTGCAAAACTCTCTAATACTCTCCTAGAAATTTCTGAATCCTTCTACAATAGAAGTATAGCCTAAGGTGTGCAATATATACACCCCATTCCATGATGTAAAAATATCACAGTCTTCATGCTATTATTCACACTGTGAAGTGAAAAAAAAAAACACCACCATATTATGACATACAATCAAAGAAATCAGAGGAGTGTATGCTGCTTGCTCAGAGGAGCCCGACTCTGAATGAACAGCATGTAGCCTGGGCTAAAACCCATAGTTTTTGATTCTATTCTGAGCAATACCGACAAAATCAGTATGACTACTGTGTCAGTCTTGCTTAAATCACAGGTGGGCCCTTTAATGAACTGCTGTGACCATTTCTTGACTCTCTAGTGATTATCACTTCTAAAATAATCCTGTTTCTTTGTGCTGTCATAGCTTTTCTACATGCTTCCAATCTCAGAGATCGTTAAAGTGATCATTCTTGCATAGCAATTTCCTTCACTCAAGATCCTGAAATGAGAAGAAGCATCTCCAAATGGATGTACTTGTGATCAGAGTACTCACTATATATGTTTAGCCTCTCTGAATAAGAAATGTTAAGACCTAGGTGATTAGGTAAAAGGAAGGAGATAAAACAAGTAGGGGAGGATCAGGTAGGTTAATGCCTGAAGTTTTCTCACAATACTTTGCCACACAATTTTCAACACTAGATCTAATTTAATCTCTAGTTCTAACCCTATATGCTTGGTTTTCTACTTATTTAGACCAAGTTTTTAGTGTAATTACAGAATGTAATATTCAAAGAAAATGTGAAAATTCAGTTAAAGCAAATAATGTTTTATATGGTAATCCTGGAATTACTGATTCTGCAATCAAAATGTAAGGGATATTTATTAGAAGAGTTCATGAGGGCAGATGTTCTCTTGAGTTTTTTGACTTTGCACTAGCAGTTGTGCCTCTTTTTTTTTCCTCTTCCAGTAAAATAGGTAGATATATGTTGAACTGTTGTTCCTACATAGTGGTTTTCCTGACCACATAATGTTCCATTTAACAGGAAAAACATTCAGTTTTCTTGTTGACTTGTTATTTTTAACAGAAATATGGCCATGTACTATTAAATGAAGATCTAGGTTCTTCCAAGCATTTTTCATTTTACTGTTATGTTGACATTCTATAGCTTTCAAAGTGGGCACATCTGTGATACCATACTGGCTTAAAGTAGGTGGCATATTATCCCTATGTGGTCTGCAGCATAAACTTTACATTTCTCAATATATTTTGCTATGATTTAAGCTTTTGCTATGACACTCTTTCAAAAGAAAGGTCTGCTGGTTTTATGCTTTTCAATTGCTTTGGGTTTGGATACAAAGGGGGATTTTGTTTTGGGGGTTTTGTTTGTTTGTTGGGAGCGAGTTTTTTTGTTATTTTTGTTTCCTTGTGCTTTTTGGTTTTTTTTTTGGGGGGGGGTTAAACCTAATTACCATATAGCTGCAATAAATGCCATTGGTATGGCACAGCAACATTCAAGAATTCATGATCATTGAACTTCTAGCAGGAGTAAATACAATATTTCTTTGGTTTGTAATTTTTAATTGAAAATATAATAATTTTGCAAATAAGAAACACTAGTTAGATAATCTATTTTGTATGGTCACACCACTTCATAACAAAATGAAAAGATTTTTTCCTGAGCATATAGATGTGTAGAAAGTGTTAATGAAAGTTACATAAAAACAGCACACTATAGTATACAATCCATTTCTTTCATTGATGGGAAAACAAAATATAGACTGCTACTGATATCAGTCTTGTGCAGGGTCAGAATGAATTATTCAAAAGGCGGAATATAAGAACAGTCTTGCCATATCCAGCAGCAGGTCAGTCAGGTCAAATCCATCAGAATTCTCACATGTGCAGTAGTGTTAGCACTCAAAAGAGCAGAAGAACATGTAGAAGCAGGTAGTAATACATTTCAGAATAATATTTTACCACTAATTATGCTGTGCATGCTTTGCAAAATGGATTATGCCTATCAAAGCAATTTAATTCCATTATTTCTATTAGGATATTTTGGAAGAACCGTGGAAGCTTTTAGCATCTACAAAAATCTTGAAGTAGTACATTCCAGAACCTTAGTTGCGTTACAGTGACTGCAGAGATGTTCCCTCTTTTCTTCTTCTGAATATGCAGACTGCTAGTTTTATTTGATGGCTGCTAGCTTTTCTTTTAGAAGGGGTGAAAACCAAATGCTCACTCAAATCTTCTCCATGCCATACATGTTATAGACTAGCATCATAATTTCTCACCTTAGTCAGCCTCTTCACAGGCTGAGATGTCCTAGCCTATCTCTTCACTCCGTAGGCTAAAGCTTTAGTGATCCTAATGATAAGCTGTAAGCATCAGCTTCACACTTTTTTGAACGACCTTGGCCTTCAGCAAGGTCTTTGACACTGAGCAAGTTCCTGACCAAGCTGGCAGCCTGTGGCTTGGACAGAGGCGCTCTATGCTGGGTTAAGAACTTGATGGATGGCAAGGCCAAGATTGGTGGTGAATGGTGCCACATCCAATTGGCAGCCAGTCACACATGGTATGCCCCATGGATCAGTGCTGAGCCCAGTCCTGTTTAATACCTTCACTGATGATCTGGATGAGGGGATTGTGTCCAGCATCAGTAAGTTTGCAGATGACACCAAGTTAGGAGCAGGTGTCGATCTGTTAGAGGGTAGCAGGGCTGTGCAGAGGGACCTGCACAGGCTGGACAGATGGGCACAGTCCAATGCCATGAGTTTGAACAAGTCCAAGTTCTGGGTTCTGTACTTTGGCCACAACAACCCCATGCAGTGCTGCAGGCTGGGGACAGAGTGTCTGGACAGCAGCCAGGCAGAGAGGGACCTGGGAGTGCTGGTTGACAGCTGATTGAACATGAGCCAGCAGTGTGCCCAGGTGGTCAAGAAGGCCAGTGGCATCCTGGACTGTATCAGCAGGACCAGAGAAGTCACTCTTCCCCTGTACTCAGTGCTGCTAAGGCCATACCTTGAGTACTGTGTCCTGTTCTGAGTCCCTCAATTTAAGAAAGATGTTGAGATGCTGGGATGTGTCCAGAGAAAGGCATCAAGGCTGGTGAGGGGCCTGGAGCACAAGCCCTATGAGGAGAAGCTGAGGAAGCTGGGGTTGTTCAGCCTGGAGGAGTCTCAGGGAGACCTTATTGCTCTCTGTAACTACCTGAAGGGAGGTTGTAGCAAGGTGGGTGTTAGTTTCTTCTGCCAGGCAGCCAGTGACATAACAGGAGGACACAGTCTCCAGCTGTGCCACGGCAGGTTTAGGCTGGACATTAGGAAGAAGTTCCTGACAGAAAGAGTGATTGGCACTGGAATGGGCTGCTCAGGGAGGTGGTGAAGTCATCATCCTTGGAGGTGTTTAAAAGGAGACTGGATGAGGCACTTAGTGCCATATTTTAGTTAATTAGAAGGTGTAAGGTGATAGGTTGGACTCGATGATTTGAAGGTCCTTTCCAAATTGGTTAATTCTGTGATTCTGTGATAATTACTGTCGAGCTGTGACAGCTACCCCACCGCTACCCTCACACTCACAGCATAATTACTTTGGTATGATTTAGAAGCACATACACATACACACACTAATAATTTTATTAGGCTCTGGAAGGTGTTGCCCTGGAAAATTTGACAATTTTGTGTGCTCATACAAAATGCACATGAAATCCTGGGATGCTAATGTGTGAAGCAGCAAGATACGGAGAGACATCTGCTACAAGCAGTTTAAATGAACATATATCAGATGCAAGTAATGGATCAGAAGATGGGAAGCAAGAACAGTTTTACAGAAGAGAATCTTGAAGAGTGAGTTGTCCAAGTCCAATGCCTAATAACAAGGGTTATTTCTGGGAAGCAGATTGTAGCAGCTGCCGGAGATATTCTAGGAGATCCAGGATTGTGTTGAATGCTGCAGTCTCCATGCCAAGAAATACTTTTTCTTCCTTATTTTCCTCGGTAGTGTTTGTTGAATCATTGCTTTGAATCAAATCTCAGATGCATGATATAGGAAAGGCAAGACTTCAGCCCACAGCTATAAACAATAAAAATAAGAGAAAAAGAGTTAAAAGCTTGATTTTTACTTAGTTTACTGAATATTTAATATCAATCAAAGTACAGTATTTGCATCAGCTGGGGACATAATAGCACTGTCTGCTAGTAAAATAGCATAAATGGACCGATAGAAATACATCTTCAGTTTGAAAGGTAACATCAATTATGTTTCAATCAGACAGGCTTAGGAGACTTTGGAAGGGAATCTATTTCAAATACTTTGTCAGCTTTGCTCAGATCATTTTTACAGTGTCTCTAAGCCTTATATTTTCACTTTTGCAGTTCATGTTCAGCAAACATGTTTATTACTCTTTGGAAATCAACAATTTTCTACTCATACTTAGTGTGGTTCCATGTAAGTAAAACAGCTGAACAGGAACACTCAAGTAGGCAAATAATTTTTTTCACTGCCAGGATCTGGCAAGAGAAACTTTGCTGGATTAAGTCATGCTACTAGTATACTGGACTAAGGACAAAGATGTTATGCTTCAAAATAAACTCAGGCTCTGTGGTAGTGTCCAAAAGCTGCTGTGTCATTGTTTGTAATGAAAGAATGTAGTGGGTCTCTTTTGGCACACATTCGATGGATTTTGCGTAGAACTTCAGGAGGGGGAAAGGAGGCAGACTGAAGAGAAGAAAAACACCCATCTAGTGGATGACAGCAAGGCTGTGAACTTTAGTAAAGCCTTTGACACTGTCTCCCACAGCACTTTCTTAAAGAAACTTACAGGTCACGTCATAGACATGTGGACTCTTTCCTGGATTAAAAACTGCCTGGATGGCCAGAACCAAAGAGTTGTGATAAACTGAGTTAAATCCAGCTGGTGGCTGGTCACAAGCAGTGTCCCCCACGGCTCAGTATTTGGACAAGTTTTGTTTAATATCTTTATTAATGATTTGAATGAGGGGATTGAGGGCACTATCAGCAAGTTTACAAATTACATTAAATTGAGCAGGAGTGTTCATCTGCTTGACGGTAGGACAGCTCTGAAGATAGATCTAAACAAGTTGAATTGATGGGCTGAGGCAAATGAAATAATATTTAACAAGACAAAGTGCAGGGTCCTGCACCTTAGTCAGAACAATGCCAAGGAATGATGCAGGCTTGGGGAAGTGTGGCTGGAAAGCAGCCCAGTGGAAAAAGATCTAGGGGTGCAGATGGACAGGTATCTGAGCATGAGCCAACAGTGTGTCCAGGTGACCAAGAAGGCCTAGCTTGTATCAAAAATGGTGCGTCCATGATGAGTAGGGAAGTGATTATGCCTTTGTGCTCAGTCCTGGTGAGGCTGCAGCTTGAATACTGTATTCAATTCTGAATGCCACAGTACAGGAAAGACATTGAGGTCCCAGACCCTGTCCAGAGAAGAGCAATGAAGCTGGGGAGGGGTTTGGAGGGCATGTCATATGAGGAGCTGCTGAGAGAGCTGGGTGTGTTTTGTCTGGAGGAGAAAAGGCTGTAGAGAGCTACCTGAAAAGAGATTGTAGTGAGGATGGTGTTCTCTTCTGCCAAGCAAGTACTGTTAGGCCAATAGGTAATGGGCTTAGGTTGTGACAGGGGAGGTTTAGATTGGACATTAGGGAAAATTTTTACTGAGACAGTGGCGAGACATTGGAAGAGGTTACCCAGAGAGGGAGGGTATTTGCCATCCTTGGAGGTGTTCAACAAGGGTGATTTAGTGGTCATGGGAGTTGGGCTATGGTTATGGTTAAATTTGATGATCTTAAATGTCTTCTCCAGCTTTAGTGAGTCTATGATTTTACATTTTAAAAACCCCAAAACATACATATACATACAAATATGTGTATATATATGTGTTTGTGTGTATATATATATGTGTGTGTGTGTACATTATATGTAAGTATATAGAGATACATTGATGCATATATGAATAATTTGGTTTACATATATCTATGTTCAGTACTCTGTTCTGTAAAAAGAAACTGACCTGGAAGCTGACTGATAAAGGACTAGATCTCTTTAGAGATTAATGCGGACCAGAGAAAACTCACAATAGTCTCTGTTCTGGGCAGTAGACTAGGTCAACTATTTGCTAAGGAGCTGTTACATGCTTCTTTTCCTCAAACCAAAAAACAGGGCCAATCTTATTTAATTTACTAGTACAGAGTTCCCACAGACTTAGAAAGACAAAGATATACTCAGAAAAACAGCTAAGATTTTTTGTTATCTGAGAAGACTAGAATCAATAAAGTATCTATTATAAATTTAAGGGTCATGGAGTTTACCTGAGTTTACCTTTACCAATTCTGTAAAAGCATCATGTTCATGAATGGTGTTTTAAAACTAATAACTATAATTTTAATAAACAGTCATTGCTCCTCTTGGTGCTCAGTGTAGTATGATAACATGAGTCACAAATTAAGAGTAATTATTTTGCTATTCATGCAGATGTACAAAATTTGGCTAGGATACCTAGTTTCAGGGCATTTTTTAGCTCTATTTTAGTACTTGGTAGTTAATTTAATGTTGCTGAGCAAAAACTGAAGGAACCTTTGGGAATAACTAGGGGGAAAAAAGGGGAATTGATAAAATAATTGACACTTTTTGTCTTAATTTTCTTAGGGTTCTTCCTCTTCCCAAACGTAGCAAAATTTATGAAAGTCAGACTCAACAGATTAATTCATAGATAGTTCTAGATGCTAAGGCAACACAGAGTAAGATACTATAAATGAAGATTGCTTGAAGCCAGCATTTAAAAAGGTGTTTTTAAAAGCAGCCTTTAACTAAGTATCTGTTTTCCATGAAACTTCAATTATTTTGACTCAGTGAAGGAAGAGATTTCCAAGAACATCTGTAAGTCTTTATTTTTGTAAATGTGGAGTTGTACAGAAAGTAGTACGTGAAAGCTATCTCAATGTTAAGCACAGGTTTAAAAAAAACAAAGTTAGCAATTTTCCCAAAGAAAACAGCTGTAAAGCTGGGGACACAAACAGTTGTTTTGAATAACATCATCATTTTGCTAACATTTGTATATCATCTGGTGTAACATTTAAATTGTATCCAGAAGCATAAGAAATTTGGTTGGTGTTGAGATGTATTGCCATTGGCAACAAAATAACTACTGGAGTGCTTGGTAATGCGTTCTTTCTGTTGCTGCTGTTGAAAGTTTGTTGAAGTAAGTGGTAATTGCTCTCTCAGGCATGTTATTTGCTCGACATAAGAATTGGAAAATCTTATCTCAAATACCATGTTAAGTAGATCTGAAAAGACAACTGGGATACTTGAAAATAGTTTGCAGGTTTCACCTCACAGTCATATTTTATCGTTCTTGCTCTAGTCTTCCAAGGAGGCACCAATTTATTTTGTAAGACTTACCCTTTTTTCATACACTAGCACCCAAGTGTAAGTTAATTTACCATCAAGCACACAAATTGTTGTGAACAAGAAGATACAAATTCTACTGGTCATTCTAGATGATCTTTATATGCACAGCTATTTAGTCCTGTCTTTAAGAAATAAATTGTTTATAAATTTTTTCTTACTTTTCCAAATTTGTTTTCATGGTATAACTAGAAGCACTTTATGGCCAGAGTAGTGAGGCTTTCTGGCCTGTATTCTTTCTTTCCTTTACTGTATCTTCACACCAAACTGTTCTTACTAGGCACTTGGAAGTGATTTGAACATGCTATATGTGTTATAAACATTTCTTTCTCCTTTAGCTCTTGACTGAACTTAGTTAATCATAAACTTGGCAAAGTGAAGCAAGAGAACTTCACAATCTTCTTCATTTATTGATCATAAAGTTAGCTCAGCCTCTGGGAAAAAAAGATCAATATATTTCCTTAGAACAATAATTTCATTCTGCCAATTCACCTAATTTTGCAAAGTTTGGTTTCTGAAGACTGTAGCATATTGCATGATGTGTATTATTAAAGGTCTCCAACCTGAAAGAAGTAAACTTTAAAAATCATGACTGCCTTATTGTGTTTCAAGTCTATCACTTTTCATCTGAGTGCTTGTTGATGATGAGCCATGAAACTCTGAATCCAAACATAGCTAGTCTTCCATCTGTTGTTACAAAAACCAATTTGATCATAATTATTTTGCATTTTAATAGCATAGTTGAACTCAACATAATTGTTTTCCCTTCTTGATTCTTCTTCATTATTTATCTTCTCGAATGATCTTTGTTTACTTGGCTCACTTCAGCTATCCCACATACAAATATACCCATTTAAACCAATGATATATATACCATTAAATATTTTTTAATCATTAGCAAGTATAAACTTTTTTTTTCTATTAAAAAATTACACTGCATAGTTTACTATTTACATAATTACTTGATTTTTTTTTTTTGTGTTATTTTTGAGTGAGATACTTCCATCATTGTTTTGAAGAAAACTGTCAATATAAATACATCAGTACTCTTCGGAGATTATTCAGTAGTGACTGGCAGTTTTCCTTAACATATGTTTAAGAACATTTTCTTTTTTTCTTCTAGAGACCATGTAATCTTTTTTTGAGGAGTATTCCTGAGAAAAGTCTCTTCTGATTTCCCACACATTATGGTAACATTAAACTTTATTATTTTGTTTCCTTTTCTTTCCTTGTCATTCCTAGTTAGTAAGATAAAACAGTTATTCATATTTTCAGCAGCAGTTTTCAAACTCAAATCCTCACCTTCCTTCAAAACAGTGGTTTGAGTGCAGAGGTCCCTGAGTCACAACTTTATGACCTTTCATTAAATTGCAGCCAATACTCTTTCTATCTCAGGTCTTACACATTTTATTTACTTTTTCTCTACATCTATATTTCTCTTTATTATCTGGCTGTCCTCATTCCATTCTCCAACTATTGGGCTGCCTCCAATCAGAATTGTTTTTCTAAGCCACATATAGGAGCTGCAATACACTCCCTGCTACTGAGTGAAATCCAAGGGAGAATGTGAGAAGAGGAAGCATGGCATGAGTTTTCACTTCTCCTCTGCTCCTCATCACTCCTTACACTGAGTGGATAACCATCCTAAACTTCCCAGACTGCAGCAGTGATGGCTACAGAGTTACATTATTCAAATATATGCAGGTTGTAAATCAGCTACTCTTGGGGGACTTCACAAACTAGCAGAGTTTTTTAATTAGTTTTTTTGGTTGGTTGATTTGTTTTGTGGGTGTGGGGTGTTTTTTGTTGTAGTTGGTTTTGTTTGTTTTTTGAGGGAAGTGATTTGTAAAAGAGAGAAAGGAATTGCAAAAGAGGGAAAGAATTAAACCTCTGTTAACTTGTATAGCAATGAAATAAAATAAAACAGTATAATGGGATTAATTTCTCACTGTTTCTCAATAATCTGGCTGCACTTTGTTCCACTGATATGTCTCAGAATAGCTCATTGGCACCTATACTATATTCTGATCTGGAACATCCTCTTCACCCAGCTTCAGTTTTTTAAAGCTGCTCATTCTACTCACCAAATATAAGTACTTTAAAAGAGCATAATTAACCTTGATTGGTTTCTTGGTTTCTGATGATTATATTAATTTGGTGATTTGGCCATATCCTTCTTTCCCTTCCTTCCTTCCTTCCTTCCTTCCTTCCTTCCTTCCTTCCTTCCTTCCTTCCTTCCTTCCTT
>VWZI01002250.1:144745-155910 GCA_013396835.1 Psilopogon haemacephalus
CCTTCCTTCCTCCCTTCCTTCCTCCCTTCCTCCCTTCCTTCCTCCCTTCCTTCCTCCCTTCCTTCCTTCTCCTTTGACAATTAGTTATGATGTAACAATTAGGGGGGAAATAATTAAAAATCCACAAATATTTTTGACTGTCCACAATATATAGAGATAATTTTAAGCATTTATTATCATGATTGTCACAGGCTTGATTGCACTGTATGTCACTATCTGAAGTACCATCTTAGTTGAGTATCAAGATTTTATAAAAGCATATTGGCTATTTTATCATCAGCATTTGAACTAGATCCAGAGTTGAGGTTCCTGGTGCCCCAACAAAAGATGCAAAACTTTCTCTGCTATTTCTGCCTCATACCAGGCCAAAGCATTTTAATGCTGCTTCTCTTGGTTAAGTCTGGCTGAAGTGCATGCCAACTGCCCTTGCCCAGTCCAAGAAGTGAGTGGCCATGGAGTAGCAGAGCACCATCATCAAGCAGAATCTTTCTTTTGCTCTATGCCAGACAGAACTCAAATAGCATTTTGCTGCTGATGCTTCATTTTCTGCCTGAACAACCACTTCCTGCCTTCTCCAGGGAAAGACAGTGAGGTAAATGAGAACAGTCTCTAAGGTGGATCTGCACAGAGGAAACACAAGGTTAGCTAGGGCAGAACATTTGAAGAGTATGCTGAACTCCAGCAACTCCCAATGCTGGAGACAGCCATTCTGCTCACTACTGTCAAGACTGCAGCTTCTTATTATGTTGACAGTCAAGCACCTAAGAACTTGAAATATTCAAGTGAATAAATATTCACTCTCAGACTGTAGATATACACGTATTTCAACACCTATAAATGTGAATTGCATAGGACTTGGGCAACTGCATTTTCTTTTGGCTCTGAATCATAACGAAATTGATTTAACTGGGAAGAAGAGAATCATTCAGTCTCAGGCAGTTCTACCACACTGCAAATAAAATATAGATGATTGCACACAACTTCCTTATCCAAATGGTCATAAGAGTTTAATTTTACTGGCAAACATCCTGTTCTCAATTACATAAATGGAACCTAAATCAATTTTAATAAGTTGAAATTAAAAGACCTGAGCTATCTCTGAAATAAGTTCTAATCATGTCACTGACACAAAAACTTAATTTTATCAACCAAAACAAACGTTGGAGAGGAGAGACAACAACAGAGTACATCTAAATTTCAGATTTTTACTGTACTATTGTATCTTAGAGAGTATGAGAAATCCTAAAGGATATGTACTAGTTTCACAAGAGAAGTATAAGGCCATTTTTCACAAGTTGATGTAGCACAGTGAGGCTGGTTTATTCATTTAAGCATGAGGATCTCTGCTTTCTATTTTCTTTAAACAAGTATAGCTATGCTCTTAGAAAATATAACCTAACTCTCCATTAATATTTATGTTTCCTTTGATATTTAGCAGAAATCCCAGGAGTAATAAAATAATTATTATTTTACAGTTTCTGTTCTCTGCTGGAACATTCAATTATACATCCAAAATCACTGGAACTTGTAGAGAACAAATTAATATTTTTTGGTAGTATGTGTGTGTGTATATGTGTGTGTGTGCTCATGCAGAAAAGTAGAGGAATGGTACACTAATTTCACAGACTGCAATACACTGCTATCCAAAGGATCTTTATTTCCCAAGAATGAATATCCAGCATATGAACATAAATGTCCTAGCAGTTATAAAAAGCAAGAGCAGCTTGTGCTGAGGCAATTCATACTGATTTTTTGTTCACTAAGCACAGTTTAAAATGCATATTGCACAACAACGACTTTGTCACAATGACAAATATGTGTGCACTCTTTCTGAACCTGGAAAGGAATTTAGAATGAAAGCATCTTAAATCAGATATCTGAACATGCCATGGCTTGCTATTTCACTCATGTTTATCTGTCCTCTTACCTCTTGAAATGCTTTCCCACTCTGTGAAAAATGGTAGGTTTACAGCAGCTTTAAGGGGACAAATTCTTCCACAAAACATGAAATCAGAAGATTGTATTTCAGTAATGACACAAAGTAAAATTTATCTCTAGATACTATTTGTTCAAAGTCAAGACCAATCTTTGGCCATCCTGGAATAAATTTCTTCTGATGTAGTGTTACAAAAAGATCTCAGTCTTTCTATATGTAGAGAGTGGAGGAATGACATTTAAATTGGAGTTGCAGGGTTTTGAACTATTTTGAAATAGGGCCATATATTTAGACATCTAATTAGGATTTTAAGATTCTAATTTTAAGCACTTGTAATTCAATCCCTTGGTCACAATGACCTTCAGAACAATGGAGTACCAGAAGTACTCTGTTTTACATGAAACAGATAAAGGTAAATATAATATTTCAAAAGTAATTGCAGATTTCTGATTCTGCTCAGCATGTTTATCAAATATTCCACTCCTTAATCAACCATTATTTAGATGCAAATAAGTGTTTTAGACTCATCCAGTGTGCTATTCAGATGCTATTAATCCTTTCCTGGTTTTAATTCCTGGAGTTCATTTTATTTCTTAATAGGTCCCAAATATGCAGCTAAGCCACTCCCAAACATCTGGTGCTGTCATAAGCACTGGCTTAGAAACCTGGCTACACAGGTAGAAGACTATTTTCCTAAATCTGATTGGGACAATTAATCTCATTCCATGATTCTGTTGTCCAACAATATGTATAAAAGGGAGGGAGAACCTGGAAATGTCCAAGTGAACACATCTCACATTTTTTCCTACGGAGATGCACAATAACCTTCTAATAAGCGTGCATTTTCTAAATAGCTAAGACATGTAATCTGAGATATATAAGTACTTAGACTCCGTCCATTAAAACTTCCAGATGTTTATGCTATTCTGGAGGTAAAAGAGATAATGAAAATTTAATTAAGATATACTTTAGGTTCAGTTATTCAGCTTTATAAAATAAGAGTGGGAAAGAAGGTGATGGATGTTCACAGATACTTTCCTGGGATCATCTTGTTCTTATATTCAGATTTTGATATTAAAATATAAAATTAAAAGATCATAAAATAACTGTTTTTTAGGAAAAGACACCTGATTGTTCCACTAAGTTAGAAACTGAAAGATCAAAACAATAATTTTATAAGATGGTTTATACAATTAAATTGTATTGCAGCTCTTGTTTATTCTGAATAATTGAAAATCAACAAAGGCACCCTAAGTGCTTCTTTTGTTATTTATTTCTAACTTCTAAGCTCTGTATAGTTATTCAATTTTTCAATCTCCTATTTACAAAATCATATATATCTTTAGAAAGGTTTACTCTTTCAATATGGATAGCTTTATGTTGACAAGAAGACAACTTCTACATCTTGAATTTCAACTGTGATGTAGTTCATTACATTATCATAAATAACTCAGGAAATATATTTCTAAAGTGTAGTCAGCCATTGCTACAGATTTGATAATGTCTACCCTAGAATATCCATCATTTGAGAAAGGTCTGAAGGGACAAACTTTAATGAAATTAAATTCCTAAAATAGAGGCATGAACTTCTCAATCCTGATATTGGATGCAAAAAAATGTAAATGAACACTGAATGGAGTACTCCCCAGCAACAAGTATTTTTAGTTCATGCTTTATAAATGTAACAAGTCAGCTCAGGAAAATCATATTTAATACTTTAGAGCTTGTATAGCTGCTTTAATACAACATTTAAATATGTTCACTTCATTTGCAAGATTATGAGACCAAACATATAGAGATATGTTTTAATAGAAATCAGCTAATTTGGAAATATTAATTGAAATTTAAGGTTATTTATAATAACAACTAATGTATGGGAGAGGTGGTTAATCTGCACTTTTTAAACTGAAATTTAATATTCTTAATAGTAAATAATAAATGTATGGGAGAGGGGATTAATCTACTCTTTATGGAGCAGTTTTGGTTACGCACAGCATTACTTTAAAAATGTGCTTTTCTACAGAAATAAGAGAATTGTTAAGGATTATTGACTTAGTTATTGTATCAATATTTTTTTCATACTCAAGTAAATGTTTTCATTCTAAGCCTACTTTTTTTGTGACTAAAATTTAATAAATGAATGTTTAATTTAAAACACCAAAATAACATTTAAAATATATGTTTAAAGGTGTGTTACTTGAAATGCACCATGTATTAGCAAAGTGTTAGAAAGTGATTATAGATAATAGTCATCACATTCAAGCAATTGATTAAATATGTGCTATGATATTGCAATACAGAGTTTCATCTGGTAGAGCTGTCTGAAGTACACCTCTTTATTTCACTTACTACAGGTTGTTTTTATATAAATTAAACTATGGGTTTGGAGGGGTTTATGCTACAGAAAATACAGTAGCTGCTTTTTTTTATATTCTCTTCTTACTGTATATCTAAGAGGACGTAACAGAGCAGAAATCCTTATCTCAACATCTTTACATGGAAAACTACGAGTTACAGAGCCTTGTCTGTTTCTCCATGATACTCTTGTGTCTCAAGTGGTGTAGCATTCATAGAGAGGGAGAAAACAAATTTAAAATGCTTTTGCAGTTACCTTTAAATCGTGTCAGCTTAGGGAAACCCAAACTGAAGATAAAGATTAGTGCAGAAATTGTGTATGTGTTTTTATTTTGTTGGGTTTTCACCCCAATAATTAAACAGAAAATGCCCTATTTTTTTCTTTTTTTTTTCTTTCCCTGACACATATTCATGTACAGTGACTCTTTGCCCTTTGTGGAATGGATAAAATATACACACTATATTGGCAATCATTATGCCGTACTTATTTAGTGGAATTTGAAATAAAACAGCTTTTCTCAAATTTGAGATACATCATTTCCATGATATGTAAAACTGTTCCCTTAAATCATGCGAGCAGAAGTTAACACAGATGGCCAGAGTGTGCATCAGGTAACATATGCTTATGCATTTTGCTGTTGCTCTGCATGTACATCTAAAACATTTGTTAAAATCTCCAGTTCTGAAGATAAATGATAATGGATTTATAGTCTACTACTCTTCCCCCTCCCCCATGCCAACACACACACACACATTTTTTCCTGATTTAACTTTGGTTTCTTTTCCTGGGAAGAAGTGCTACCATGCTATGCCTCGATCTGTGGTTTCCAAAGCTAGAAGCCTTGTTACACACATATATAAAATTTCCCTTTTCACAATATCTCACAAAACACATTGAGTATGTGTTCTCTAAGAAAAATGCTTTACAACTGATCAGATTACTTGCAAAAACAGTTCTTGACTCATTTGATTTTTTAGTGTTGAATATCTTTTTATGGAGTTCCCATGCATGTGTACAGGCTACTGTCACAAAAGATGAGAAGTAAGATCAGCTTGGGTGATACAGAAAATAGTTAAAATATCTGTGGTTAAAACCAAACCAACCCAAAACCAACCCAAAGAACCACAAAAAACCAAAACTAAGTAACACCCCTCCCCTCCCCCAAAAAATCTAAACAAAATGAAACAAAGAAGAAAAAATAAAGCCCAAAACAACAGGGAAAAAAGATGATCTGCAAACTAAAATTGTCAAACTGATACTGAGTGTTTTTATACACTTTTTAAGCAGTTCATGACATGAAATGAAGTGTATGACAGGAACAAAGGTGGTCTAGGCAAATGAATGTGATTTTATAAAACAGGTAGAAATTTGGGAGAAATGAACAAAGCAGCAGGACTTTATGACAAGATTTCTGGAGACTAATATTGAGGATGAAGGAAAAGATGCTAAAAATATCTTAGTTGACACAGCATAGCTGTTTTAGAGAGAAGCTGAGGACACTGAAGTCAGGTGATTTCTGAACAGTGCTAGAGAGCTGCAGGCTATTAGAGGAAGTAAATTGGCAAATGTTTTTACAGCTATGCAAAGCTAGCAAGAAGGTTAGAATTTTAATATGAAAGGATACTTGCTGGAATAATCCCACAGAAAACCCCTGAAGTGACAGATTTACATAAGTAGTTAAGGCTACTATTTCAGTACTAAATAATTTTCTTTCTTCAAAATAAGATATTTCCTTAAGAAATAAACATCCTTCAGGTGACAGAGCATAAATTGTCTTTAACCCTGCAAAATACCATACACTTGGCCATATATTCTGTATGCAAGTTTTAACTCGACTTATTCCTTGGTGGAAATTATCTAAATCTGACACAAAATGCTAATTATAATTTTTAGTTATTTTTCATTTTTGTTATGTTGAACTACAGAGCATTCTGGATATGCCTTCTAGGCTAGACAAGTGGTCTGTGCAGTGGGTGGGAGACTAGATGACAGGCTACACACAGAGGGTGGTGTTAATAACTGGTAACCTGTCACAGGTGAGGTCACTCAGATATTAATGCAGAATACTATTTAAAATCTTGATAACTGGTCTGGATGATGGAATCAAGTGTACCATGAGGGAGCCTGATGATATGAAAATGTAGTGGAGAAGCGGGTGCTTTGGAAAAGAGAGCCACCCTGCAGGAAGACCTGGATAGGCAAGAAGAGTAGGCAAATAAGAGTGTGATGAAGTTCATCAAGGACAAGTGTCATGTCTTGCATCTGGGAAAACATAATTGGATTGCCACACAGGCTGGAATCTACCCATGGGGAGCATCTCTGTGGAAAGGGACCTGGTATTCCTGGTGACAACAAGCTCAATATGAGTGAACAGTATGTTACTGTGGCAAAGCACACTAAAACGAAACTGGGTTGTATATCAGTAAGCGTATCACCCCCAGAGGCCTACTTTACTGAGCACTTATCAGGAATACTGTGGAATACTGTGTTCAGTTTTGATCAATCTTTTACAAAAAGGTATGGACAGGCTGGAGAGCATCCAGAGAAGGGCCATAAAGATAATTGAAGGACTAGGAAGCCTGCCATGTGAGGAAAGTATGCCAGAACTGGGTTTGTTCAGCCTCGAGAAAAGAAGACTTAGGGAACACAATGTTCCAGTACTTAAAGGATGGCTAACAGAGTCAGTGGAGACTCTCTTTTTGCAAGGAGTCACATAGAAAAAGGGTAATGTGTACAAGTTATTCCTGGAGAGATTCTCATAGGACACAAGACTAAATTTTTTCACAATAAGAACAATCAACTCTTGGAATACCCTCTCCAGGAAAGCAGTGAATTCCCCAACACTGGATACTTCTAAAACTATTCTGGACAGGGTGCTGCACCATATGTTCTGGGCTGTGCTTTCACCAAGAAAGGTTGTACCATATGGTTCTTGATGCCCCTATCATCCTTGCATTCCACTTTGCTATGGAACCATGACTGGTAAAGTAATGAGCAGGAAAACAACACTCTTGAAATATAATAAGAAAAGTCCCTAATAAATGACTGACTTTGCAGAACTGGGTGAAAGGGGATTCTGAAATAATGAAAAAGAGGAACTGGGTGATGGATAATGCAGCCAACCATATATGCATACAATGGCAGTATAACAGAAGCTCTGATTCTCAAAATCATTCCTAGGTGTTTGAGAAAAAAAGAATTAAATGAATTAAATATAACCTTGCTTTCTTCCTTTCCACCCTGCCTGCCTTCATTGCTTCCTTCTTCCCTCAGAAATAGTATCTCATTGGAAGTACAGAAAATATAGGTTACTGAAACAGTAAAATAAAAGGGAATAAGGAGGTATACTTTGGTCAAGTGTGAATTATTTTAGAAAAAGCTTATTTGTTACCTGAAAAAAAGAATAAGACTCAGGACAGTAATAATAATCAAGATTTGGGACTTTTGAAAAACTATGTCAACAAATGATGCAGAATACAATCTGATTAGGTAAGTGAACACACACATACAAAGAAAATCTTGCATGAATTACATAAAGGTCATGTATCATACCATACTCATAAAAAATTAAGCAGATATTGTAACAAAAATTTTGAAACTGTTAATTCAGTTTGTAGCTCTAGGTGAAAATATAAACAGGATCATAAGACAGACAAACACAAATATGGAACACAACTTAAATGAATCATTATTTATAAGCAAGGGTTTGGTTATGCTTGTTACATTTATAATAATATGTTTAATTCCTTCCTTTCATCTTTTGACAAGGACATTATTGCTCTGGACCAAGAATAATACAAGTTGCTAATAATATAATTCAGCAAACTATAGAGCAGGAAAAATTGTGCATTTATTCTCCTTAGCTGACCTAAATTGTGGCATTCAGAGTAATGAAGTTTTGATATAGTGAAATATCATACTGTTCAGACTGAAGAAATGGCAAAGAATAAATGGAACAGTCAAAAAGAGGGAATTCAGGCAGAGACTAATTTACTTAGGTAGACCAAAATATCAACTAAGACACCAAGTAGATCAGTGAAGCAAAATGCATAAATAAGGGGAATAAGGAGAAGAAAGAGCTAGACATTTACATTTTTTAAAGTGAAATTATATATTGAAAGATGCAGGAATTGCTGGAATGTGTGATTTAGATAAACTTAAAAAAGAGAGTTCTTTTGACTTTTTGAGTATAATTTGTAAGGTTACAGCTCATGTAGAGTACCTGGATTATCTTCATTGTCTACTTCAGTAGATACCTACTTGTCCAAAAGAACAAATTCACAGTTAAAGGCTCTCTTGATGCTATGTATAATTTTTATTTAGGATGTGTGTTTACAATTGGAAATGGGACTTCTGACTTTAGTAGAGGATAGGATGATTGCGGGAAAATTGGGTCACTTCAGTATTATTTTATACCACATGAAGATAAAAGAGGCAGAAGCAATGGTAGTGGGATTCATCTGACCAAGACACTTAAAGTGTAGATACATAAGATTAGATAGGATGAATTCTACTACAGTGACATAAAATAGATTTTTCTGAGCTTGGAGCTGTTCTTGGACTTGGACATGTGGATCATGCCTGAGTTGCAATCCAAGACATTATGCCCTTCTTAATCTGGACAGAATTTTATTTTATAAATGCATAAAAGTAACTTTATGATAACTTCAACAGAGTGCTTCTGTTACAAGAAATTTGTGGAAGAGCAAATATGATGTTACAAACAGCAAGTCTGTTAGTTAAAGTAAGGTGTAAATAAAGAATCTGAAAAGCATTATTACAATACAAGGGAAAGGTTTGTCATGCTTTTAAAATCCAAGGCCATAGAGAAGAAAAATCCTAAGACCTTATGACATGATTTATTTAAAAAGATAAATACAGTAATTGCAGATTATTTGTATCAGACATCGAATTAAAATAAAGTAACATGCATTACCCAATTTTTGCAACAGCCATTGAACTCCAAGAGAAGAGTTCTCTGCTCGCTCTTTGGATTTAAAAGCTTCAGAGGTAATTAAATAAAAACTAAGGACTCCTTTTCTTCAAGTTCAAGGTAGCATTAGAACAATGAATTATGTTTGACCTGAGGTGGACCTTGTACCTTATTAAACGAAGCTAAGTATTTACTTTTTACAATAAAATTATGGTGGCAACTGCCTTCCTACTTCTGAGTCTGAACTTTAAACTTTCTTAAGAAAAGTTAAAGTATATCATGCAGATTCACTGGAGGAATGTTTATACCTTTGAATTTTTCTATGACCATTTCTCATGAAGACTCATATTCCTTTCTCATTCTGTCAATTTCTTCTTTTACAGTCTAGCTAAAAGTCATTGGAGTACTTCCGTTGACTCCAGGAAGTTTACTACTGTACAGTGATGTATATGAGAAAATATGTTGCAGAAGAATAAAGTCCCTGCATATTTTACCAGTTTTTATGATGTAGCATATCTACACAGAGATGTTAGGATTTCTCAAAAGTCAGAAAGTAAAATAGGAAGATACCTTGAAAAATATTACTGTGAATCATACAAAATTAAGCAGAAAACAGGAATGTGGTCTCTCTGATTTCAGAAATCACAAGGTATAAGAATTTTTTTGATAAGAAAAATATCTAATAATATTTTTCAAAAAATAATAATTGGTCAATAAATTACACATTATAGAAAAAATTAGACTATGATGACTATTTTTTGTGATTTTAAGAGGGTAAATTGATGATTTTTTTCTACTTTATATCTCTCAGTCAGCTGTAGAGATGCACCTACACATCATATGGTGCACATTTCAGTAAGTCATGATTTTCTTCCCTAACTCTAACATTCCTTTCTGTCTTTGAATTCCAGTAATACAGAACAGGCAAGATTACTTGTATGACCTATGCAAATTCAAACTTTGAAATGGATATCTGAATATGTATGTTTTCTTTTCATTGGGCAGACCAAATTATTTCTTAAGGATTTATCTATTAACCTTCTGGCTATTTAGCTTTAAAGACTTTTTAAATGTATGTGTTTGTGTATATGTAGAAATATATTTTAAAATATTTTTTATATATAGATTTGGCAAAATTGAAATCTTTTCTCTGAAAAAAAATATATATGTACTCAATCCTTGTAATCTAACTGGAAGGTATTAGTATTCATTGTAATGTATAGAATTTGGAGAATTCTGATGTCATCTACCTCTGTTCACAGCTTGAAAGTGACATATTAAGTATAATGCTGTGATATCAATACTTTATCTCATGCCCCTAAGTAGAAATAAGGGAAATGTAGATGAATTGTAGCCAGTCTTCAAAAATAACAACTTTCATCTTGATAAGCTAGTCTGTAGAACTAGTGAGATAGAAAGCATTCAGTAGTTTCTGGTTGGGCACTTAGCTGAAGTGTCCAAATATTTTTAGAGAGCTCCTGCATACTGGGGTCCTGTAAAACTGACCACTAAATTTCTTAGTTAGAGCTGCTCTTGCTGGGGAACATTGCAGTGTTGTTGAGGACTGAATGGCTGAGGGAGAAGAAATCTTGGGAACTGTGATGCTGAACTCATAATATTTCAGTATATGTAACAATTATCTGAATGAAATTCAGAATGAGTAGACATGATTATCCTTCATGATTATCGTTCCAGCCCCCTGCCGTGGTCAGGGACACCTCCCACCTGAATTAACTCCTGCAGAAGTCCTCTCACAGGCAGTGGCTAAACCAAAACTAGCTACAAGCAACCTAAAACTGGTCAGGTGACATCTTGAGTACTGTGGAATAGTGTGGCCAGCAGGACAAGGGAGGTTATTCCGCTCCTGTACTCAGCACTGTCAGGCCACACCTTGTGTACTGTGTCCAGTTCTGGTCCCCTCAGTTCAAGAGAGATATTGA
>VWZI01002253.1:2001-15864 GCA_013396835.1 Psilopogon haemacephalus
GCCCAGGCCAACCTCATGAAATTCAACAAGGCCAAGTGAAAGGTCCTGCACCTGGATCAGCACAATCCTAAGAACAACTCCAGGCTGGGTGGTGAATGGTTGAGAGCAGCTCTGAGGAAAAGGACCTGGGGGTCTGTGTTATCAAAAGCTCAACATGAGCCAACAGTGTGCATGTGCAACCCAGACAGCAACTGTGTGCTGGGCTGCATTAAGAGCAGCGTGGCCAGCAGGGCAAGGGAGGTGATTCTCCCCCTTTACTCTGCTCTTGTCAGGCCCCACCTGGGGTACTGTGTGCAGTTCTGGAGCCCCCAGCACAAGAAGGACATGGAACTGCTGGAGAGAGTCCAGAGGAGTGCCACGAAAATGCTCAGAGGGCTGGAGAGCCTCTGCAATGAGGACAGGCTATGAGAGTTGGGGCTTTTCAGCTTGGAGAAATGAAGGCTTCAAGGAGACCTTTTAGTAACCTTCCAGTATCTGAAAGGGGCCTACAGGAAGGCTGGAGAGGGACTATCACAAGATCTTGTGATGAGAAGAGGAGGACTAATGAGTTTAAAGTGGAAGAGGGGAGATATGAACAGGATGTTAGGAGGAAGTTAGTTACAGTGAGGGTGGTGAGACACTGGAACAGGTTGCCCAGAGAGATTGTAGATGCTCCCTCCCTGGATGTGTTCAAGGTCAGGCTGGATGAGGCCTTGAGTGACCTGTTCCAGTGGGAGGTGTCCCTGTCTATGGCAGGGGAATTGGAACTCAATGATCTTTGAGGCCCCTTCCAACCTAAACCTTTCTATGGTTCTAGGATTCTATGGTAAGTGCAGAGTCCTGCATCTGGGAAGGAACAATAAACTGCACCAGTACAGGATGGGAGGTGATCTGCTGGAGTACAGCCCTGTGTAGAGGGACCTGCGAGTGCTGGTGGACCACAAGTTGTGCACAGGACACAATCAGCCCTTTCGGCCAGGAGGGCCAATGGGATCCTGGGATGCATTAAGAAGAGTGCGTCTAGCAGATCTAGGGCGGTTTTCCTCTGCCTCTACTCTGCCCTGGTTAGACCCCATCTTGAGTTTTGGGCTCCCCAGTTTAAGAGGGACAGGGATCATCTCAAGAGTCCAACAGTGGGCTACAAGGATGATTAGGGGACTGGGGCACTGCCTTATGCGGAAAGGCTGAGTGACTTGGAGCTGTTTAGTCCAGAGAAGAGAAGACTGAGAGGGGATCTAATCAATGTTTATAAATACCTGAGGGCTGGGTGTCAGGAAGGAGGGAACATGCTCTTCTCACTTGCTCCTTGTGATAGGACAAGGAGCAATGGATATAATCTGTAGCACAGGCAGTTCTACCTGAACACAAGGAGGAACTTCTCTACTGTAAGGGTCACTGAGCACTGTAACAGGCTCCCCAGAGAGTTTGTGGAGTCTCCTTCTCTGGAGAATTTCAAGGCCCCTCTGGATACTTTCCTCTGTGACCTGAGCTAGACTGTGTGGTCTTGCTCTGTCAGGGAGCTGGACTCAATGATCTCTTGGGGTCCCTTCCAACCCATAACATCCTGTGATCCTGTGGTCCTGTGTGACTCTCAAAGGCCATCTGGTCCAACCTTTCTGCAGTGAGCTGGGACACCTCCAACTAGATCAGGCTGTCCAGGGCCACATCAAGTCTGATCTTGAATGTCTCTAGGGCCAGGACCTCAATTATATCCCTGGGTAATCTGTTCCAGTATTTCAACACTCTCATTGTAAAGAACTTCTTCCTTATGTCCAACCTAAAGCTACCCTGCTTTAGTTTCAAACTGTTGCCCCTAATCCTATCACTACAAGCTCTTCTAAACAGTCCCTCCCTAGCTTCCTGGAGGTCTTCTTCAAGTATTGAAATATAGCTATAAGGTCTACCTGGAGCCTTCTCTTCTGCAGGCTGAACATCCCCAGCTCTTTCAGCATCTTCACTGTTGCTCAAACTCTTGACTCCTTTGCTCTTGTGAAGAGTTTGTGTCTTTCCTTAGGACAGAGAATCCTTTACTACAGCGTGAAAATGTTGTGATTTCCAATAAGATATCTTTGTCCTATTCTTCTCCCTGTTCTTCTTCCCCTACTCTGCTAGCACATCAGTGAAAGTGCATCAAGTGAAGCAGAGGCAGACGGAGATCTTATTTAATCTTTTGACTTATTTCATATTACTTACCAATCTCAGGAAGATGTTGTGAATGCACATGAAAAATATCTGAGACCTTCATAACTCTTAGAGTGAAGGAGACTACAAAAGATTGAGATGAGGTCTATTACTGACTGTTCCAGTTCTCCATGAGTGTGGAAAGTTCCTATTTCTAGCTAATATCTTACATTTACTGATGTACAACACAAAGAAGAATACCACCAGCACATTAATAGCTTTGTCTTTTCTTCACTTCAGGAGGCTTTTGAATTCTGCCCTTGTATCTGTATGCTTTTATTCAAGAGAAATCACAGAGTACATCTATTTCTCCCTTCAGGGCTACCTGAAACACCAGAAAATCATATTGAAACGAGCCTCCTAAGGTTTCTTCATTGTGGGTAGAGTATAGTGGCACAACAGGGAAAGCCTTGCTGATTGAGCAGTTTGCTGGGTTCTTGAAGCACCTACTCTGCATGAAGCCTGAACTAAAGCAAGCCAGAGAAGCTGCAGAATGAAGCACCATGCCATTGCAGAGATATGGTAAAACATTTTGCTACTGTACAAACATGTTGACCATAAAACTAAATTATCTAAATTGTGACACTGTAGCTAGCCTGCTGTCAAGTTAAATAAACAGTGAAGCAATCCAGAGACTCCAATAGTAATTGTTGTTCCATGGCCTATGCTTTTCAACAGGCCACTTTTAGTGAATTTAAGTCCTAATGAAGAGATTACTTTAGTAAAACAAGTTTCTGTGTTTATTAGACACCATTTGGTAATAGTCAAGTCCTTGTATGACTCTGTGGCAATTAATTTTGTGAGAATCCACCCACTGCTGCAGACACACACTGCCGGATGCAGACTACCATTTTTAAAAATAAAATAGAGGGGGTTTTGCCTTTAGTGGCAAAGAAAATCTTCCAGATGCTAACTGAAAATGAAGTCATGCAGAGATACATGCCCAAGTTTGCAGGCAACCCAACACAATGGCTGCAATAGGCATGAACCGCCCTTTGATTTTAATTGTTAATTAAACTGGAAAGCTTGATAGCCAGTATTTAAATGGTCATTGATGCTAAGTATTTCACAGCTCCTTGTTATCCTAATCTCCATTTCCCAGACCATTTTCATATTCTTGCCAAATTTGATAAATTTCAGCTTCCCCACATCTACTCCCTAAACCTTCTGTTTATTGTGCTGGCAACTCTTGGTACCAATATCGCAGTCTACAGCCCACTTAAAAATGAAAAATTAAGCCTGGCATAAAATCAATAGTATGCAATATAAGATTAAGTGTCATACAATGCTGAATTCATCATATCATTTTGGTAAAGACTTCCTTTTTTTATTATTTTCTTGCTGCTACAGCTGAAATCTCAATCTTTTGCAACAGAAAACTGCAGCAGAATTTAGGTCAAGTGAGCTGCAGCATAAGATAGGGTCATAAAGAAAGCATATATTATATACATATGTCACTGTATGACAGCTGTAAGTAGCAGTTCTGATTCAAGTCCTTATGTAAAATAGTTAATTTGTGCTTATGAATCTTATCCATTTCAAAACTCGCTTGCTTTATTGATATTTCCCAGACTATATTATATGAATGTAAAAGTAACATAAGATGCAGGACCTCAGCTGGTGTAAATTAGTGTCTGTTCAGTGGGAGTGATGCCAGTTGTGTTGGCTGAGGATTGGGACACAGAAAATGACTGGGAAAATATAAATGGCATTGTGTATAAAGTTTCCCATCAGAATGTTCAAGCATTCACAAAGACATGAGAGGCTGTCTTCTTGTCCTCACAAAACCAAAATAACCAAAACCAAACAAACTAAAAACCAACCAAAAATAACAAAAAAACCCCACAAAAACCCAAAACCCAATGGAACAAATTAACAAAAAAAAAAAAAAAAATTACCCAAAAATCCCCTGATCCAAAAAATCCCCAAACAAACACACAAATAATAAAAGCCAAAACAACCACCAAAAAACTCCAACTAAACTAATGGCAGGAGTCCAGGGGTTTTGTGTCTCAGTCAGCTACAAAAATCACAGTTAAATTCAGTCAGGGCCATTGCCCTATTTTCTGCTCTTAGAACCCAAATTATTACTCATCAACACTGAGAAAAAAAAAAAGAATTTTAAAAGGTTAGAGATGAGAGAAGGAGTTGATTCTTGCCAGGGTGCAATTCTTCCCTTGGCAAGGTGAAGTTCCTGCACCATTCCCTTGGCACAGCTGTGTAAACAGGTATGCTTCTGGCTTGATTTATGCAACTGTAGCTTAAGGAAGAAGTCCTGGAATGAAACCTTGGAGAAATCTCAAAAGAAAAACTTCAGCTTAAAAATTTGTTCTTAGCATGTAAGACTGAATACTTTATTCACTGTAAAGTAGTCCCTCATGCTGGCTTTAGTACTGGGAAACAAATTCATATAAATGACAAAAGAGGTAAGAACACATCAGTGTTCATAGAACAGCTCTGCTTCCTTCTGGAGATCTTGGCTTTTCTGTTATTCTGATCAGGGGCTTGGTGTTCAGAACCAAGATATATTTTACCTGAATAAATCCCTCATGTTACTTTAGAAAAACAAATAAACAAAACACCCTGTTTGGAATTATGAAGTGTTTTTATACATAGTAAAAACTCTTTCAAGGCAGCTAGAGAAAATACAGTACTTGGGCTCACTTCTCAATATTCTAATTATGTGTATGAGCTAAATAGTCATATTTTGCCATTACCAGAATGGCATAATTTTCAAGACTATCAGTTTTCATCTAAAATGGATAAGAGATTCCCCTATCTTAGGTCATATAAATTGATTCATACTTTAAGGTGACTTAAGTTGGCAGAATCATCCAGCAAAATAATTGCATTGACCTGCAAATTCTTCCTCAAAACCCAGCATGTACAGACTATATGCTGTAGCCTGAGGTTTTAGTTTCATCTTTATTTTCCCAACAGAGTTCCAGCTTCCTTTCTTGAGCAGCTATACCCATAGCCTTCACCCAGAACTATTATAGGAGGAAGGTAAACTGCAGTTACTTCTTTCCTGAAAATTATGCCATTATATTTTGTAACCAGTGAATTCAGGGAGAGAGAGAGAGGAGCCCTGAAGCTCTCCTAATTATGCTTACATGTCTTTGGCAGCTCTAGATTTGCATTTGATGCATCAAATGGGCCAAATTTGTCACTTTATCCTTTCTAATGAATTTGTGACAGAAGTAAGCATGTACAAGCCACACTTCAGCAGATCTCATTTGTACTTCATAGATTTCCTCTCACCCCACTGCCTGTCATTGCTCTATATAAGAAGTTATATCAAATCACTGGTCTAGCTGATATACAGAAATTATGACTGTTCTGCCACCTATCATGATGAGGGGCAGATGACCAGAAGGAGAAGGTCTACTTCAGCACAGCACTCTACTCTTCTCAACTCTAGACTGTCTGCCAGCCAAGTATGTATATTATCCAGGTCATGAAATATTTGGATTTCTGTGACAGCAGGATTACACCACTCTACACGTATGGGATGATAAGTGCTAGGATCCTTTGCACCATATAGAAAGTTTCTATGTGAAGAGTCACGTTGGATGCTCTGGGAGGAGGCACTCTCTCCCCATCATTTTTTGAGTTAGAAACATATGTATCCACTGTTTATCTTCTTCCTTTTTGTCATGCAACTGTAGCTATGCCATGACTAGTAAATTAAAAAAAAAAAAAAAATCAGCCTTTCACCTGCACTGGGAGATGATGAATTGGCTGGTGCTAGCTGTCTTCTGCATGCTTTCTAGTCTTTCACTCTGCCAACATCTTCATCTAATTGAAAGTAACCTCCCTCTGTCCCAGTCGAGCTGTGGTGATGTGTTGTGAAGGTTTGGGAGTTACCCACCCCCACAGACGAATTCACCAGACTAGACTTGGTCAGCTGGAAGTTAAGGAAGCTATATTTACAGCTTAGCACAATTTACAAGCATATATACAAACATATTTACAGTTATATACAAGTTAAAAGTAATACAGAAACACAAAATCCTTCCCCAAACAATCAGACTGCCAGAAGGCTCCTGACCCAAACCTCCTCTCCCCTTCATCTCTCTTTTCATCCCTTCAGAAATAATCATATCAATCCCTGTATATCTCATGTGATAAACCTGGAGAGATCTGAGGTGTGATGTCAAAAAGACAACATGAAGGTTGGAGGAAAAAGGTTATGTGGGATTAAAGAATTAAGGCAAATGCAATCACACACCAGAGAGCAGGAGAAGGAAGAAGGAGGAGAGCTAGCTGAGACGTGTGTGAGAAGTGACTGTCTTATCTTATATTTTTACTTATATTTTGTTTCTCAGCAGACAAATGAGTGACATAACTCACTGTTTTCTCCTCACAGCCAAATATTTAATTTCTCTCAGTAAAATATTCCAGTTAGCCTCAAACCAGCACATGTCATTAATACACATCTTGCTTTCTCCTAATTTGTTGATGAGGTTAACAGCGATGCTTGGGGGGGGGGGAAAAAATAATGGAAGACTCTTCTTCAAATGGGTATCATTCCTGCTTCATAAAACCAAACCCAGGGCATTCTTTCCTGGAGTCTGTGTGTATAACCTGTACTTCATTTCTACAAACACACCTGCAAGACAAGGACATGTTTTCCACTTCCATTTGTAATCTCAACCTGAAGTCATCCAAACCACACTGCTTCTTAGGACTAGGATAAAGAAAGGTGACCTACGCAGAAGCATTTGGTACATGACTATAACTGCAAGCATTGATAAGAGGAAGAGAGAGGAAGAGAAGGGAAGAAGCTGTCAAGACTCCAATTGCCCTAACAGGCTGCAATGCCTTGATAAGCCTCTCCCACAGCTTCTGCCACACTCAGGCCTCTGGATCCCAGGACCTCCATTTAAATCCAGAGTTGGAGCTATGTTTTAAGTGTTGTAGTCTCTGGATGGACACTAAGCTTTTGCTGTGGGCAACTGCCTCCCAGATAGACCCCTGCTTTATCATAATTTTTGTCATCAGTCCCATCTTGGCTCTACACTCTGGACAGACTAAGGAACCATGCTCATTTCCAGCCCTGTCCCTGGTCCACCTCCTGCTACTGCTGTCTGTGCCCTCCAGGTGATCCTTGGACCTGATTACTTTACTCTGCAGGGAGTAAACTAATCTCTAGATTAATTACAATTTTGTTCTGGACCACATGATATTCCCTAAAAATCTAATTGGAGCATCACAGTGCATACTTACCTCATCAGAAAGTGAGCAGCATTCACAGGAGCGGGTCCAGGGGAGGCCATAAAGATGATCAAAAAACTGGAGCACTTTCCCTATGGTGACAGGCTATGAAAGTTGGAGCTGTTCTGCCTGGAGAAGAATGTTCAGGGAAGAACTCATAGTAGCCTTCCAGTACCTGAAAAGCTCCTACAAGAAAGCCAGGAAAGGACTTTTTACAAGGGCTTGTAGTAATAGGACAAGACAGGATGTATTGAAACTTGATGAGGGGAGATTTAGACTGGATATTAGAAAAAAAATCTTTACAGTAAGGGTGACAAGACACTGGAACAGGTTGCCCAGGGACGTGATGGATGCCCCCTCTCTGGAGGTGTTCATGGCCAGCTTGGATGAGGCCTTGAGCAACCTGGTCTTGTGGCAGGTGTCCCTTCCAAGGGGTACTGGAACTAGATGAGCTTTATGGTCTCTTCCAACCCAAACCATTCTATGAATGTATGAATATTGTCCAAACTGATGTCATTAAATGACCAAGTAAAATTTTTGTAGCAAGCACCCTATGTTTCCATTTTCTACATCTTATCTCATGTATTTCAACTATTGTAGATACTGTTATAGTCACTCCGGTTTCATGGCAGCTGATGTGCTATACATGTTTGAGAGATATCAATTAACTATGTTATCTATAATGCCATGTCTGCAATTACTACTACTTTACAACTTATCATTAAAGCATTTGACAGGGTTTTTCCAAAGTAATATTTATTTAGAGGTTAATCAAAACTTCTTAGACTGCCATTTATTATAATCTGATTTTGGATGATTGTCCACATTAGTGGCTCTTAGAGGCAGCAGTTTTCTCTCAGTCTCAATGAATATGGTACATTAAAGCAAAAAAAACAACCAAACAAAAAAAACCCACTAAAACCCAAAAAAACCCCAAAACCAACAACCAAACAACCCATGACAGCAAGACAATTAGAATTAAAATTCTGAACATGCAAGTGGCTACTGCGAAACTCAGTTCTTAAGACTGTGTTAATTCTACTACATTCTTTTACTTTTTTCTATCTAGTAATTGGAAGTCTGGACAATGCTTGAAGCCATGCTAAGAGATGGAAAGCTGGAACAAATAATGCACGTGAAGGTGAGTTTAGTTCTCTGTATCATTTCAAAGAACAGGAAAAAAGGAGAAAAGAGAGAAGGAAGAGCCCATGCACCTAGTGCATCCTTCTACACTAGAAATTGAGACTGAACAGGCAAGCGGTGGACAGCAGCTGACACATCTATCTATATACAATGCAAAACATACAGAGTCTAGTGTGCACCTTAGTAAGCACTTAGATTCTACAGAAATATTATCACAGTGCTTAAAATATCACAAGTATCAGAATTAGTGGCCATGCAGCTCTGAATCTGGCAAGGGAGGTGATTCTCCCCCTTTACTCTGCTCTTGTCAGACCACACCTAGAGTACTGTGTGCAGTTCTGGAGCCCCCAGCACAAGAAGGACATGGAACTGTTGGAGAGAGTCCAGAGGAGGGCCATGAAGATGATCAGAGGGCTGGAGCACCTCTGCTATGAGGACAGGCTGAGAGAGTTGGGGCTTTTCAGCCTGGAGAAGAGAAGGCTTTGGGGAGACCTTATAGCANCAGGTTGCCGCGGGAGGTTGTGTCTGCTCCCTCCCTGGATGTGTTCAAGGCCAGGCTGGATGAGGTCTTGAGCGACCTGATCTAGTGGGAGGTGTCCCTGCCTGTGGCGAGGGGTTGGAACTGGATGATCTTTGAGGTCTCTTCCAACCTAGACCATTCTATGATTCTATGATTCTATATAGGCATGACAACAGCTTTCAAGCATATCCTCCTTTTCCCCACTGAAGCCTCAGACAAGCATACATGACCTGCTATTTTTCTGGTGAATTTTTTTTTTTTGACAGCTATCTAAGCAGGCAGCATGTACATTCCTAAGAGTGTCTCTGAACTTCTTCTATTATTTGAAAATCTGTAGGTGTTAAAGATTACGAACAAAGCAGTTTTACATGTTTTCTTAACATATGCAAGCTAGAATGCTGTTTCTCCTCTTCATTTTCAGTAACTGCTGAATCATTCTTGAAAGTTCAGGATACAGTACACCCCTGAAAAGGATAACTTCAAAGTTAAATGGTTGAAATTTGGCATCTCACAGACAAAGAAAAGTGTCAATGTGTATGGCTGCAGTACCAACTCTATCTAAAAGAAGAGCTTCCAAATCAACCATTCATATAGTACAAATGACTTTAAACAAGATGGAAGCCCATTTGCTAGTTTATTAGTAAGCATCTTCTGTAGACACCAGGACAAACACAAAATAAATTCTTTATTTATTGAATAGAACATATTTATCAAAGTGGAGCCTGTAGGAGTTTGGGAGACAATAGCAAAATATGAGAAACAGTTTGCAGGAACAGGAACTGAGTCATTTTTACATGAAACTGGGAATGTGTAATAGCGAAACCCTTTATTCCACTGATCCTTTCCAATGTTTATTATAAATACTCTTTTTCAAATAATTAATTTGACAATACACCATATTGCCGATTTGCACTAAAATATTTTAGTTCTAAAAGCTTGTAACATTTTGAGGATTTCAGTTTTGCTTTTAGATACTGCCTATGAATCACCCCCTATCATATTCATATTTCAATTCTTGGGCAACTATACTGGCAATTAGTATGTAAAACAGTTATACAAAACATCAGATCAATCTGCAATAAATCATACTTTGGCAGACAAGGTCACTATTAATTTATTACTTTTAAGTAACTTATAAGCAGTGTAACTGTTCTGCAGTAAACATTCCTGAGGAAGCTCTCCTCTTTCCTCTGTTGACAGAATCCTGGAGTGGGTTTAAATTAATGGCACATATGTACCTGAGTTCCCACAGGCTTCATCTGTTTACACTGTTTTCACTCCTTCAGTGCAATGTTGTAGAGCTACCGTCGAATCAAGTTTTGGGTTTTGAACTCTTTCAAAATCTAATAAGACAGTTTTGTTGTGAGTTAAGGATTTGCAGCTCCTGGAACAGATCAGTCTGTCATTTAACACTTGTTTGTGAACTTGGTGTGACAGAGATAGTGCTACAGCCTGGACTGAGCTGTACGGAGGCTGCTGTGCATCAAACACCAAGCCTGGGCCCTGCCATGTCATCTCATCCCTTTCTGCCTGTGCCCTGTGCATATTGTATTACACAAGCACATTGGATATTGAGTATTCTTATGTGTGTCAGAAATGCTGTCTGCATTACTAACTTCTCCCTGTAGTTTGTTTCAAATCTTTCAGATAAACTCCAGAGGCAGGGGCATGTGCAGTGCTTGCATAGATGCTTCCATACAGCTCTCTCAGGCAGTGTTTTAGAAGAACCAATAACTCATTGGAAGGCCAGATTCTTCCATCTTGTTCACCTGTGTATGCATTCAGTCTTACCCTTCAATGTTTTTAATTTTCCTTTTTGAAAAGTTAGTTCCATTTTGGAACAGAAAAAAAAAAAAAAAGGAAAACTAGACAATCATAATTCAAAGCTTTCCCTTTTCCTCCACTCTCGGAGTCACGCTTTTGCCACAGAGGTTGGTCCTTGAGGACCTGGAATTCTGTGACTCTATGATTACCATTTTTTCCTGCATTTATGCCAAGCCTGCATTTGCAACACACACATCTCCCTCTGGCTACAGCCACTGCCACAGAGTCCTTAATTTAAACAACATCTATTCCTTTGTCTCCTTCTTTATCTCCTCCATCACTCTGTATTTACTCCATTCTCTTTGCAACTTACAGACCTAAGTATTTCTGAACTTTTATTGTGCAAAATGTTTCTTAAATAAAATTCTTCTGCTTTGAAATGTGGCTCCCTACTAATGATAAGAGCTACTTTAATGGGCAGACAGTTCACTTTGTCTGCCTGAACACCATCCAAAACCCTTTTCTCAAAACTTTCCAGAACGTTGTTGCTGAACTCACTTTTCTTCCTACCACACCCCTTCTGTCTCACAATTTATTTTCTCTTTGGGAATAAAATCCCAGCTACTATTCTACTCTAGGAAAACCTACATAACATTGCCCTCCCTCTCACTTGCCAAATGTATGTTTATATTCTTTCTGCTTTCACACTCTGCACAATGATACAAGGAAGGCCACGTGCAACTTCACATACGTATATTTAGTGCTGTATGCACGTATTTGAGTACATTTATGGATGGGGTGAGGTTCACACTCTATCACATTGCTATTGTAACTGTGTATTTCCCTCCTGGCAACTTATCTGCTTGTACCAGTAGAAGCAGATTCTGTGTTTTCAGCATTCCCACCCCTTTTCAAGGCCAAATTTGAGCCTTTTGGTGTGCAAGTTTCTCAAATGCAGCTGCTTTTTTCTCAGTTCTTTTCAGCAGAGTCTGTTGCAAGTACGGAAGGTTCAGAATCACAACACATTCTTTGCTCTGATGGCTCCAAAGTAAGAGAAGGTGCACCTTGGAGAATTCCCTGTCTACATTTCAGTCTGCTGATGATATTTAAAAGCCTTCAAACAACTCAACTCACTTTTCACAGCAACACTCACTACACCTTTGCCTGATTCTTAACTGCTTTCCTGGGATTTTTTTCCTCACTTGTGTTTTATCTATAAATCCAAAAAGCATGCAATGAGCTTTTATGTTTGTGAAGTAGATATAAGTTGTTGGTGCTATAAAAGTGGTCGGTGGAAAACTAAAATAGTAATAATAAATTGGGCATATGATGATCTAGAGTTGTATAATGTGCCCATTATCATACGATCTGTGCAGTTTTGTCATAGCTTTTTAGCACCTGAAAAACTGAATATAGGCCAAATGTTGTATCTCTATTTTACGTGATGGAGAAGGGAGACAGATTTTATCTGCAATATGCTCAGGCTGACTTTCTAGCATTTTGGAAGTGATTCTTTAACAAATGCTAGGAGGAGGAGAAAAAAAAAAAAGAAAAAAAAATAGAGAAAAAAAAGGGGGGAGAAAGGAAGAAAAAGACATCTTGGATTAAAAATCTAAAAATCATAAAGCTGAGAACATATTTCTTATATGAAGATTTATGTGCCCAAGCAATATCACCACCAATTTTTCCTTTATTTCCCTGAGATCTGTGGCTCAGAAGAAGCAGATTTTTACCCATTACATGGAGGCCAAAACTCAAACCTTCTTTTCCCCATTCCAGTGCAGCAGGGTCAAGCCACGATTTCACTGTATTTCACAGAATCACAGAAAACACCTGGTTGGAAGAGACCTTAAAGATCATCCAGTCTAACCTTTGACCCAGCACTGTAGGGTCAATACTAAACCATGTCCCCAAGACAGTGCACCTGAATTATTCTGCCATTCAAGTATGTGACTGAAATTTATTTGTTCATGCAAACAAGGTCAGAGCTTCCTTGTCCATGTCAGACTGAATGCATGGAGGTCTGAGATGAAAGTAGTCTATCTCTCTACTTCCCCAGTGAGTACCCCAGCAACCTTGACCTTGCAGCAAGGACAGGCACATGATAGAAGGGAAATGTACAAAATTGTCATGTGTGCTTCATCCTTCCCCGAGGGCTGAAAGTTTCACCTCTCTGATATGCTTAGTTGGCTCAGGGTAAAAGTTCTTGGGAGCAGTCACAATCCTAGGTCTCATGTGGCAATCTGCAGAATGAACAGGCCAGCCCACAAGCAGATGAGTCAACGAAGCTCTCACAGGGAGTCAGGCAGGTTATACTGGCTCATAACGCTAGCATAATTTTTAAATAAAATCTTTTAAAATTTCTGAGTATATATGTGTAAATAAAAGTATAAGCCTGATACTGAGAATCTAGCATGTAAAATGGTCACAACTCACATCAGACAAGAAAGTTTTAACAGTTTCTAGAATCATCCGGGAGATCATTTGTGCCATCTGCACTCAGCAGGACTGGGTTGTTGAGAAAAGGTGGCAAATAAAAGCAGTAACAGCAGTAAATTAAAATAATATGCTGAGATACAAACCTAGCAAACCAAGTCTCTCAAACAGTTGGATTTCAGCAAGAACTACTGGATCTTCTTAGACAGAAATGTGTTTTGCTAATAGCACTTGTAATCAGAAAGGTGTTCAGAGTCACGAGGTCCAGGTGGAAAAAAAGTGTTCCATCAAAAAAAAAACCAAAACCAAACCCCCCCCAAAAAAAAAAACCCACACCCAAACCCACACACAAAAAAAAGAAGGCAAAAGACCCCCACGTACCAACCCCAAAAATCCATGCAAAATATTAACTAATACATAGCCGTTACACATTTTCATGCTTGAAAATCAAACTAGATCAAAAGTGTGCCTCAAGTGTACCAGCAGATAGATTTGATTCTGAAAGATAATTGAATTTTAGCCAAGGCAGCTTTGAAATAACTACATTTCATATGGAAAGGATCTTCTTCAGAATGATTGTTTTGAAAATGTAGTTCATGCCTCTCTTTCTTTCTCTGTATGGA
>VWZI01002253.1:18218-37750 GCA_013396835.1 Psilopogon haemacephalus
CTCCCCCCCCTTCATCTGCCTTCTCTAAAATAAATTACTTATCCTGGTAATTTCTGAATAAATGGAAATGATGTGCTGCCTGTGGACTGTTGCACGTGTGGATGCTCCAGAGCCTTAGAAATTCCTGAACATCAACATGAGATTATTTTGTGATAAATAAGAGATCGAAATTAACAGTGTTTGGACAATTATACAAGACTGGGTATCCAAAGGACTGTCACAGGAAAGTGTTGCCTTTTGCTGTGTGGAAGAAAAAGGGCAAATTACAAAACAGAAGCCACATGAGAACACTGTTTGGCAGAATATCTTTCAAAGATAGCATGAATTTATAGAATCTTCCTTATTTTGAAACCACGTATTATGCCTCTATGTGTATTCTTTAATTTGTGTAAGAGCTGGGAAACTACTAGATGAGAGGAAAACTTACTTATTTTTCTAGAACAAGAATATATCAGTTAATTTGAACATCTAGGAAAATGTGACCACATGTTAAAATAAATATTTAGGAGGGGAGAAAAGCATTTTAATTACTATTTTTATTTCAATAACTCATTCTTTAAACTTTGTTTCACAGCATTTATTACAAATTGTGTCTTAAATTGAAAACATTTATTTAAGCAAGTAAACAGAAAACTTGACCATATGAATCTCTTTGACTATAGAGATTCCACATTCACAATTCACATGCACACCATACAAGACACTAACGGGAGAAAGCAAGGAATCATATGCCAATGCACAGTTAAACTATTTTTGTCATGGCTATTCCCTTCATAATGAAATTAATTACTTAGCGGCAATGGATACCTTAAGATTACACTGCATAATAATACCTGTAACCCTTGCAAACAGCCCTTATTAATTATTTTTTTCAGACAGGCTGCTTAATGTGAGACCAGTACAATTGACAGCGAACTCCAGCCTCATCAGAGCTAGATTAGGCCTTAATCCTTGCTTATTTTCTTCATTTTGGAAGAGAGAGAAAAGAGCAGCAAATATTTTTATTGTTGTTTCTGGAATGTGCTATATGAAAATAATCACGGTTCTGTTTGCTGTAAAGATATCCTACCGAATGTGAGAATAAAAGACCAGCAAAATAAAACATTACTAGTCAAAGCATAAAATGAACCTTTAAATATGAAAGATAATTTCTCACATGAAGTATGAAACATAAAACAAGGAAAAAAAAAAACAAAGCAAAATTAGAGCTGCCTTTACACTAAGCAATGCCTGTAACACATCACTGTTGTATGCATGACATTTGTAATGTATAGAAACCAAATCCACTAAGCAGTCATTAAAACCAAGCACTGATAAATCCAAAGACAGTAAACAGTAACAGCAATGCCTAGAGTTAACTAGACATTGTCTGTACTACACTAGCCAAGAAAAGCATTTAGCCTTTTGTTTAGAGCCTTCAATTCTCTGCACTCTAAGTTCATCAGCATTTTACTGCATTGATTTCAAAGGCTCAGAAACAGTAATAAATTCATAAAGTGATAAATTCCTGGATAATTTAATTAAATTCAAAGTAAGTTAGTCTGTAATTTACTGCATTTAGGAAAAGAAAAAAAAATTGTGAAATAAAAATTCAGTACAGAATGTTTTATTTTTCTAGAAAAAGGTGGTTTCACATCACAAAAGGTGGAGATAATTAAACTTAAATGAGTGTCCTTTGTTGATCTGTTTCTTATTTTTCTCATCATCAGATTTAAGAACATTAAGTTAAATTCTAAAGCATTTCTATTATTAATGAAATACCGAGAGATTAAGAAATAGAGAAACCTCAATTAATTCACTGAATCTTTACAACTATTCCAGATGGAAAGAGAATCAGCCCTAAAATGTCTGGTACACTCATTTATTTACACACCAACTCTTCCCTATCAACTAAGAGCTCCATTGTCTGTTTTGTCAGCTATGATAGTTTCTTTTACAACTATCTTTTTATCTCTTTTATTTTGAAAAGCTACAGTCTAGCTCAGCTTTCAGCCACATGTTTGTCTTTTCCAATAAACCCAAGCTTTAGTGTCAGGAAGACATCTATATTATTTATTCCATAGTGCGTGTAAATATAAAATGGGATTTAACCACAAAACTTTGGCAAAAATTGTAACTTATTAACTGTATGTTGTGTTCTTCTAAAGCTGATTCAAAGCTTTTCACACAGAGCTACATAGAATTTTCAAAGCATATTGTGCCTTCTCCTTTCACTTACACTGGTAAAAACTGGACATTTTCCACTGAAGGCAATGAAGTCGCATTTAAAAGTTAAAAGAGAAGATGAACTGCATGACAAAAATTAGGGAGAGACAGTAGGATGAATTGCCTTAATTATTGCTTCATATATGAGCACTTAAAACATGCAAATTTTCCATTTTATATGTCTGTTATGAATTTAAAGTGTGTATATATATAATCCTGTGCATATAAAGTGTGTTCGTGTATATATATATATATGTATGTATGTATGTATATGTGTACTTTAGATTTCTAATTATTTTTCCTCCAATAGGGTAAGCAAAATCTTCCTCTACAAAATAACATTCTTCATAGGATTTTTAAAATTCTTTTGGGGTTTTGTTCACAAATTAATTGGGTATTGATATGAGACCACCACTGTGAAAACACATTGGGAAGCAGTGGACAATTCTCCTTGTCAGTGTGCTGGCAGAGCCACTGCCTGTCCTGGGGTCTTACCCACCCCTGAGCTTTGGTAGTGGTTGCAGAAGGACTATGACACAGCTGCTCCCCACACTTGCACCCCACAGTGGCCAATTCCCATGAGAAGACACCCCCAGCATTCCCATACCACTCCTCACAACTGCTCACAACTCCTCCCTGCTATCCCGTTTCAAAAATGCACAGCCCAGTTCACCATAAACAAGGGAACTGGGACAGTCCTTGAAGCATAGCCCTTATCACTGTGCACAGATACACGAACTGTTCACCACATTGCCTTCTGAAATGAAAATACTGATTTCTTGTTGCATAGTCAAGTTGGGTTTTGTTCATTGAAAGCATTATGAGGCAAGTTCTGAAAACACCACTTCAGAAATCTCCAGTGAAGGCACTAAATCAGCTTCAATAAATGCAATTTACAAAGGATGAGCATCTAGATTTAAGCTGAGGTACACATGTTTGCTGGAAGCATGTAAAATAACTGCACAGAATTAATAATTATTGTTTCCTTCATCAATATATATATACAGCAATGCTGCTTTCACATATATACTTAAAAGCTGTGCTCATGACATAAGAAGTTCAACATAACGTTAATGTGGCTGATGTACTGTACTCTGAAACATGACAGCATCTGTCAGGGTGAATAGTAAAATACACAGCTGCCAAGGATTAATTCAATAAAACAAACCTTCTTGTATCTGGGTTGTTTGTGGCTTGGTTTGGAGGATTTTTTACCAAAAAAACCCCAAACAAACAAACAAAACTTTTTTTTTTTTTTTTTAAAAAGGGGGCAGGGGGGGGTAAAACAGAACTCTCTCAATAATTTTCAGGTCTCCGTGTTTTTTTTAATTGCTACATCAATAATGGTAGGGTAGTGCATAAAATCAATGATTCCTGTAGTTTTTTGCTATAAATATTTTCAGCTTTGCTTTTCGTTTCTCAGGGTTTTTTTTTAAGTGGTGGCAGGATACTCCCCAGCCAATTTAACTACATGGAAATAGCTCTTTCTCTGGCATTAATCCACCTCCTGAGTTTGAAATCATTGTAGGAGAATGCTTGGCCATAACAAATTAATATCATGTGCAATAATTACAAAAATTAATTAAGAGCCTACTAAGGCTGAGAAAAAGAAAAGTGTGTGAAATAATCTCCTGTGTATCAGGAGATACTTTCTCCCCTTGGAAAGATATGACTGTCCATTTAATTATGTGTCCTTGCACTAACTGCCTTTGTTAACAATTCCACCCTCAATCACTATGCTTTTGATAGCACTTTAAATTTTAGGGACATACAGCCTCAGTGAAATGAGATTGTGGGTTGTATTCTTCTTCAGGAATATGAGTTAACTAGCTCCCACTTAGGGCAAAGAGGGACTTGTTCCACCATTTGTGGAATAAAACTATTCTTTTAAATAGTTTCAAAACTGATGGATTTTATCCGAAAAAAGGACGAGGGAAATGTTTGCTGAATCTCATTACAATCCAGAAATTCTCCGCTTGTCTATCCCTCTTAGCAACAGTCCTTAAATCGCTACTGTCCATGTGACGTTTAGCCCATCTTCATTCTACGTAAGTATCTAGACCCCAAGGGCCCTTCAGTCTCCCTTGAAAGCTAGAAAATCTCAAAATTCCCTTCCAAACACATACCCATTCTCCAGGTCTTGCTTCTGTATCTGAGTCATAGCCAAGAGGGCAATCATTAAGTCATGTCCTGAGATACTAGTGCAAAGAGACTTCAGAACACAGATGGTCAGACTGTAGATCTAAAAGGTAAAGATAAATGCTGATGCTATCATAACTTGTTCATTATCCAGTTTGAAAATTGAAAGGGTAATACCATAGTGGATCATTCAAGAGGTTTCAATACATATTTGATTGGCAATTCATTGGTTAATAGAAAAAGAACTTAAGTTGTCTCTGTATGGTACTCACTTTCCTGACAAAAATGATCACTCAGCTCCAAAAAGGTTTTTGATTCAGTAACCATGTTTCTTCTCCTTTCATCATGCCAGTGTAGCTCCCTGTAAAGTCACTGGTGAAATCAGATCTTGCTTCTCTGACTGGTGCAGGCTTGCAGAACATAAGACTCTAGAAATGGAAACTCAAATCTGTCCCTATTACCTGCAAAGATCTTCGAACTAGATCACAGGACAGCAACAGTAACTTCAGATGAAAAGCATCTACAAAAGTACATATCCAAAAATTACCTCTGAAGCTCAGTTTCCTTTTAACGTCGGTAATACCAACTTTTTAAAGAGCTTCCGTCCGAAGAGTTATAACCCATGACATCACAGCTGGAAGTTCATCGAAGTTTTAATACAGATGAATATAAGTGGCACAAACACATCTAAAAGCTTACCCAACTATTGTGCTACTACATTTTATGCTCATAAAGGTTACAAGATCTTCACTTATTAACAACAGCTGTCAACCTTCAAAAGGCCTCTCTAAAATATCTAATAATATTAATTATAATTTTAATTATAGAAATACCAGCATTACAGCAGCACTTAGAAGACACATTTATGGGTACACCATTGTGTTTGGAACTGGTCAAGCACATAAGAGAATAACATTAATTTAGTACTGAGGAGCTTGCAAACACTTAAAACCAGTACATTTTCCCCATATATCCAGAAAATAACCTATGGCTTTTTTTAAAATCCACACATAGAAATATCTGTATTAAAGTTTGCCAACAAAACCTTTATCCCCTTGTTCCATGTACTCATCTATTGCTGTTTTACTCTATACTCAATTTATGCACCACACTGTTACAATAGGCTTGATATCAGAAAGAAGTTCTACACAGAGTGATTTGCCATTAGAATGGGCTATCCAGGGAGGTGGAGGAGACACTGTCCCTAGAGGTGTTCAAGAAAGGACTGGATGGAGCACTTAGTGCTATTGGATAGGGCTGGATGATAGGTTGGACTGGATGATTTTGGAGGTCTCTTCCAACCTGGCCGATTCTATTCTATTCTAAAACAGGCAGGGTGATTGACCCTTAAAAATTGCATACTCCAACTTTGGTTCCAGAAAGAGGTACACAATTTGAAATAGAGGCAAATTGTCAGAGAAACAGTCAAAAAGCTGGATGCTTGTCTAAAATATCTCTGAAAATCTAGTCTGTAAAACTCCTTAGAACTGGGTTTCTTATTAAATAATAATAATAATTACAAGGAAAAAAAAATCCTTGTGAAGCTGGGAATACCATAACAGCAGCCTTTCCTGTGGTGTGCTGGAATCTATATCTGTGGCCAGAATGAGGAGACATATCAGCCTTCAGCAACAAAAGATGAAGTCGACCAACTTTTTTCTAACCTTAGAACAGGTCTGACTTCAATTTTGTTTGCATTGTGGCAAGGGTTCTATCCAAAACAATTCTCTACTTCGCTTGGTCCTCCAAATTACCATGAATTTCTTTGTCTACACAGATGCAGATGCTGATCTAATTTGTAGCAGCTGCAGAATACTTAATTAAGCCTTTTCTGGCCATCTATGGTTGTCTGCTTCTGTATCACATCATGATGCAGTGCAAGATAGACAACTGCTGAAGTGTCACATGATTAGCAAGGGAGTGAAATCATATTTTTTGTTTTGAACTGTACAACTTTTCGACATTTTTATCTGAAAATATCAAAATACCTTCATCAGGAAATCCCATTTCAAGAAGAGAGAAGGAATGTGCAGTCCCTAAAAAATTCCTTTCTTTACTCCTCCCCTCCCAACCCCCAGTCTTTCTCAAATGAAAGGGAACTGCAAGAAGATTCTCTTCATTCGAGTCAAACCACATGGGCAAACAAATTTAGTAGTAGCAACAATCCTTACTTAAGAGCAATCTTTTGAGCAGTCTGTTGTGACAGGACAAGGGATAATGGTTTAAAACTAAAATGGGGGAGATTTATGGTAGATACAAGGACAAAATTTTTCACAGTGAGGGTGGCGAAACACTGGCCCAAATTGCCCAGAGAAGTGGTAGAAGCCAAATCCCTGGAGACGTTCCAGAGCTAGTTGGACAGTGTTCAGAACAGCCAGATCTAATCGCAAATGTCCCTGATGACTGCAGGGGAGTTGCACTACATGATCTTGAAAGGTCCTTTCCAATCCAAGACATTCTATGACTTAAAATGCTAGTTCTGAAAATTAAATTCAGAGAGCCTTTCTTCTTGGAGGAAATTAGGGGGAATTGTCCTAGCAGAAATTTCTTCTGAAATGACCAAACTGTGAAAAGGTTTAAACATTTTAAGGCTGCATAAATTAACAATGAAATACAAAGTTATCTCCCATCAGCTCTAGAGATTGGGCAAGGTATTGGAAGACAGATAAAGATTTTTAAAGAGAGGGAGTCCCAGCACTGCACTTGGCAGTTGGCAGGAACCCACCTGATCCATTCTGTCACATCAAGCAGCCCTGTGGCTGCCCTGATTTAGTCATTGCTTAGACATAGGCCCTTTGGAACAGTCACCAAGGTACAGTACATCTCTGGGAGAGCTGAGCAAAGAGTAACCTAAAGTGAGCTGGGCAAAAAGTTATTTAATGAGGTTTAACAAGGGTAAATACAGAGTCCTGCAGCTGGGAAAGAACAATAAACTGCACCAGTACAGGCTGGGAGGTGATCTGCTGAAGAGCAGCCCTGTGGAGAAGAACCTGGGAGTCCTGGTGGACAATAAGCTACCCATGGGACAGCAATGTGCCCTTGTGGCCAAGAAGGCCAATGGGATTCCAGGGTGCATTAAGAAAAGTGTGTCCAGCAGATCGAGGGAATCTCTGCCCTGATGAGACCTCACCTGGAATATTGTGTCCACTTCTGGCTCTCCAGTTCAAGAGAGATGGGGATCTACAACACAAGGCTACAAGGATGAGTAAGAGAATGGAGCGCTGCCTTATGAGGAAAGGCTGAGCAACCTGGAGCTGTTTAGTCAAGAGAAGTGAAGAGAAGACTGAGAAGGGATCTAATCAATGTTTATGAATACCTAAGGGCTGAGTGTCAGGAAGGAGGGGACAGGGGCAGCTGTGATTGGCCAAGGGGCAATGGATGTAAACTACATCACAGGAAGTTCCACCTCAACATGCAGAAGAACTTCTTTACTGTAAGTGTCACAGAGCACTGAAACAGGCTCCCCAAAGAGGTTGTGCTGTCTCCTTCTCTAGAGACCTTCCAGACCTGTCTGGATGCACTCCTCTGCAACCTGTGCTAAATTCTATGGTCCTGCTCTGGCAGGAGTCTTGGACTCTGTGATTTCAAGAGGTCCCTTCCAACTCCTAACATTCTGCGATATCCCTCTAGTGCACCCTTCTGTATGAGTGAGTAAGATGAACAGTAAAGATACTGTATTTCTTGGGTGAGGGCTGTTTAATACTCTGTCTTTTATCACAGTTGTATTAATCCACACAATAAGTTACATTTCCACCAAATGCCTTGGAATTTTTTTGTTTGGTTGTTTGGTTATTTTTTTTAGGAAAAAGAATCTGCCTCTGATGCATCTGAGAATCATCAGACTGATGAACATCAGTTCACAAAGATGACAACACTTCCAAAATTACTCTTCAAATACATTCCTGTACTTAAATGCTATTAAGATAGGAAATTGATTTCAAAATTTCACTCTAAGATCATATTTGATCTATTTTTATGATTTTTGTTAGGAAAAAAAACAGTTCAGCTTGAAATTTAAGCAATTAGCTTTACGTCTGAAGAGACTGGGGAGATGGAATTGAACCTAGTTACTGAGACTGGGAGTCTGTCTGAGACTAAAGTTTTGCTTGCTGATTTTGGACTAGCACAGGAGAACTGCAAAGCCCGTGATATATTTCTTCTGTGCAAGTCTGAACACACATATTTGGAGTTTCTTAATCTCAGCAGGGGAAAGGTTAGAAGATTAAATTCTTTCTTTAGTTACACTTTAATTAAAGATCATTGCCTGTAAGTGTTGTCCCCCTAAAATACATATGTGTGTATATATAAAATTAATACGTTCAGTGGAATATTATCATAGGATGATAGGAACATTTGAATAACTTACAGAGAGGTAGTGGCTGGTACAGGAATTGCACTCACAGCATATTCAAAGATTAAATCTGAGGCAGGAATAGGATCACAGTGGCTAGTGACATACAGATGAGCTTCCATTTTATGGTTTCATTTGAAACTTGCCAAAGTACATTGGATTTCAACAGACTTCAGGGGACTTTGAATATGGTCCAAGAGCTCTACAGCATCCATATTCCGTGCCAATCATAAGATTCAATTCTATAGCTGGTAACTCCTTCAGATGAAACTTCAACCTCATGTTCAGACAAATGGCAGAACTTAAACATTAGATTTTTTTTTTTNTTTGAAAGAAAACACTTGCCTGTGAATAAGTTCCCTCCTATGTCTGGATTTAAAACATTGTTAAATAAAATTAAAGAAAAAAATCACAGTAAAAAATTCCAAGATAAAAATAGTCTTTGGACAACTGCTTGTGAGGTATTTAAAGGACAATATCAAATGTCAAACTACAGTTTCAGAAACTGCCTTTTTGTAACAATGAAACACTTTGGATTACTAAAACTGGATCAGTTTAGCAAAACAAACAAAGTCCCTTTTCATAGTTGACTTAGTGCATTAGGCAACCTTTTTCCCTCAACAATCAGTCTCTTCCTCTCAAAACTTCTTGAAAGTATCAGCAAGGGAGCACCAAAAAAATTCACTTTTTTTGAAAACACAACTTTCCAGATGCCTAGTGAGGAAACAGATAATGACACAGATTTATCTACTTCCAAGCTCTCCACTGAAAGAAGCACAATTTACATTATCTTTCCAGAATTTGCTGCCCTCCCCTCCCACCACTACTGTAGCACATGCTCATGTGTGGACTTCCAGGCACCAAACATCCTCCCACCTGTCCACTCCCCAACATCACCCATGTGGTGCTGTGATTTTACCAGGCTTGGCTATTTGAGTGCTATGTTTCTCCCTGCAGATCCCACCACCCTTGGCTCCCCACAGCTCCAGTGAGACTTTCTTGTGGCCTTTCAATACTTATAGATGGCCTGTATACAGGTTTAACATGTGCCATGTTATATATTGCTAGAAACAGATTTCCCCAAAGTAAACTGTTTCTGAAGTGTCACATGTGACTTCATCAAAGCCACATAGGATGGGGTTTTGAGTGACCTGGTCTAGTGGAAGGTATCCCCTCTCACAGCACAAGTTGCCTAGAGAGGTTGTAGATGTCCCATCTCTGGAACCATTCCAGGTCATGTTGTTAGATGTATGGGCAACCAGCTCTAGTCACAGATGTCCCTGCTTACTGCAGGGAGTTAGCCTAGATGACATGCAAAGGTCCCTTCCAATTCAACCCATCCTATAGCTCCAAGATTCATTCTCAGAGACCAGTAATGCCCATTTATTCCCAAGGTCAGAGAGATGGGCAAAGGCTGTGGAAGAATTCAGAGGGGACTCATGGGGACAATGCTGTGGGAAAGTGCAGAGCTGCTACTTGCTCTCAGCCTTTCCCAGAGACAAGCTCAGGATGGCTCCTCCTAGACCTTTGCCATCTTCGTCCTATTTTAAACAGCCACTTCCTAACAGAGCCTTCACTGTTCCTCTCCAGACACAGTGGGATTGCTACCATTTCCCTCCCTCCCCAGGACCACTCACTTGTGTTAGCCCCACCAAATTTACACCAACCCTCTCACACAGATATACACACACACTCCTGCCTCAGCAGCTTCTTACAGAAACATAGGCAGAGGAAGTGGAAGAAAACTGCAGCTGCAGCACCTCAGCACCGTCAATCTCCCACATGGGGAGCCACACACTGACCAGGGATGAAGCACCCAAGATGAGCAGAGACCACCCCATCACTACCATCACTGGGTGCTCAGGCAGTGCCCACTTAATGGCAGGACAGGGGCTACTGTTCTGCCTGAAGAGGTGGTGGGTGGTGGCGGCTGGCTGCTCCCTCATTGAGTGGGAGAACACAGCCCTTCTAAATTAATAAGTAAATGAAGGAATAGCAGCTCAGTCTTGAGGAGTTGTCATCACAGGCAAAACGGGTGCAGGTCTCTGTGGGGACCCCTTCATCACAGACACAGGTGCACAGAAAAATGGTTGTTTAGGGTAGTAAGTGTCCTCTCTATGTTACAATGTGTTGCCTTCCTCAAGGCAGACCCAAAGAGATACATCCCTGGGTGGCAGCACAGCATGTACCTGTACTTATGGAAGAAATTAATACGCCAAGAATTAACATTCTATCATCTGACCTGAACTTTTAAATTAGTGCTTATTAAACAATGATACAGATACGTTTTCCAAAAGACACATAAAAGCATGAATAATTTTCTAAGTACCAAGTGGAAGGTGAGTACAGTCCAAGATCAATATTCTTTTGATTTTATTGATAGTAAAGCATCCCTAAGGTAGGATTCAGATGGAATTTATTACAGCTTCTGAAAACATCAAGTTACTTAAAAGTGATACTCCTTTTAGGCCTAAGTACACATCAGTAAAGAGTCATATTCTTTTTATAGAAATTGTTTCATAAATCTCTTTAAATATATTTTAGTGTGATAGGTTTGCATTTTAATAATATGCTACTTTTGTGCTTTTTAAACACCTAAGGTGCCGAACAAGAATTGTAAACTGTGAAGTAACTACTATGGCAAAGATTAAGTAAAGCATTGGAGGCGGATGATTTTGACAATAAAGAGGGTGTATGTGGTGAGTGTTTAATATTTATTGCATTTAATATTGCAAAGTACTATTTATTGTTTTCAGATTTAATGTTAAAAGCAAAACCTGGAGAGCAAGCTCTGCTGTATTATGTACTTACAGGTATACCTGCAACAAAGGCTTTCTTGATTGCTTGATGTGCATAACACCATTTTAGTAATGGCATGCCATTTTATTTAAAGTTCATATCTCAGCTGTGCCTACCTTGCAAAATTTTTTTTTGCAATTAAATGATTTTGCCAAGAACCATGTATATTTCAGCTCTTTGCAGCGGTTTGCAAAGCATTAAAATTGTGCTCCTGGAATGTATATCCTTTCATCTTTGAAATAATCTGAGTTTGTATCTTTTGTTCATCATAAAAGCATATGGACTGAGGGAATATTCTGAATGAATGAAGAACAAATACCATACTGTTGAATAATCTTGTGGGGTAGATTAATCTATAGCCTCGATTTCTCTCAGGGTGGGTTGCTGTAGCAACCGCCCCAGCTCACTTTAAAATAATTTTGTAAAGCTCACTTCAAGAGCTGCACCCAGCGTGGGCCAAGTTTAAAAGCAGCCAGACATGGGAAGAAGTGTTATACTGTGTTGCTCTTACGAATAGGGAGGTGGTGGAAGAGAGCGAGGCGTGGAGTGGAGTGGGGTTGAGCAGAACTTTAAAGAGAAAATAGAAACCAAGCCACCCCAGGGTTAAGATGCAAAGGAGGTGGATCATTTCATAGTAACCTTACTGCTTTTCAGTTTAGATGCCATTAAAAGACGTAAGCTGGCAATCTCATTTCTCCTAAGAGAAAGATATGTTCTACATCCACAAAATAACAAAAATGGACTTTGATAATCATCTTCAAAGGATATGTTACCTTGAGATAATCACACTTGTAAAGGAAAAAGATACTTGGATACACATTTCACTTTGATAAAACTTTGGGGATCTGATTTTATAATTAATACATTTTGGCTGACGTCTCTTTGTTTAAAGCACCATGTGCTTCAGGTGGTGTTTTAAGAAAAAAATAGTTTTGTCAGCAGACCTACACATGACCTGTGGATGGCAAAAAAGGAGCAGATTTCAATCTTGTGGCAGAGAATTGAAAACGGTGCATTTGTGGAGCATCAGTATAAGTACTGACACCAGAACAAAGGCTTTTCAACTGTTTGAAATTATTCCAGATTTCAAAATTAAACACAGCAAAAAAGGGGTAAAAATCCAGAATGTTTCAAAAGGTGCTGCATAAAATCATTCCTTATCTAGCTCTGCAATGACTAAGAAAGCCCAGCCTCTTTGTTATATATGTCCATCTAGCATCTGCCCTGTTTTAAAAATCGTGATGTCCTTTACATGGATATGATGAATTGTGCTCATGACAAAACTTGGCATGGCTTTAAGATACTTCTATATGTGAAGGTCACCACTATTTGAAGATTGGGCCACAAATGTCCACACAGAGATATTGTAGATGTGCTAAGCTGCTGTATACATTACATTTATTTTAAATACCTGCCTACACTAATAATTGCTTTCAAGATATCTGTGGTGCTCATGTTCTGTCCTGCCAGCTGAAGGGCTGCTTACCAACTAGCCAGAAACCTGCAAATTTACATATCCTGCACAAAATAAAGCAGAAGACAGTCATTTTCTATTAGAGCACAGGAGTGTGAAGTCTTAACACAGTTTTATATTTTTGCCACTAAGAAAATATGAGTATTACTGGGTAATTGAGTGTTAAGCTGGGAGACCAAGACTGTCTGCAGAAGAGGCATAGCAAGGGTACCATCCGTGTAGCTGGTCAGTATTTCTTCCCTGCTGCGCTTCATGCCAAACCTGAGGCTGAGAAAGTATTTCTTCCCCATCTTGTCTCTGCTGCTGACACTGCCGAGCATATGTGCCTCTCACCACCGTGTACAATGTGCTTGACTCGTGACTGGCTGTCTGGTGTTTCAGGGCACATCACTATTACTGTTATGGGTGCATTTATAGCACGTAGCTGTCCAACGAGACTTGTCCACTCCACATCTAAATGCCACCATGATGGAGTAGAGCATCAAAGTTACTAGAGGGTATTCTCCAGGGATCTGCACTGAGAGCAGTTGTAGGCTGCTTTTTAGAGTCGCTCTAGCTTCATTCTGCTCTGACAGTGCTTAGAGCATCCTTGCTTTAAGAGGTACAGGGGAACTGAAAAAGCATTTATTCACTGTCAAATACAGAACTCCAGAAGTAGGTCAGTGGCCCAATGAGATGTTTACAGGGGAAAAGAATGCAAGACTAAGAACTTCTATTAAAATAACCCAAATATATATTTATCACTGTTGTTTTCATCCAGTCACTGGGTTTTACCACGCTTGCTGTTCCTATTTCCAGTGCCGTAATCTATCATAAAAATAATGGTCTATGCCTTTATAAACTCCCCTGCTGCTCTCGAAGGGCTGTCTATAAAGTTGGCTATCTACACAGAGATTAAAACAAGTATCTGCAGAGTACAGTTTTACTTACAAATTATGGCATGTGCTTAGTTTGGATCCAAGCTCCCACACAGTATAGTCCTTTCACTTCGGTTTTAAAAGCAAATGAACCTATGAAAAAAAAAAAATTACTCCTGTCTTTTCACAGGGCGTGCTGGTAACGCCACATTTCTCTGGGTAAGTCTGACAAGAGAACCTCTTCATTACTGGGACTATGTTGGGAGGCGAGTGGGATTTTATCTGCCCATTGTTCACGCCACTTTAGGGAAGAGTGCTGCCCCAAACTTTGCTATTGGGATGCCTCCCGCGCTGGAAGCCCCCCACAGCGGCTTACGAAGCCTGATGAGTTTGGGACGTTGGGCTGCTTAGCAATAGCAGTGCTCTGAGGAAGGAGCCTGGCGGAGGTGCCAGGAGCCGGACAGGAAGGCTCCAGAGACGGAGGGGTGGGGTATGTGTGGATGCCGACGGACCACATCTCTGCTCTGCTCTGGGGTCAGCGCTGCGGTGACAGCGGCGATGGTTGCGAGTCCGCCGCCCCCCTCCCTCCCGAACCGCCCCAGAGATGCGAGAGCTGTGCTGGGCGTGGGTGGGCGCGGGCGTCTGGAGTTCGCGGCACGCAGGGATGTTTCTGAGCCCCCACCCCCCTCCTTAGCTCCCCGCAGGGAAAGCTCCAGGCTGGTCCCTACTGAGGGAAACCGGGAGGGCCGGTCCCGTGCTTCCTGGCCGCGGAGTCAGCGAGCAGTTTCTTCCTGCCCAGCTCTCGCTGCGATCCTGCCGTCCTCCCGCTCCTCTGCCTCGCAAAAAGCGGGGAGATACCCACCGGTTACAGCGTGCTGTCTTCGCTCGGTATAATAAAGGATTGTCATTAGGTTTGCGTGTGGCATATGCCATTACCCCCACCGTAAAACTAAAATTAGCAAAATGTCAGGAATGGAGAGATTGATTCGCCCAAGATGTAATTATCATTTAAAAAGTGCTTGATTGAGGTGCTGATGTTCAGTGATTTATTCTGCATACCATATACATAATTAAAGTAGTGTAGCGGAGTAATTTATCAATCTAGTTTAGACTAGAGGGGCAAGGAAGGGAGCTGCTGCCGCTGCTGCTGCTCTATGTTTGTTTTATTAAAACGCTTTCGGGATCTGATCCCGCCCCCTTTTTTGCAAGAGTGAAACTGATTATTTCTCCAGCTCGGGTGGAGAGAGTCATTCGTTTGGGATTGTGGGAGAGAGAGAGAGAGAGAAATTGCGAGACGGAGAAGGAGAAGAAAAAAAGGAGGAAGAGAGAGCGAAGCAGAGAAGGACACCTCATCAAGCGTGTAGTTTGAATCTCTTCCTCGCCTCCCCCTTCCCCTCCGCGATGTTACAAAGGCTGTGAGCTGCTCGCCTTTTCCCATTCGCCTGCTGTCACTTCCTTCCTGGACGCTTTCAGGACGAGCCCGGTTACTTTTAATCCGACCAGCAGCTCAGCCACTTTCTCCTCCTCCACGCTACACACACGCACACACACACACACACACACACACACACACACACCAGACATCTTCTGGCTGCTTATTGGATTGACTTTGAAGGTTGTGTGTGTGATTCACGGAGGCTGCATGTCGAACCAGGTGGTGAATATTTAAGGCTGGAAGAAGTAAAAGGAATTTTTCTTTTTCCTATGAAAGGAAAATATCTCAAGGACTAGCCTGATCATCCAAACAGCTAGATGTTTATAATGTAAGTACATGTGAAATTCAGCATCGGAGTGAAATAGAGAGGGCAGGCTACAAAAGCCCTTATGTACCTTTCCTATTGCCTTTTAATTATGTATCCGTCGTTGAGTGCAGGCTGCGATTGAGGTTGCTTGCAGCCTTTTTAAGGGTATGACTGTGCAATTGTTTAAAATTAACTTTTTTTTAGACAGGTAGCATAGTTAAATCACTGGTAAATAATTGCTGACTTGTGTCTTATCAGTGTCATAAGTGCTTAAACTTTGATGAAGTTAGTTTGCATCATTTGTGTGCTTGACGCTGTGAAGCATTCAGAGCTCACTTGATTTGAATAGTTCACTAAATGCTGTGACCTTGTAGTGCTTGCACCCTGATTTATCAGACTAAGGAAGCAATCCAGTCTGAGCGAAATGCTCTTAAACTTCATTGTGTCACAGGCTGTTCAGCTCTCCACTTTGGGTGCTGCATGCTCCAAAGTATTTAACTTTCTGCATCTTTCATTAAATACTTAGATTTTATGTAGAAAGACCCTGTACATTGATTTGGGAATCTAATTCATGGGTTGCAAACCTCTTTTGGAATAATGTGCTTTGGTCTTTACATAGCACTTTGAGTAATATCTGCATTTTTTAACACAAGGGAGCAGAGCTAATCAGCCTTACTGAACTGGCTGGGTTAGTTGCAGTACAGTTACTTACAGGCTAAGATGAAGTTTAATGTAAATGAGAGACTTAAAAGAGTGTTGGTGAATTATGTAATACTTAGCATTTCCCATAAAAGTTAGTGTGACCTTTTCTCAGCCTGAGAAACAAAAGTATAGGGACAAGATAATAATTTCTTAAAACAAGAAAAATCCTAATAACAAGCAAACAAGGCAGCATAGTGCAAAAGGAAACTTAATCACTCTGGGAGCCTAAGCATGGTCATTTATAGAACGATTCTATTTCTTTTTTATGTATAATAATTATTGTTACTAAATGGCAGTATCTTGAAATTAAGTACTGCCATACACAACTTCAGACTAAAAACTTAAGAGAATTAATCAGAATAAGGCACTATGCGAGTATTTTATTGGGTGACCAGAGAAGAATTGCCTTGACAGAAAATACATTTTCCTAGCAAGTATCTGAGGATCAGCTTAGTGGCAAATGTCCTATTTTCATATCTTTAAAGAAACTGCAAGATGAATGAAAAGGCAATTATATTATATGCAAATGTGCATACCTTTATTTTATTGGCACTTTACTGAGTATTGTAGTTCAACAGTATGGATGTTTATATGGAGTATAATAACTCCAATCCCTAAAGGCTTGGCAGGGCATGGAAATACAACCACCTGTGAACCAGTTTTAACCTCTGTGTTACATACAAACTGGGTTTGAGTTCAAATGCCCAGGCAAACAGCCTCGTTGGGCATTTGCTATTTTGTGCCTAACGTGAAGTATAAAAACCCAGGGGTGTTTTATACTTTCTCACTTTTATTAAAATGGTTGCTATATTATTCTTGCTATGTTAATGATTATAGCGTTTGTGTTGAATCTAATGGCGAAGTCTTTGCTCACACTTAAAGTAAGTCACTGCAAGTAACTGAAAAATTCTTTCAGAACTTAAGAGGATGGCCCTTATTTTAGATGGTCTGCCTTTCTTGCAGTACCCATCCTTTTATTCTGAATCTTGCAGTTTATACATGTTTTTGCTAATATGCCCTACATAGCTAGTATGAGACGACAGCTCTGGGACCTGAACATGAAAACCTTCTTTCATGCAGTCTTTGCACAACTAGTCCCACTGACAGCATTGAGCCTACTTGTGTGAAAATGAACAAGTCACAAGATTTACAGGATCAGGCCCCAAAGACACCTCAACCTCTTGCGTGTCCCATAGCTCTCTTAGGACAGAAATAAAAAGAATGTCACTTTTGATGTCCTATATATGAATGCAGGAATCAAGTATGTCTGTATCTTAAGATTACTTGACCAAGAAAAAAAGGAAACTTAAGAGTCTTATAGAAATTGGTACTAAATGATTGATAGTGTGTGAGATTAAGTCTTTTACAGTTATGTTCCTGAGCTGTTAAGTTTTGGAGCATGATAAGCAAATTCATTCAACTACTTTCTTACTGTGAATTTTCTTCCAGTACTAGATCATAAAATTAGTCTTTTTTTATGTGTACCATCAAGATGTATATTTAAAAACAGAGCAATGCCTCCCTTAAATAATTATGACTTTTCAAACATCTAAAATATTATTGACAAAGAGTACTAAAGCTTGCTGAAGCCTCTTGCAAAAAGTTTGAAAGGTTTTTATAGGTCATTATTTAGTAGATAATAAATATAACTACATAGAAACTTACAAACTGGGCAGGAGTTGTGAAGAGAATACTTCTGCCAACTTTATTTTAATTTCACTTCTCACTGTAACAGGTTAATTCATTGTTCACCAGAGTAGTTCAGTTCATCTTCAAAGACAGCTAAGGATATTTCTGCATCTCACTGAACAAGAAGTCATTAGCTGCTATTAAATGCTTGAAATAATAAACACTTGGGGTTTGGTATGTAAACTCCATTTTTACCTGTTGGACATCATTATTCTAAATTGCACAATAATTTATTAACAAAAAAAAAGAAGGTGCAGTGGTATTCTGAAAACTCTGATTATGAATATGAACATAAATGAGGTGCTATATAATTTCACGGACTTTATAGTCTGCTTCAGCATTTTGAAGAATAACTACAAGAGTTTGCTTTGTCATGTATTTTAAGATTTTTTTTTTTCTATATGATATCAGCAGATTAAGATTTTGTTGCATCTTCATTTAGTCTCTGTAGCAAATTAGGCTTGAATAATAACAATAATAATAATATCTGTAATTTGTAACAGCTAGAAAACTTCAAGCTTAAGGGGAGGGCTAGAATGATGGAATTTGAAACAGATGAAAATACACTTTTGCTCAGAAATAAAATTATCTTAGAAGTACCCTGGTCAGCAAAACCACAACTGATGGTGCAAGTGAAAAAAAAAAATTAAAATTTTATTCTCTACTTTTAAAAGTAATTATTTGGGTCCTCTGACCAGATACCAGGTAATTTTCTCAGAACTGATGGTGAATGTTGCTTGTGGACAGGTGATTAAAAGCTAGTGTCTTCAGTCCTTTACTTTAATCTCACGGTCTCATTGACTGCAGTGCAGTAGAGCCTGTCTATTCACTAGGATCTGTCATCTTTAGGAAATCAGAACAGCTTATATAGGCGATTCACAAAACCAACAGTGACAACAAAGTCTTATGTTCCTTACAAAAGAAGGATTAGGCAGTTCACATGTCATTTTGATTGGACAGAGATAAAAGCTGATTGCTCCGGCATGGCAAGACACACTTCCATTTCAATTGATTATTTTATAAGGCAACTATAACTCTCTTCCTTAGTCATTGTTAAATCCAATTTGAAGGCAAAAATACTTAATTTTGACATTACTGTTTTTGCATGACTTTATAGTAAAAGAGCCACTTGTAGCATTGTTATACAGACTTTAAAAATGCTGTTTAGTTCACCACTTTGGGGAAATATATTTTACTGTCACTGATTATATTGTCCTAGGATGTTTTAAAAACATCTTTAGCTCAATGATGTCCTGTAATAGCATTTGAAAGTTCTTAAAAGTGTGTAGGACTACACTGAATTCACTGCACTTATGTGCAGAAGAGAGTGCATGAAACATTCCAGGGCTTTGCAGATTTATCAAAAAGTACAATACTGAAGAAACAAGTAAGTCATCTCAGCTTACCTCTATCCTGGTATTTTTAAAAATGTAGTGCCATGTAACATACTTTGTGTTGTGCATGTGAACATAGCAGTCTGGTTTGAAAATACTGAGGAAATTAAGTGTTGTCCTTGTATTACTAAATAGTCATTTATCAGTGAGAGTTTCAGCTATTTGCATAATTTAGTTATA
>VWZI01002253.1:39873-51227 GCA_013396835.1 Psilopogon haemacephalus
TATCTGCTGCCTTCATGTAAGCATAAGGCAGCCCACAGATTAGGGATGGAATGAAACAGATGGCATAAAGCTCTTCTGCTGCCTTTTCCCTGATTATAAGGCACTGCTGATATGAAACTTAGACTCCAACCTAACAGGTCTTCTCTCACTCTTATCTCTTCAACTCTATATATTTGTTTAAGTGAAGCTTAGCTTGAAAAATCACTATTAACCAAATGCCAGTATAGGAATTCACCTTATAGATTACTGTCTTTTGTCACCTGTCCTATAAGCACAAGATGTACAGTTAAGTAAAACCGGATTAGAAATAACATCATCTGTATTTGCTTTAATAGATACAGGACACATGCCACTTGTGGAACCCATGCCCAGTTAAACTTCATTATTTACTTTTAAGTAGTCAGTCAATACCTGTTAGCAAAGTGTGTACAAAGAGCAAGGAAGGATGGATTGTGAAATTGTTTATGAAACATCTACAAAAGTAAACAAAATGCAGAACATTGCCCACGTGAAGCATTACTTTTAGTAACATAAAGAGCAAGTAACACAGGAGCTTGTGCTGTTTATTCGATTTCTAGTAAATTCTTCCCCCATTGACAAATATCTTGTGCTTTGACATTATATTCAAAAGAAAGGTGCATTCTTTTAATCAAAATTATTTAGTTGCTGTTGGATCATTACAGAAACTAAAATGTTCTAGAATGTATCCACCAGTGTAAGAAGGTGGACTACAGCACTCTTTAAAAATTCCATATGGACTTTTCATTGGAAATTGCTTTAAACAATTTCATTGGAATTAGGATGGAAAAACTGCCCCTAAAGATGTAGCGAGACATCAGGACACTGAAATTCTGTGACCATTCTGTAGCACTGGCCCTTGCTGTTCACTTCAGTCTGCATCTTGTCTTCAGATGTGCTGTCAGGAACTCCTTTCTGATTGTCGTAGCCCTTGGCAATGCCTGGGCAGTGTACAGAAAAAGTAGTTTGAGGATGTTCTCTGAAACCAGCAGGAGACAGTATGTTCTCGACACCTATCCTTAAGCTTGCTTTATTGCTGTCCACCTGTGTCCTGAACATTGCTTCTGCACTGAAAAGAGAAGTTTGAGCGGGGAGAGAGAAACCAAAAGAGAAGGCTTTTAGGAAGATTGCAAGAAAGTGGCTGCGGACTATTTGGTAAGGTGACATGAAAATATGGGAGAGTGGACAATATATGGTAGGGAAATTGCATCTTGCAGAGCTTTTTCAATCAGATTTCCTACTGAAATGCATAGAATTTTTCTTGATATAGTCTTTAATTGTTGCAGACAGAGGTCAACAGTCTTAACACAATAATAATGATTGTTTGAATGTGTTCTGTACTTGTAAGACACTGATCTTTGAAGCAGTATTTGGTGAGAACCTGCTTTGCCTACAGAATCCTGGAGAAGTGGTCAGTTTTTCCTTTATCGTGCCTATGCATACAAGACGCAGGCAAGGAACTGATACACCATCAGAGTGAGAGAAAAAAATCCATATTATTACCCCACTGCAATATATGAAATAAGTGTGAAATGGCATACTTACCAAACTTGTACGAGGCAATTTTTTATGTCAGAATAATGAGCCAGGGCGTGCGTCTTTGCAGTGGCATACAAAATGTACAACTTTATCCAAAAACACATGTACATAAATTTGAAAGGTCAGAAACATGGCCATAAATGTTAGTAAGAGCTATGGACTGGTATGTTCTCTTAAAAACTAAGTAAGATGAAGCAAAGCTGCATTACTGTTCCTGAAAGCACACATTAAAACAATATAACCCAGGCTTGTTGGGTTACTAGGACTCTTTATTTTTGTGACATGTTAGCAATTAGAAATAATTTTAAATTGCCTTAAAAAAGGTGTATTAATTGGAAAATAATACTCCAATTTCTTCTTAAAAGGCGACGTGATGGAATGATTGGCAAGCTACCTAATTAAAGCAGAACTGCCCATAATTACATTTACAGAAATGGGGAATGCCTACCTATATTGCGGGTAGATAGAGCTCTGCATATCTTCACTGGTATAACAATAGGATCTTGCATTTCTGTTTGACTGTTGGTGCTGCAGTAAAAAATATTATGCAGAGGACAGAAACAGAAGAATATTGGCACAAAAGTTGAAAACTGACTGATATTTTTATGGTTTTCTAAAAATCGATACTGACAAAGCAAAATAATAATTTACCTTCAGTGCAACTTCCAGTACTTCAAGCCCTATGCAGAACATTGCATATAGTTCAGTTATGCTTACAGTAGGCATTGTTACAAGCTCAATGTTGCATCCTGTGGTAATCAGCAGAACAATTGTCCTGAAGGCATCCTTACTGAGTGGCTATCTTTTCTGGAATTTCATGTTTTTAAGAAAATATTTAGGGGTTAGATTGGGTGATGATGGGCATAATGTAAATCCTTATGACAGATACAAAGAATGCAGTAGAACTTTCATTTTTTGCAAGACATTTTAATGCTATTAGGATTTATTTTCTCTGTTTCTAATCCTGTAGAAAAATACTTAATTGAGAGCCTAAGGATTACACACAGGGTGCTCTTTATTTAGCTTCTTTATTTTTTCCCCTCTTTGTTCTTTTTTGTCACTTAATAACAATATGAAGCAATAACTGGTGCAGCAAAGAGGCATGACAGAAAAGAAGGATATTCTGATCTGTTCTGAAGAGCAGTACTTGTCATGTATCTGGACAAGTGGTGATTTTCTGGTGCTGCCTTCTGTTACAAGTCGCTAAATGTCGTCTGTAAAGCAGTAGCACTATGTTCTACCACATTTTTCTGTACAGGATTAAAGACAAACCTGTCGTAAGACCATCACCACTTAGACTACCCCAGATAGGACATGGAATATCACTTCTACAGATTTCTGATAAAAGGTAATTTTAAGGATGGCCAGGAAGAAAGTATTTGTTCTCTCCTTTTACTCTGCTGTTTTCCAGATGTGGTCGGAAAGAGGAAGCTGTTCCACTAATGGATCAAAAGATTGCTCTGTGAATTAAACACAGTCTTACAAATACAGCTTCCACGTCTGATAGATACAAGTCCAAAATACAGTGGAGATATATCCAATAGGTCTCTTTAAAACCTCAAGGAATGTATAGACATATACTTACATGAGATTACACTGCTGACACTTGCAAAAATAAAAGAATCTATTTTCACGTATTGATCTAAATGCTAATTTAAATGCAGAACTGTTAAGTAAATACCCAATATCATGTCTGTTCGCAGAGCAGGTTTTGAATTTATGGTGATCTAAACCAGATATCCAAATCCGAAGTGCAGGTTTTTCTATTGAAGAAGTGAAGTTACAGCTGTCAGTTCCAAAGTGTGCCCCAAATTTTAAACAAGTTTCTCAAAGACTATTACCTCCAGCATCACAAACAACATCTTCCAAGATCAGGGATCTGAACCCCTCAACGTAAATTCCAAAACTTACAAATAATAAAGGGAGCTTTTAGAATGTATCATACATCTTTAACATAAAAATCACTGACCATCATCTCTAAAAAGGTGCATGAACTGTTTGAGACAACAGGTAGATGGTAAATTTTGTAAATGAAGTGCAGGTTCTGCACAACAGTCCAATAAATATGATAATAAAAAATATACTTGGAACCCCCAAATGTCATTTTAAATGCTGCTTCAAGTCCTGTACAAGTCTATTATGCAGTGCCTTCAAGTTCTACAACCTCAGCCAGTCCTGCAAGGGCAAAACAATTAGCAACTTTATTGAGGTGCTTTAAGAGCTAAAACCATATACAGAATATATATATATGCTCAGAATATATCCACATAAATAGAAAGGACTTAGGGTAACACCAAAAAAGGGAATTTAGGTTTTCCTTTGCCGTGGCCTGTTGTCTTCTGGAATCTACATCCTCAATTATATAAATTCTTTATAACCCTGGTTTAGCTTTTATTGTAGAATCTCATAATCTGAGAAACATGATTTTAAATACTTCCTACCCTTAATTTAGAGCAGTCACAGAAAAGACAATTCTCTCTTTCTGGAAAGGTCCTTAATCATCTGGCTAAAGAGTATTCTGAGAGAAAGCTCCTCTCAGTTTCCAAATGTGAGTCCATCCGATTTTCGTATAGATAATTAAATATTCATCAAATGAAGGGCTGTAATTGAGTCATGTTTCACTGGAATGCCATAGTTCCTTAGCTTTTGAGATTTTTTTCTTGTGCTCTTTTATCTCTCTTAGTCAAATACACAAGCCTGTCTGTATTTCTAGTCTGTATCACTGCTCAAAACTAGTTACAAAAAAAAAAAAAAAAAACAACAAAAACCCCAATTCCATTCCATCTTTCCTATTGCATTGTCAAAAAAAGTTTGATTTTAATTTATAAAATACAGTCATAGAATCACAGAATCTTAAGTGTATACGAAGAAAGTGCCTTTTGTTTTATTTTTACAAGTGTATTAATCTAAATACGTGAAACTAGTTCTTTTATAAATACCGCTGTGTCAGTCTTTCATAAGTTTTAGTGGCCTCATTCTTTCATTTGAGTTTGTTTCTTGAACTGAGGCACACCGTGCCTTGCAAAGCTCTGAAATCTAGGATGGGAGAACATGAAGATGTGTTTGAATACGAGGACAACGAGTGCGCTGTGAATGAGTAATGGGTTGATTATAGGTTGGTTGAGACAGGAAGTACAGCTTTGGGGTGCGATAAATTGCTCCAACTACCTAAGAGCATTTATTAAACCTTTATGAGAACAAATAATTCAAAAATAGCCATTATGTGCAGTCATCCTCAGCAGAGCTTGGGTGGTCCTTTAGGAAAGACCTTGTGGCCTAGCAAGCGTGTCTCTTAAGCCAGTTCCTTGTACAGTTAATGTGCCTGTTGAATATGTGGGTGTGAATCCAGACCTGACTTCCTGACCACATTATTATGCTTGAATTAATGAAGAAGAATAACAACTCTGGTTAAAGAGTTGTGCCGATATTCAGTCTTGTCTAGTATTTATCCAGGAGTTTAAAACAGCTTAAAAATTGTAAATATTTTCTGCTTTTTTCTTTCAGTTGTAACTGGGAAATCCTGATTTCACAAATGCAAAGTGAACTTGCAACCACAGATGTTAACATAATTATTTAATAGTATTTCAAATGTAAGCAAATATATGCAACCTATGTCCTCTGCTCATGTACTCTAGCATAACTCCACTGACTTGATGACCTACTAAAAGCTGCTTTATATACAGAATTATCATTCATGCTGTTAATTAACACCCACCTCTTTTTCTCAGTTCCACTCTGACTCTTTTTCCAGACTCATTAGAAACAAAGGTACCCTTTGAGTAGAACATTTCAAAAGAAGATCTCCTTATCTTCTCTTCTGGACCACACTGTGAAGACTGTGTAAAGGTCTACCACTTCTTTGATCAAGAACATTACTTAAGCAGTTTTCAAAGTCCTTCGTGGGGGTTAAAGTCGGTACAGCTGTCATTCGTACATCCTTAATGAAGTGGAACATGATGGTGCACGGTAGAATGTTCTAGAGTTTTTTTCAGACTAGGCAAGTGTAAGCTAGCTTCTGTCTGCTGGTTATTGTACTATATAATGATTTATGTGAGTTTTATAAATACTAAATCACTCCAATTTTCTAATGTGATTATGAAGTACCATTGGAATATTAGATAGTCACTGCATATGTGATACATAACAGACTGAGCATGCTGGCCTCACGAGGCTTCCAGATACTCTAAATAATTACTGGAGCTGTTTGAACCATTAGGTGCTATACTGATCTTGACTCATCTGGCAGTCAGATCTTGTTCTTGATATATAAGACAAAACACTGTGTAAAACATTAGAGCAAAATTCATAAGACATTTTATGCCCTTGTAATCAAAATACTGTTTTCTTAAAAAAAAAAAAAAAAAAAGTCGTACAAAGAAGTGCACTTCCCTGTCTATTTGATAGGCCTTAATGTGATTAACCAAAAGGGAAACAATAACATAAATATAAGTTATTTTACACCTGAAATGAGAGATTTGTTTTAGAGATGATGCAGAATTTTTTAATTCACTCCTGAGCATAAGCCTACAGTTGTGCTGCCTTGATGAATAGGTATCTGGGAGTGCTTTTTACCTAACAGTGAAGATCAGGTTCATCTTTTTATACAATAATGTGCAAATATCACTATTTGAGGTAGCAGTTCTGCACTGAAGACTGCAAATCACTGGCCATTTTTAAAGCCATCTTGGGCTCTGTATCCATATATTCAACAGTAAAACTTGAGAGGATACAAGCGTCAATAGCAAAGAAGACTCAGCCACCATTTGTGCGACTTTAATTTGTCAGGCTATCTAGTCCTGTAATGCCAGAATGCTAGAAGGTTATTTGCTTAATTCAGTTTTAGGCAGAACACAGTATTTTTGCCTGAAAGCAGAGCTAAGCATGGGAAGGATATGTCTAGGATGGCAGCCCAGATTTGGGTAGTCAGGATTTAACTCTTTCCTCCAGAACCTGTTTCGGATGACTGTGAGGATTTTCCTTTGTTGGTTCATCAGACTCCTGTCTGTAAAATGAGGATGGCATTTCCCTGAGGCAGATTCCATGGGACCCAGACACTGAGGGAATGGTGGCCATATGAGTGCCATAGGGAGTAAACACGGCAATGTAGACTATAAATATGTAGTTGCTTTTGGAAAGTTATAGTCTGAAGCAAAGCATACAGTCTGCAACAGACTCTTAGATAACTTCACTTTTGTTAGAGAGCCATTTTAATTAAAGTTTAGAACTTTCTGCTTCTTTCTGTCCATTTTTCTTCTAGTTCTTTAGTTGTTGTGCCAAGGTATCCATGTGTGTTTCTTCCACTGTCATCTGGCTCATTCCCAGCAGATGCACACAATCTGTTTTGCTGTCACTGACAGGGCTCAGTTTATGGAAAGAATGTGACAGAACATGCTGCGGTAGTCACTTGTACAGGGTTCTCTTTTCTAAGAAGTAACTGAGAGTAAATTCAGTCTTTTTTATTTTGTTTTATATATTGTTCAGACGTAGGGCATCATCCAAGCTATGCTACATCAGGTTAAACAGGGCACTTGTTTAAAACCTGAAATTTCTTTAAAATTCCTAGTCTGTAAAATGTGGATTTGGCAATGAATATATGTAGGAAACCATCACAATATGTCGATAGACCTCAGTTTCAAATGGTGGCAGTTATCTTGACCATTCTGGAATGAGCATAATATTCCCAACTCTTTTCTAGGAAATATTACAGTGTTCCTTTTAAATGTTGTAATCTAGTTTATAAATATTGCTAATCATTAAAAAAAAAAAAAAAAAGAAATCTTGAGCATCCTGCATGAGTATGAAGCATACAAAAAGACACTGCATTAAGAGGGTATGTCTTTTCTTCTAGTGCAAAGACACAGGAAGAGTTGGGGGAGATACAAGCAGTAAAATGAAATCTGACTCGTTTGGACTTTGCTTCCTACAAAGAGAACCTTAAATCTCAGGGTTGCCACTTACTGTTGTGGTAGCAGCTACAGGTCCTTAAACAGATTAGAACCTATAGGGAGCATGATGCTGTGCCAATACACATTAATGGACAGCTTCCACCTCACAGCATTCAGATTATAAACAAACCAGATACAGAAAGAAGGTAGATAGAAAACCGGACAGTTTTACCATGACTAATGTCTTGCAGTTCTCCTCAGTGTTCAGTAGGAAGAGTTGGTGTGTTAATTAAATGTTATGGAAGGTGTCTAACCGGCATGATACTACTTATGAGGAGGTGGGGTGTTCCCAGTATGTCTTTGACAGAGGATAATTAATCAGAAGCTGAAATTTGGTAAATATAACCTTGAGTTACATCTTTGCCATACTCTGCCTCTGTCCTGATGAGGGCAGGGATGACGGTAGCAGATTCCACACTGAACTACTAAGGTTACAGCTTAAGCTGTTTAAAAACTGTTAACATTAATTATTTATGGACACACTAGATGCTTATTAAAGAATAGAATTTGTTTTACAAGCTGATGTTGCCTGTAATCCTATTATTTTCATCATTCACGATCCAACTTGTACTTTTTTGAATTCTGCTCTTTTCAGTGGGGTTGATGTCTCTGGGTTCTTTTTTAACTATAGCTGAAAAAAGAGGTAGAAAATAATCTTCAGGAATGGAAATCTCCATTAATTCTCTAAAATTGAAAAGCAGTTTACTTACTATTTGAAATAGCAGCACATATACTTTAACATATATAGATATTTTAAGAAATTTGATGTGTATTTTTAGGATGTATTTTTAAATACTTTCATTTTGGGGGGTGCCTTTATGAACATAAAATTCTGAACTTCTATTTGTGTATCTCAAATTATTGCAGATTTTATGTCGTTGGTAGGGCATATATGTTAAACAGGCTATTTAGAAGTGCGCTACAGTCGTAGACTGCCATGTCAGCTAGACTTGTGGTTTTATCTGTAAAATCACTTCCTATGATCATATACATATATTTATACATATATGTGTATGTGTGTGCACATGTGTGCCTTACATACAAATGTATATGGTTTTCAAACTCTGCTCACATGCCTCAGGGTATGCCTTACACTGTAAATAAAACTGTCAAAATGTCTCTTCACAGTTAGACCTCATAAAAATAATCAGTCCATAAACACGTGGTGCTCTTTATTCACGTATATTCTGTTACTATATAAAATAGGTCTTTCTTCTGTTGTTCTAGACCCACAGCCCTTCTGTACTATTGGTCAGAAATACGCTATTTTCCACAAGATTCTTGTATGTACTTTTATATTCCTTTGTGTATGTGGGTAAGGAAGTGGTATGTATAACCATCCCAAACATAATTTTTCCTTGGTTTTACAGACAAGTTATAATAGAAGATGACTCTAACTTCTTGTTTCCATTGCTATATTGCTGATTTTATTCTTTATCACAAACTAGATCATTTATGCAAATAATGAGTTTTTAAATTAGTCCTAAAATAGATTTTTAAATGGGAATTGCTAACAAAATGGCACAAATATTTTCAGTTATCAGGTATCACACATAATGTAAAAAAAAATTTTTAATAGGAAATAAGATCCTCAAATTATTTTTTTTGCTACCTCTCTCCCCTGATTGTTAGGCTCAGTTCAGCTCCAGGAATATTATTTCCACATAGCTAGCTATTACATTTTTTAAGGCCAAGATTACAGCAGGACCAGCAGAGCTATCTGTGAGTCAGGCAGCAAAAAGTAAGATAATTTAATATATTTCTAAAAGGATAGATTTCATATCCTGATATATCTCACAGGAATTGATGCTTCCACAAAGTGTCAGGAAAGAGGCTAATGATGGAATGAAAGACTGGAATGGAACACCTTCTCATTATGCTAATCTTGATTTTTTTTTTTTTTTAATGAGCTTTCTTTTAAATTTAAACATATTAATTATAATTCCTTTGTAAAAAAATCAACCTATAAATCTAACTATGGTTCAGCTTAGCCGTATATTGCTTTTAGATCCAAATGCTAAGTACAAGAATCTCAAATCTGTATGCCTAGTACTTCACGATCCTACTTGGAACCTAATATGTTAAAAAAAAGATTAAATTCATACACATACAGATTGGATAAACCAGATGACAAATTCTGAAGATGAAGACTTATTACACAGAACTCTTTAACCATTTTCAGAATCTGTTTCAAAATCAGTGCTGATCCTGGCTATCAGAAGTGAGAAGATACTTCGTCAAATGTTATGGGTTTGTTTTTTTTTCATTTTATACATAACTGATAAATTTTATAAAATTTATAAAGCAAGCTGATCAAGTGGTTAGCAGAAAATCAATAGGATAGGAGCTGCTTTTCCAAGGACACTGCTGGGTTTAGCTTACAGAGAATAGTGTGCTTAGAATTGTATTCCTTTGCTTGAAGGTCAGTTGAATAGGCAATAGTATTTTTAGTGTTCGAGTAATGTTTCAGGAGTAACTTAAGTGATAATATAAAAATACCTGACTATCTTAAGATAAATACACAGAACAAGTCAGTAAGTCCTATTTGTGTTTGCATTTTATCCTAACACTGTTAATACCAACTTCAAGAATGGGAAAATACTACAAAAGAGATTAGTTTGATGTCTGATTATCCACCAGAAAATTAAACTAAAGTCAATACTAAAGTATTATATTTTGTTAATGTTCACGAGGTAGAACAGTACAGGGGTTTTGACTTGAAAATGTTTGCCACTGTCTTCCAGTACCCAGTTTTGATGCGGAAACCACCCTCTGTAGTAGGATGAAGCAGATTTTCCCCCTTTCAGGAGCAGAGGCGAGGTATTTTTGTGATGTGAGCTGGCCCCAAAAATTTAATACTTGTGGAGCAGGGCTCTTCACCAGTAATGATAGCTTAGATTTCTTGGGCTCATACTGCCCCTAGTGAAAGTACTTTTTATGGCGGGAATTTTTTCTTTTTAAAACTACATTTATCCTTTTTTATCTGCTTGCCCCAGGTTATGAGACCAACACGTTACTCGAGAAAAAAATTATACTAATACACAATCTAAGAGAGAAGGGAACTGTCTGATTGAAGCTGGAGCTGACCACTGACTCTTGAACAGCTCACAGATTTGGCTCTGATGTGCAGTCACACTCACATCTCCTACGGTGCAGGAAATTACTTTAGAAACCTTAATTTTGAGTTCAATCACTATATACTACAAGCAAAAATGTCAGTAATCAATTCTCTGGTCAATTTAATTATGGCTTTGTGTGTCTGTTTCAATTTTTCCTTTCAAAAAATGTGAACAGCACATTAATTACAAATTTTGAAGAAAAATCTGTTATTTTGAATGCAGTATTGTAAGCAGAAAAATTAAGCATGTTAACTGTGTTAAGATGGCTGAGGATGAACCAGCCTTTTGGTAGTAGCACTTATCTTGAAAACAGCTCAACTGACAAAGCTATCTAATACCATATTAGCATTTTTTTCTTTAAATTGGCAGTGTTATTAAGCTTTCAAACACTCCATCTGAATAACTGTTCCAATTTTTTATTTCTGCTAGCTAAAAAATGTGAAAATAAGAACAGACAGAGAGCTTTGTTGTTTCCAAAGTCTTATAATTCTGTTTTAGTTTGTTTGAAAACTTAGCTCTTAAAATATGAAATGTAAACAGATAAAAATACTATGTGCATTCTAGCTTTCTATCTGTGCAGACTCCTGTAAAGGACTTTACTGTGAAGAAAATGTCCATCTGATAAAATGAAACCTCTGCCTTCGATATTTTGTATCAGAATTATTAATATAAAACTGCAATCCATCATATAAATGTTTTATGCTCCTATGACAAGGCAGCAGTAGGAGACAGA
>VWZI01002253.1:51283-62373 GCA_013396835.1 Psilopogon haemacephalus
AAAAAAAATTAACCTCAAAAAATCTTTTAAAAGGTCAGTTAAATAATTTGCATCGCAATTAAAGTCATGTCTAGAACCAGACCCTGCTGAGCATCTCAAGCACTGAAGGACCTTACCATTACGTTGAACAAGAAAAGCCAAAGCATTTCTGGAGCTGACGGGAGGAACAGTTTATTACAAGAAGGTAAAGCAGGTGTTTAAGAAACCTTTCAGCTTATCTCTTGGCAACAAGATCACCTTCAAATCTTCAATATTTGCTCAATTTTTATGGCATATAGCCATAAAGGGCATGTAAGCGACGCGTTTTTCTTCTTTTGTGCATAAACATACTTCCTATGAACAGAAGCTGACTCCTGGACAGAAATACTATATACTTATATAATAGTAATAATAGGAATAAGAATAACAATAATAATGCAAAGTGGCAAGCTGATCTCCCAGTATGTATCATCAAAAAAACTTTTTCCACTCCTCCCTTCAGTCAGAACTGCTGCACACGGTAGGTTCTCAGTAAATGGAGAACCAGCTACATGTGTAGCTATTTCAGCATTACATTAAGCTAATCTTTCCCTTCCCCAAATGCCTACTGTTACATAATGCCACTGAAAAACCTTCACAAAACTGAAAAATATTCAAATTCTTTAAAATTTATTGAGTGATCCCTTCCTTTAAGCAGCAAGGCCTGGTGACAGCAGGACTTTTTCTGAGTGATGCCTAGATTTTGTTTCTTTACTGAATTTGCTTAATAAAAAAGTAAGTAGATTTATACCAATTTTGTTCCGAGTTGTTGTAATGTAAGAAGACATTATTTGAAAATCATTTCTCCTCCTAATCTGGACTGGTGTTGCAGACAGTTAGACTATCTTCCAGGAAATTTGTGTTACTATTTCCTTAGGTTTCTGTCCCTTTTCGCTAAAGCTTTGTTAGCGTAGAATTCTGTTCCACATCAGTATATTCACCAAATACCTTCAACTTGCTGACATCCTGAACTGGCAGAATTTCACTGTGAAGTAGAGAAATGTTTGATACAAAAACTTCAGGACATTTCTTCGTGCTTGCATGAAGTTATGACAGAGATCTATGTCATGAAAATGTAATTTGTTAGCCCTAATGAGGTTTTGGAGAGACAGAAATCGGTGAATTGCATGGTTGTGTTCAGGTAAAGGATTAACCTTTAGTAGGGAACCTGAATTCTTGTCCCAACTGCTTCTGTAGACCTGCTGAGTAACTCAAAAAAGTCCCTTTGAAAATCCTTTTTGCTGTAAAGCATCACTAGCTACTGTAACTCAAAAGTGAAAAGCAGGAAGGGAAAACTTTATTTTACCATATACATTATTTTATAATCAGTGTACTATTTTTAGAAGCTTCTGAAAAAATAACACTTGTCATATGAGAGCTGCAGCTGTTAGTCTGTTGAGACTTAGAGGGTATGGGGCATATATTGAATTATTCATGAAGGCTACTGCTACAGTTGACAGAAGTTCATCAGCTAATTCCTCCACTCCATTCGGAACTTTCAAACTCAGTCAGGCTCTAGGGGTACAAGCTGTTACTTTTAGTAATCACACTACTAGAAATTTCCTTCACTGTATATATCACATAAGCTTTCTCTGTAAAGCATTGAGGGCTGGTAAGTGCTTAATTTTGAATACTTTAGCTCCCTGCTAATGTGAATAATTTTATGTATTTCCAAGATGCAACTTACATACATATATTAGAAAATGTATGGAATCATGCCTTATTACCTTAATTCAATAAAGCAAAAACCTCTGACCTGTGAAATGTATACATATTTAATACATTTGCGTTTTAAGAACACTGGGAAGTTTTGTGTGCTACTACTCACAAAACGTTTTTCAGCTAATCAGCCAATTCCATATGCACAAATACCAAAAAAAAACCCCAAAACCTGACTTCACAGAAGCATGGAGAAGTTGAGTATTTTTTATTAACCACCTGTTTTGTTGTGCAGACTATGAGAGTCGTTAATAAAAATATTTAATGTTTCTTCAAAGCAGCACTGAAGTTCAAGGTTAGTTCTGGCAGATAGCAGAACTGTGTCACGAAGTGTGTGCTTGCAGTGGGTATTGTAGGAATGCTAAATATCAAAGACATCATCCCTGTTTGAGCTGTAAGGAGCCATGTGCCTCTCACTCCAGGGATTCCACAAGTTTAGCCTTCTTTTCACACAGGCTGGCTTTGCCTCAGACACAGTGAGAGCACAAATCTTACCAGTGAGTGTTTGTTATCTTTAGGAGACTGCTCTCTTTTTTTCATGTGTCTCTACAGACTGATTTGGGGCATTTGAGTGCAGTAGAAAATCATAGTACAAATTCTGATGTCCACTTCTTTCCCCTCTCCTTTGCAGAGATTTCTTCAGTGAATGAGATTGAAAAATGTCTTTTTAGTGGTGTGCTTGTTGCAGACAGTGCCCTTATTTATCCTCTGGTGACCTCATAGCAGCAGCACATGCCCTCTTGATGGAGAGGATTATTGTAATTCCCTCCTAGAAAGGCTTCCAGCAGCTCAGCTCTGTCACTTGCAGCCTGTTCAGAATGCATTGACACACTCCTGTCCTGTCTTGAGCAAATATGATTATCCTCCTTGTACCTTAACTTATTTACTTTGTCTGATATGAAGTAGCTGTTTGATTTTAAAGTTTACTCTTTTGGTTTCTAAATCCTTAATGGTTTAGATCCTGGCTATTTTCAAGAACTCCTCCACAAATATCATCTTGACAGATATCACTACCCCCATAGCACATTTTAGGAATCTCAGCATCACATCTTAGGTTGGCAAGTTATGTCCTTTGCTGTGATAGGCCTTCAGTGAAGGAACTCCCCCAGGAAATCTGTCTTGAATCATATATCCTTATCAGTAAAAAATTAAATTTAATTTACATTTTTGCCTACTTATCATTTCTTCACTATGATTTTTCAGCATAATTCCTATTCAAAACTTATTTATTGTGGTAGCTGTCAGTAATACTTGTTGGATGTTTTTATCCCAAAGTTTGTTTCCATATTTATAGAGAAAGATAAGCATGTTAGTGCTGGTAGTTGTTGATAGTGACTTCTTAAAGTTTCATGTTGTATGATAAGGTTAGTAGATTTTCCATGTTAATATTAATTTTAAGTTAGCATAATTGCTTACTAAATAGGACACATGCCACTAATACATTTCACGATTGTTAAAAATTACGTTTTAATCTTTATTCCTCTTCCTCACAAGGATCATTCCTTTCTTGTTCTCATTGTGCCATCAGAGTTACTAGGCTTCAGCTGCATGAAACTTCAGATAGGAAGGAATATTCTTTATTTGCTTGTCTTGCTACCTCCATTACAGTCTATGTAACTAGGGTGAGATGTGCTATGTGTAATTTGCTCCATTGATAATAAAGCAAGCCTGTGTTCGAAGAAACTTAGAGCAGATGCCAAATGCTGATGGTGTGAGGTCAGATGAAGCTTACACTTGTGAACAGTCATAAAGTACTTTGTGCAGTACGTAAGGCTTGCATTTTCCTTGCAGTGCCATGTTTGCATTTCCAGCCTAATAATTAAATGCATTTTTCACACCTAAATTGAATTGTGGAATCATTTGGAAGTCTTTTTAACAAATTGCTCTAAATCCTGTTCCATGCAGTGGTAATACCACCTTTCACCAGCATACAGTACCTGTACTTGCATGAAGCTTGTACCTACCAAAGCTTTATGAACAGTGTCAAGGATTTGCTTTTGCATCTCTGATGTGCTCCTAGGCTTCAGATTCTCACTGGATTGCCTCACTCATTGGGATGCAATAACAGTCTGTGATTTCATTCATATTAACTGTTACATGTGTACTTAATTTTAGGAACACAAACAGCTCTGCAGCCTTCAGTGAACTATTCAAGTGTTTCAAATTAGGCATATACATTCATGCTTGTGGGTTTGGGGCTACAAGCCATAGTACTGCAAAGACACATTTCTTCAAGTTTACTATTTCTGGATGTCATACCCATGTCGCAACTATTTTTGTCAAGTAAAATACCACCCCATTAAGCCTTCAGTTGACTAGTTGGTGTGATGGTGTGCTTTTAAATTGTTTTAAATGCTTTGAATTTTAAAGCATTCCATGGATTCAAGTTGCTTAAATAGTCAGATTAAAACTGTTAGACTTTCTAGACTGCATATATTACTAAAAATTGAAAGCTAGACTGAAATGGGGGGAACAGAAAGGAGGTTGCTGGAGGGAGTTTTTTCTTAAATCACATTTTACAAATTAGTTATTTTCAAGAAAAAATAAGGAAAAGGAGGAAGCTGCCATCTATACCTGAAGCTAACTTCACATCTATATTTAGATTGTTCTAAATGTAGTGCAAACTCCTGGTTTTGCTAGATCAGCTAAATATATTATTTTTTTTAACATGTTTTTTTGTCCTCTGATTTTTAATAGTCATGCATTACAGTCAATGACAATATCAAGGAACATTTTAGCCCAAATATCTCATGAAACAATCCAAAACTGTTGCATATTATTAAGCTGGGAATTTACAAATCCTCATTACTGGATAGTCTTCAGGGTAGCCTATTCTTAATCATGAGGCCTTGAACCAAAGTCCCAGCAGAATGTGGTGTTTTTAATAGCACCAGTACCTATGAGCAAATTCTATTGTGGCATTGTGGAATACTATGCATTCTTTTGCCTTATGATATATTCTCCCTAGATACAAAACTGTAAAAGAGATGTATTAATCTATTTTTATTCAAAGTACAGAAATAGCTCTGTTACAGTTCAGGGATTGAATAACCAATATGAGCATACTACTTGTTCTCAGTCATGCTATACTTGATGTTCATAGTAAGAATATTGATCAATTAGATGTGCAGATATTCAGTACATTTAACAGATCATTTCTAAATAATACCTTATTCTGCTTCAGACTGTTTTCTCAAAACACTGTCGTGAATCAAAGGCATAAAATTACTACATTAAATAAGAATGTGCTTCAATGCTAGTTGCAACTACCTGCTAGAAAAATGCTCACTTATCCTTAAAGAATGCCAATATTTTATATTCTTTTTCCCTCTTGATTAGATACTTAGGACACTGTTCTTCAGGGATTTATGTCCTACATATGTCTTAATTTATACAGTTAAAAAAAGAGGAAATGTGTCAGAATGCAGCATTTACCTCCAAGTTGAGAGAAACTGTTACTCACCTGTTTCTCAGCATGCAATTAGTAACTGGCTGTTACTCAGTGCAGAAAGAAGAATCAAGGCAGCTTAGCTCGCTCATCTGGCACTTACCAGCACACAGCTGATAACCCAGGCTGACCCTGACCTTGGCAGCATTGCACAAGTAATCTTTGTGTGAAGATGAGCTGTTATTTAACAATTTCTCTAGAATATTAGACACAAAAAAAGTTTTCCTTTTAACAATGAATATGTTTTTTTCCCTTCTTATCTTGAACAAATGTACTTAAACAAGCAGCTGCCCAGGATTTAAATTCTTTGTTACTTGTTTGATCTCAGTCCTTTCTGTAGTACTGCAAATTGATGGAGTGCACAAGGGAAGGTTGTTTCTGGACTCTGTTTCAACCAGTAGTTTTATCAAGTTCAGGTGGTGGTGTTTAGTAACAAAAAGCTGGAATATTACATTAGAAAGAACAAAATTGCAGCATATTAGTGTACTGGCAATAAAAAGACATGAAATGATTAACTTTTCCCTGTCATCAAAGGAGACTCACTACTGCAGACATGGTAGAGGTAAAAGGACTGATACCAGGGCAGTACCTTGAGTTCAGGTACTAAAGTGGAGGACACTAGATAAGTCAGATGACTGAACAAATCAGAGTTCTTATGTTACATAAATTTCTGTGTGTTTGGTTCTAATGGAAGTTCTGTCTCTTCAGGATATTGCACGTAATGTTTATTTAAACAGCATTTTTCCTTAAAATACCTGCAAATTTGGAAAGTTATGCAATTTTGGTATTTTCCTTTTACATTGTATGCAACTAATGCATTTGTCTTTTGTGGATATCAAAAGGGAAATAAAATACATGTGCACATGGATGAAAAAGGTCAAAACAGTGACTTTGTGCTGTAATATAATCAAGGGAACCTGCTTCATAATCTCAGATTGAATGCTTGACAAGCAGAAAGAAATTAAAAATTAATTGAAGATGTAGACTGTATTTTCTGAAGGGATGTGCTGCAGCACGTCTTTAAAAATCATTTTAGATCTACTAGAGACAGCGAGGGTGAAATGTTACATTACCATACTACCTGAATTTCAGTTATAGGGAGTACATAGACATTCCTAAAATGCAAACTAAGAATTTCTTTCATTGCTATCTAGCTAGCAAAAAAAGAAGAATATAGAACTAAATTACTTAGCATTAGTGATCAGTATTCCATTAACAGGGAGGAATTAAAGGGAGTCACAGCATACTGCAACAGGTGCACAGCCTTGCTGAGATAAGCCACCGTCTCCATGCAATGCACACATTTACCCTTCCCACTTCTTGGTTTCATAATGTATGTGACATGTGATCCTACTATGCAGATACAAACCCCACAGCTATGACAGCAGGACCATTTTCTGCAGTGAAATGCAGTAAGTCTTGCAGTTAGTCAAGAACAGCATGACAGTTTACGTTGATATTCATTCTGTAGTTCACAAAGGATTCCATTTTATAATGCTTATTTTAGAAGTCAATCTTACAATATGTGTTGACTACAGTATCTGTAACTACTTGTTAATGATATTAGTGTGCTGAGTATATTCTATCATACTTTTCCAAAGGTGCTTTACTGAGACTGAACCCAACTTATATCCAGTTTACCTCTAATATTAGGTCTTAGTGTATTTCACAATCATTTCACCCTGTTGAGTGGAAAGCTGTATGCATTTCCGTTAAGATTTGGAGAAAATTTGAGGGGAAAACTTCGTAAAAGTGTAAGTAAATATATCACTATGTTCTGCCTTGCAGATCTAATGGCAAACTGAAATCTAAAGTGCCCTTCATAAATTTAATGATAAATGATTTTATGCAAGTAAATCTTTCTGTCTGTGCCTTGGAAACTGTAAAATTAATTTGCTTAATAATAGACTAAAATTTCAGCCTTAAGGAGTATCTTATTGCCAGTAGGAAACAGTAGAAAATACAATTTAAGGTAGTGTTGGTACTTGGCAAAAGTGATACTCAGCCTTGAAAAGAGGATTTGCCTTTGAAACTGTTGTAAGCAATATATGAACAAATTCATGCTGCTGCTGCAGCACCACCTTTATCTTGTTTAACTACTTTCTGGGTTTTACAGCATTTAAATACAGTTGGACTCCATCAGCCAGAGAAAACCAATGGACCAAAATATAGTCTGCTTTACAATATGAAGAAATATTTAATTTTTTTAAAATATAGAAACTAAATTGGTGCATATACTATTGTTTTTCCTCAGATTAGTCTTAACAGATTTCAGCTTCAGTACCTATTGAAAGTTATTGTTTCTGACTGTCTCAGAACCACTGAGTTAGAATTCTAACCTATGGCATTTTTTAAGTCTTTCTACTCTTCCAGTCCAACTCCAGGCAAAATCTGACCACATCCAAGGCTGGTGGCGTTGTCTGGTTTTGTGCAGACATTAAACACCATGTAAGTGTCTGACATTTTGACAGATTTGTTCAGCTCTTTTGTACTTTGCAGATACTAAAGCCTGACAGAAGAAGTGTTCAGAGTTGCTCATGGCTCCCATTCCACCTTATACTAACTTAGTTTCTCACATTTTACATTTGTTCCTGTGTCAGTGTAGGTTGTATTAATGCCATGCATAATAAGAAGGAACAGATAAAATGTTTTATGGTTATGTTTTGGGTTTTTGTGTTATATTCAAATTAACAAAGCCAAAAGTCATTATTCCATGCATTATTCCAGGAGAGTCAGAAGCAAATTCAGTGCCCACCGAAGTTTCCCTATCTTCATTAGGAAGTTATGCATACGTGGAGGAAAATTCTCACAGACTCAGAGAATGGTTTGGGTTGGAAAGGATGCTAAAGATCATAGACTTCCAACCTCCCTGCCATAGGGTGTCCATAGGTAGGGACACCTGCCACCAGACCAGGTTGTTCAAAACCTCATTCAACTTGTACCTGAACACTTTCATGGAAGGGCCATTGACAACCTCCCTGGGTAACTTGTTCCAGTTTATTTTTAATGTCTAGTCTAAATCCACCCTCCTCAAGATTCAATCCATTCCCATCCTGTCACTACAAGCCCTTGTAAAAATTCCCTCCCTAGGTTTTTTGTAGGCCCCCTTCAGGTACCAGAAAACTTCTGTGAGGTCTCCATGAAGCCTTCTCTTCTCCAGACTATAACCCCAATTCTCACAGCATGTCCTCATCATAAGGGAAGTTCTTGAGCATTTTGATCATATTCATGACCCACTCTGGACTTGTTCCAGCAGTTCAATGTCCTTCCAATGCTGGAGGCAGCGTAACTGGAAACAGTACTCTGGGTGGGGCCTCACAAGAGCAGAGTAGAGAGGCAGAATCACTTCCCTCTATCATTTTCAAGTAACAAAATTTGTAGGCTGACAGAGATAAGAATTTCTCCACCTATTTAACCAAGGGATGATACTTAAATTACATCATTCTCCAGCACTGGCAAGAGAATAAAACCTCTGCACCAAGAATAGTTTTACTGTATGTCACAGAATAGTGTTAGGAAACCTTGTTAGTATCAATAATAAAAGTTCTTCCAACTTTATGATATTTAGCACATTACAATATATCTATCTCATAGAAGTTAGCAGCATTTCTGTGGAACACAACTTTCTGGTTTATCACAATGGGAAAACTTACGTTCTAAGAAGTCCTTGCAGGAAGAATTGGTTACAAGATAGTTATTTACTTAGCAGACATTTTTGATCTCAGAAGAGTACAGAAAATACAGATTTCACCTGTAACTTAATAACTGGGTAGTATAAAATAATAGATATACTATATATAAAATCCCCGAGTTTTTAAAGGGATTTAACTACAAATATATTTGAGGAGAACAAGTCTCGTTCCCCCCTTCCTACAAAGTATTTTCTGTATAGAGAACTTTCTATTATGTCTTTTGCATGATGCCAAGTAAGCAGTGTAGAGTAAACTTCCACATCCTCTATATATGTGTCTTATATTAGTGTTAATACAGGCTTATGCTACTAAGAAACTGTTTTCACAGAGATTGTGACTCCCTATTTCTGAGCAAAAGTTCTGGTGTCTCAGTTAAAAGTTTTGTTTCTTGGTAGAGTTTGGTGAACCAATTTAGTGGCTGTGTATAGGCCCCACCAGTTCTGCTACTGGAATTTGGCCATTCAAATAATTTCCTGCCAAATACTGAGATTTGACATTTCCAGGTTGGTAATAAACTGAGGTCTTGATTTGATAAGAAATAAGTGGTAGGCTTGCCATTAAGTGCAGTCATTGCCATAACCCTACTGATACTGCACAAAAATTCTATTGTTTTCTTTCATGGCATTGTTATAGTCATCCATAAGATGGTATTTGCAAAGACTCCTTGTTGCAATCAATTTTGTCTATATGTATAGTATAAAATAAACCTCTATACAATCCATTGAAGGCAAAACACAAGCAAGGAATGTGATTATTTAATAATATAGCAGAGCCATGGTGAAATGCTAGCAGTTCTAGCAAGAAAAAAACATCACCAAATCGAAATGAATAAGCAAACAATGCCTTCTTCAACTGCATTAGAATTTTATATGGGCAGAATAATGAGCCAAGATAGAATTCAGTCAGGAAGTTAGACATAATTAGTTTTATAGAAGTTGTAATGAAATATTCTCAATAATAAGGATTTTGGTTTTATTTTTTTTTTTTTTTATTTTTTTTTTAGCATGGTGCTTTCGAAATACCATTGGTCAAAATCTGACTTCAGGTGTTACCTGCAGATGTTCAGGGGTCTTTTGCTAACTACATTTAAGTACATAAAAGAGTTCAGTAATATCCTAGTATTCCAGTTATGAATGAAGACATACTATTTAACCTGTTGTCTCTTTGTGTAACAGAAGCTTATAGGAGGAGACTGTCCCTGTCCTAAAGAATTTGCAGTACATAAATCTGACCCAGCTTGACCCTGATTAGCTTGTGAGAATCAACAGGATCACAAGACATGCTGGTTTGACTGCAGAGACTCAGGGAAGTGTCCCCTTTGTTAACCGGGGTGACCATATGCCATGCAGGTTAAGAGTAGTTGACACCTCTTTAATTGAGGGTGACAAGTCTTTAAAAAGATGAACATCTAATCTCACCTTCTTATATGACAGCAGAGCATGGCACTGACAAGGAAACAAGGGCAAACATTACTACTCTCCTATATCTCTCTTGATATGGAATATACCTTGCCTGTGGAAAGTGCAAAACCTCCATCATTTGAAAGAACCCACAGAGTCTGCTCCAGGTACTGTCAGACTCTCTACTCTGCTTAGAACAATGGAATTATTATTAGGGTTGGAAAAGACCTCGAACGTCATCTAATCCAACCAGGAACCCAGCTCTACCATGCCCAGTAAACCATGAAGTGCTTGCTTTTCTTCATACAAGTCAGGATGAATAGGGTGGCCTGTGGTCCAAAAAACTCTGTACTAGAAATCCTTCTAACACCTCTCTACTAAGGATATAATGCTGAATGTCACAGCATATTCCTGGTCTGGTGAAGAGAAATAAATGAGGCACTGGCTTAAGAGAATTAGTAAAAGAATGCAGGATATTACACGTTTTTGTTTTTCTGTCAGGTAAGATGTTGTACTGTAAGACCAATCACTAGCATTCTATAGACAGCTGAATCCATACCACAGTCAACTTTTTGAATGTGTCTTGTCAGTGGTTATTTCTGCAGAACCATGCAGCAGTGGGGTTTCCAGAAACACACTTACATAGATTTGCTACAGGCTCTGTTTATCCCTGCAAGAGGTTTCAGCAGGAGCTGCACACTTACTAACGCATGGTTCTCATCTGAAGAAACTGCTCTGAGAACTGGAACAAATTATCTGGGAATCTGACATCAAAGGATCAACAGACAACAGAATAAATAGAAAAATAAAGAT
>VWZI01002255.1:5387-41931 GCA_013396835.1 Psilopogon haemacephalus
CCCTGGAGGTGTTCAAGGCCAGGCTGGATGAGGTCTTGAGTGACCTGATCTAGTGGGAGGTGTCCCTGTCTATGGCAGGTGTTTGGAACTGGATGATCTTTGAGGTCTCTTCCAACCTAAACCATTCTATGATTCTATGAGTATGATCTACCCCTACTTAATGCTACATACCAAAACATCAGTTCTTCATCTATAATCTACCAGTATCTTTTTAGTTTAAAAAAAAAAAAGACTAACAAAAAAGATTTTACCAGCCCTAAAGAGGAACTGATAGAGGTAAAAATAAGATCTCAACCTCTTTTTTAAGGCAGTAACTTGTCTGTCTGATCATACACCCATTCTCCGACAGTGGCAGCCTTTCTAAGTTCATATAGGAATTACATACTTGACAGAATAGATTATATTTGACTCACAGAACTGTTGAAATTGGCACAGACTTACAGAGAATAAGAATGCTTATGCAGGGTCACCTACAGAGGAAACTGTGGAGGGTTGTGCCCCATCATGTTTTAGGTGTTTCCACGGATGGAGTCTCCACAGCTTCTCTGGGCAAACTGTTCCAGTTTTCCACTAAAGAATGTTTTTTCTTATAGATCAAATTTCCTGTGTTTCAGTTTGTGCCCACTGCATTTTTTTTCTGTTCAGTGGGCACCAGTGAGAAGTGTCTGGTTCTGTTTTCTTTACTCCTCTCCAGAGGGTATCAATGACATCCTCCCTCAGCCTTCTTTTCTCCAAGCTAAACAGTCCCATCTCTCTCAACTTCTCTGTGTATGTCAGATGCTCCAAAAGCACATTCAAGCAATTAAATACCTTAAAATGGATATTGTCAGTTCTTCAATTCTTTCAATTAAATATGATCAAATCTAGTTCCTTTCTAGGCCATCTTTTATTTTACAAATACCACTGCTAGGAATATACTTTGTTTTCCATTGGGAATTCTGAAATTTCTGAATATAACCAAAAAGCAAGCCTTTTATTTATTTGTTTGTTTGCTTTTCTTTATAAAGCAAAAATAAATGGTGATGGTCTTGTTTCGACTTTACCATATAATGGTTCAAACACTTAGTCTTGCCTTATTAAGTAGTCGTACATCCCTTAGCATCCACCTGCATGGCTGGAAGCAGACTGATATAAAAGCTCACTCTGCCCAAGACTGGAGTTGAAGAAAAGTTATCCAGGTCTGCTCTGGAAGCAATGCAAGTGCCTTAAGCCTGAGCTTGGTGCACACTGAGCTCTGTAGCTCGTGGCTTCCTGCACTCAACCTTGTAGACATGCCTAATGCCTATTCAAAGTACTTGAGTACTATTTAATGGATTCCAGATCATAATAAATCTTTTTAACTACACAAATAAAAGATACACAAAGATTTAAAAGCCTTTTAAAACATATGTTTATAAAACTCCTTAACAGTCAGTTTAAAAAAAAAGAAAGAAAGAAAGAAAGAAAAAAAGAGTGATTTAGATCCACTTAACATTCAGTTGACACACACTGAAAGTGTTAAGATACTGATTTTACATTTGAATTCTACATTCTCGAACACCCCAGAATACTCCCAAACTGACAAAGGATTTGGAAAGCTCCCATTTCCTAGCATTGAAATGCAGTCACCTCTGGCGTGAGACAGAGCAGATGTCTCCGTGCAAAGTGCGAAGCTGCAAAGCAGGGCGGCAATGCTCTTCTAAGCCACACCGCAGTTGATGGGAAGAGAGAGGAACAGAGGAAACAGATTGTAATTATTTGAATTGGAATTTGGCCAAGAGCCCACAGTTGGCACTCCTGCTCTTTTGTAAGAGTGCCATGAAATATGATTATACTCCATGTTTCATTGGAAAGACTGGAGTAATCATGGTCAGACACTGAAGAGCTGGAAAACTGGACTGCTTCTATGAAACCTGTAAGCTATATTGAGTAGGTAAAAGAAAATCACATATACTAGAAATTTCTGATATTTCTACTCCAAATTATACCTTCTTTATTTTTCTGCTTCTTTTACCATGACCAACATTTTGGCTTACGTAACGTATCTATATCTATATCTGCTTATGTATATATACACACAGGAAAAAAAAAAATATATATGCTTTTAAAACCATTTGACTTGTATTTAAGATATTAAAATATAAATTTATTCTTTCTAAAAAAAAATATAATTTGTTGAACTCGTTTGCATAAATTACATAAGTAAACATATATCAAACAACCTCACCTATTTGGTGATGCGTTTTTCCTATGAAGACATTTTAAAGTGAAATACCTCAGCTTAAGTATAAACACTTTTACAAAAATTAAATGCTTCCAAGACACTAAGTAATGAGTTGCAAACATTAAGGACTTTTGCCCTATTCTTTATCTGTTTGTTAACATGAAGAAATTTGGGTAAACAAATTTAACATGAGAATTTTAGTAGTTAAACCTACAGGATGCACCTTGGTAACCTATGGAGGTGGTTGAAACAAGAGTATTGATTTCATGGTTCTCTTCACATTTCACAGTCTGTTTCAACCTCCTGTCAAAATACAGAGTTCTGAAATGTCCAGGGGAAAAAAATCAAACAAGACCTTTTCTATTATCATAAAATAGCAATGAAAGTTACAAAATTTAAAATTATGAAATATTTAAATACAAATTATTAAAGCAAAAGAATTCATAAACATTTCTCATTAGAACTGAATTTTTAAGAATATCACTTAATAAGTGCTTACACATATTTTTATTACATTTCATAATTCCATTGCTGTGAGTAGTGCACGATTTGTATTTTAAACTTTTACTGCTATGAACTGATACCCACATCATAAAACAACAAAAACTCATCAGTGCTCAGTGGCTTTTATTACTAGTGCTTATGAACACAAAACTTATAAACAGAATAAACTAGTCCAATAGTTAGGCAGGCATTGATAGTTCATGTGTGACATAACAAAGTTTTCTGTGGTCATATTGTGAACTAATGTAAAATTGTTTCAAAATGTATTATAAACGCCTTGAAATTCAAAGGATGAGATCAAAGTGACAGAACAGGCATTACCTAGATAGTAATGTGGCATTTTCCATGTTACTGTTCTGAAAATTTTGATGCAGCTTCAGATCCCATAACATACATAGCTCTCTGCTGACCTGTATGATTTAAGTTGTTAGCGGCATCATTACAGACAAATTCCTTCCAGATATTAACACCCCCAGCCAAGACATCTTTGGTTTGTCACAGAGATTTCATGGAGGTTTAAGATACTGATTATTAAGGCAAAATATGATGTTTTAAGGGTTTGCTTTTAATTATGACAAATTTCTAAGTGACAAAGGGAAAGAGGACTCAGGGATTTGCCCCTTCACATGGGTGCAGACAGTACTTAGTAGGAGGCCATATCAATGCCAGTTTCATTTAATGATAGCACCTCCAAGTTAGCAATTGCAAGCCAATAGCCATGTGACTACTGTTAGTACGTAATACAGCAACCTTACCACTGTTGTCTCAGTAGAAAGATGACCAGCAGAACATATATTCCTTTGGATCTTCTGATGCGGGCACCTTTTCAGCAACTTGAATGAGGTATTTCAACAGAAGTGCACTGCATGTACATGGAAAACCCTTGGCATTTCTTAAACACACTACAAGAACATAAGAGCAGCAGGCTGCAGAAAGATGCAATAAGAGATGAACCATCTTATACACCAGAGGCTGCCTGTTGGACCATCCTTCTCCTCCAATATCAGAGTGCCAAATCTACCCTTCTCAAGAGTGGTTAGTGAATCAGTGTTTGAACAATCTAAGTGACATGTATCCATGTGGCTGCGTAAATTCTAGTTTGTTTAGAAAATGGACAAGTTTCAGTTAATCCCCTAAATGGAAGAGCCAAAACTTCAGCAGACAGAACTGTGGACAAGGCCAGTAGTTAGAAAAGTGATTTTGGCAAGGGAGTAAGTTATCTAGGCTGTGAAGACTACAGCCTCTCTGTAGAAAGCTGGAGGATTTAAAAAGAAATATGCAAAAAATGCTTCTTTTACAACGTGGTTCATGAAGACTTCAGATCATAGCAGTAGTGAGGACCAAAGAAGGCGGAACAAGAAATTAGAGGCTAAGAGAGACATTCAGTAGAGTATTTACTTACAGAGGATCTCATCTCCACATGTGCTTCTGTTCTAAGAAATTATGTGCTAAAAATCCTGGGACAAATATGTATGGATTCTATAGTCTACCAATTAAGCAGTAGGAAACCTAACTAATTGTAATAAAACAGTAGCAGCAAGAAACACATGTTAGGGCATACGGATGCCACCAGCATTTGACCAGCTGTAGCACATTTAGTGTGATACTATTTGCCTCTGCTTAAAAATAACATAAATGGAAATATACACAAAACTACCCTGTCAGCACACAAAAGTAGAATAGTTTTCATGACATATACCGGCACTGAGTGCCTGCACTTCTAAATTAATGAACTAAAAGTTTCATGCCTTTTATATGTGATGTCCCTAACACAGGAGGGTTTGTGACCATATATGGGTGTGCAGAGAAGAGACTGCAACTGATGTTTTGAGCAAAAACAAACAGAGCAAAGACAGGCGTGACCAATTGTTCCAACAAACACCAGACAATTTTGCAACATGTATGCAAGGCTGAACTCTCTCCAGTTTTCAGCTGTATAAAATTAATCCCACTTACAAGCTTTGATTTTTAGTTCTGAATTGTTAACAATTAAATGTGACTCTTAGAAGAAAAAAAAAAAAAGGTCAGATATCTTTTTCGTAATGAATCAAAATTACAAATAGTTTATTGGTAATTTAGTATGTTTACAATGTCTGAACCACAGAAATTGCTATTTTAAGTGACCACAGAAAATGAAATATAGAATTATTTTACACAGCTATACAGGACAATTTCCAAAAATCCTTTTAACGTTATTTCAGAACATACAATATTCTCTTGCTAAGCCAACTGTCTGTTGATGAAGAACTGTTTTGGACAGTGAAATGCTGCAGCTCACAGCTGATGCTCCACAGCCATCAGATTTTGTGTTTGATTCTCTGAGGTGTAGTACCAGTGTATTGGTTCAGTTCACCCAGTCTGAAATGCCCTCTTAATTCTAAGCTGAGTACAGGCAGAACTAAGAGCAGCTGGGAAAGTAAAATGTAGCTACTACCTTCAGGTAGCCAAAACACAGAGAGAGATGTGATGTAGTTTCTTAAAAGTTGGGTTTTTTTCATCTCATGGTATTCTATGTCAACTCTTCAGGCCACTGGGATGGATGACTCTGTCACACTACTCTGGACAAGCACATCAAAGTCCTATAAAGATGCATACGCCTCTCTGGAGTTGTTCTGCTACCTGTGCCTCCCTGTTTGCCACTTAGAGAGCCTTAGGCTGGCTGTTCTACCCTACAAGGGGATTTAACCTCTTAACTTTTGTAGAAAACTCCTTTGCAAAAAAAAAAAAACAAAAAAAACCCCAAAACACTTTAATTTTTTTTTCATTCAAGGTACCAAATCTCAGCTAGGGGGTTAAAAGAGCTATTACTGTGCCCTAATTTTGCTCCAAATGAACTGAATGGTTAAGCATTCACTGATTTCAGTGGATGGACAAAGAGAACTGTATTGAAACTTTAGAAAATGTCTCCAGTATTAAAAGATTTAATCTTAGCTAGAATGCACATGCACTGGAGCTCTCCTGTGTATTCTTTTAAGTGTATACAAGCAGAATTTAAAAATATGAGCATTGGTAAAAATACTGTTTTGAAAAATACTATAAAAGTGTTCCAAAACATTTATATTAACTCCAAAAAGTGGGCAGTATATATACGGTCCTTTACTTGCAAAACCTAAATGTCTGACTTAGCAGGACTCGTCTTAACAAAGAAATAGTGTAATAAAAAAAAAAAAAAAAAGAAAAATATGATTCACAGTTGCCAATATGACAGCTATATTTTAAATAACAATAAAATACACATACAATACTGTAATGCTATAACTGGATGAAAATAACACTGATTGGTGTTAAACTTAGGATTAATCTGATTATCCATCCTTAACAGATGAAATGCATTTCACATAAATAGAGACAGGCAGGGTAGAGTGATGTTCATGGCCTACTGTGAGAAAGTTACCATGAAAATTAAGGTTAAAATGTAAAGAACATTTTAAATAGATTTACATTTATAAAAGTTCTGCATTATCAAAGCTGGTGCGTATGTTGCTGAAAGATGTTAACAGCAACCTCACGGTAGACAACATACACACCTGCACACATACCCACACACACACACATGCCCATGCCCAAATGCATGTGCATAGGTCCACAGCTTGATTATACAAGCATACACTTACTGGTTTTTGATGGGGCAACACCACCAATGGGGTTCTCTACTCTCCTGTTTTGAGGTGTCTGCAAGGTAGCTCTGTAGCTACTGGAAAGTCAGAAGAGATGGAAACTATCTTTAAGGTAACATGAGCCGAATATTTTAATGAAATCTGTTTTACTCCTGAGCATATTTAAGGCACTTTATTTAAAAATCTGAACTTAATCAAGACTGCAATAAAAGTTAAAAATCCTTGCATGTGAAATTTGGAAATAAAAAGAAAAAAAATTCCTGAGTTTTGATAAATATTTTTATTATAATAAAATACCATGCCTACTGAGAACATGTCTTTTACAAAAGAGCATGTTATAAGATTTTTTTTTCCTTGAAAAACTCATGCCTTAGTGCACAATATATGTTAATAAGTCTTTGGGGATATCTGTAACAAATTAATAGGAAATGAAAAGCCGAAGAATAACCTGTCATGTAGGTACAAAACATGCATTGCTCCTGGCAACACACATCATGTTTACTACAGGCATCTTTACCTTTCTGTTTTCTTAGAGGGTCCTGCCCATATTTTAATACTTTATATTTAATTATGCTTCACTAAACTATTTACAGAAACTAATCACTCATCTTTCTATGCCCATATGGAGCCACAAAAGTGGAATACATCTTAAAACAGTATGAAGACGAGTGTGCTACATAGTACTGTCCTCTTGAAGTACAGTTTGTGGATTATTTTCTTTATGAAGATTTACATCTAAATGAAAATACAAGTTCAAATTGTCTTTCTATTCTCCTCAGTTAAATTTTTCACACCTGGTATTTCTAAAGGGTTTTACCCCAAGACAGTATCTTGACTGCAATAACAGTTGTATGTAAGTTGTTTCAGGAGTATCTCAAATAAAGAACTGCCACCAAGCTTTTGAATGGTCACTGTTCAAACGGTCTACAACTGATTTGTTTTCAGTTAAAAATAGCTGTTTTCCAAACCTAGCCATCATTTGTATAGTTTTAGTAGTAATTTTTTTTTGCGTTCTCTGTGTTTTTCTCTCCTTTGCTATCATTAAGCATGAGTAACGTGGAAATGGTGAAATGGGCCATTTGCAATGCACTGCCAAATGCAGTGAATACACAGAGTGGTTACAAAATGGTATTTATAGAGGCCTTGGGAGGTTCCTTCTAAGAATAGTAGATAAAAACAATCATCAGAGTGAAATGCACTTTTGACTTGAAAGCATCTTTTAATATTTTGATTATTAGCTACCTCTATAATACCCCTGATAAAAATGCTACTTCTTTACGATTAAACTTCTACTACAAAATATTTCATGTCTTACTTAAAAATAACACACAATCGTGATGGTGGTTAACCTGTTTGATGAAAGATAATATATTGAGTTACATATAATAATGGCTTTGTTCCAATTAACGTTAATTATACTGCTTAGTAATTACCATGACTTCAGTTGCTACAACTGTTACAGTGAATACAAATGATCATTTAATGTACAGGAAGTGGGGATCATTTGGAAGTGCTGATTCAGAAGTATTCAAGTGCTAACAATGACTCGTTCTTCCTAAGCTTTTCTTCATGTTCCATAAACGATGACTTTATAAATGTCCATGATTTTCAATGTCACACAGTTCCAGGGCAATTTTTTTTTCCATGTTCTTTTTTTTTGTGCAAACACAAAACTAGAATTTTCTAAATGTTACTATCTCATCAGAAGTAATTGCCACTTTTACTCAGAAAGGCACCAGCATTAATGTAAGGGAATATACCTTTTTGTGCTTGTTTTATGAAGAGCTGTATTTGTTACTGGAGCGGAAATTATCATATCCGTGATCATTAGCTTTGAACTTTAAACAGGACTGCCTTTCCTCCAGGGACAACAGATCTTTGGATTGGCACCAGCAACACAAGCATGACTGTTAAAATAAAAGGAATAAACATTTTACATAATTTTGTTTTGCACATGTGGCAGAACACACTGAAATGTTGGCCTTCTTCAGCAATACAGTAAGAAATGTCAAGTGTGTCACCTGCCACTTTGGCATTGCAGTGTAACCAACCACACGAGGTTAAGCTCTGCAGTTCTCAAATGGCCACTGTCTTCTAGCTAGTGTCCCACTAGCAACTAATCCGAGCAATGAAGGGCAGAGTGAGTGGCCACAAACACAGTGCTTTAAGTCTGTTCTACACGACTAAAAGTATATGTAAATAAAATCAGTCTCTTTGTTGTTCTTTATCTGATCATCTGTCTTGGAAAAAAATATATGCACAGTAATCTATACTTTCTAAATAAGATGATAGACACTATTTAGTTGTATGTTTTTTGTTTTGAGGAGAAAAAAAGAGAACTAAGAGAATGGTGAAAACCTACATGCAGTTTAAACATTTGCTAGATGTACTGCACATCTTTTGCTTATGCTACTGACTGGCTTTTTTGGGTGCTGCAAGTCTGTCTGGGAACCTCCACACCTACTGTTACCACACTCAGCATGCTATAGACCTCTTAGGTGCTCTCAGCTTCAGTTACTTTCAGGGAGCTGGTAATGAAAATGAGGAAGACAAGACTGATGCTAAAGAAGCAATGTGTGCTTCTCATCATGAGGGAAATACCCCAACAACACTAGATGTGGAGCTGCCTGGCTTCTGACTCAAAGACATTCTCTAGAGAATAAGCCTAGCTGTGGCCAATGGTTAAATGTTTGGCAACAAAGCAAAAATCAAAGAAATGGCAGTAGGTAATGTATGAACCCTGATACAGTGTGTGAAGACAGTAACTGGACCACAAAAAAACCCCCCAAAACTCTAAAGACTAAACCTGAAGATTTCTCCAAGTAGACATGAAGGCTGAAGGACCAATGGGCTGCAATCCACATGCAATCCAGAGCCTCAAATTCTTCATGGAGAATTAGTGCCCAGACTACTTACTCAAACCAAGGCAAAACTGCAAATAGGTCTTGTCACTAGAAAGGAACCAGCAGTTATTTGAACCCTCTGCCTTACATAACAGCCTACTGATCTAAGTAGTCAGGCAGGATGGGGGGAACCAGAGGTCAGTGCCCTCCCCACTGGGTTCCAGAGGATATGGCTACGTGAACATCTGCAGTACAGTCTGAGTCTGCTTTGTCAGTGCTCTCAAAGTGGCTGGATGCCAGCTCGAGTCAGGAAGTGATGTAGCACTGATTAGCGTGGTGCCAAGAGGTTTTATTGTATGCTCCTCTCTTTTGCTTTCTCTTTTCGCCCCTATGAATCCACAATTTCTTTCTATGTAACTTCAGCAGGAGAGAGAAAGAACACTTACCATAACTCATTTGCAATTGAAAAAAACCCAACATATAAAAACCATTTAAAAGACTTTGTGCATGTCATGGAATGAATTTTACTGCTGACCTCATCTTGTAACTAGAGGAGCAGCACCCAAGAGCGTCTTACCTTAAAGCAGTTTTGGAATCTTTTGCTCACCAAATACAGAGCTATCGGGTTGATGCAGGAATTCAGTGAAGCCATATTAATACCAATGTAGTCCATCACAAGAAAAAAGCTGTTTGGAAAATTAAAGAAAGGGAGACACAGTTTTCTCTGAAAAGGATTAGTAGTTTAGAACTATGAAAATTTGACTTAGCTTCACTCAACCATGACTAACAATTAAATGCTAGGGGCCTTGTATCAACAGTATTAACTCATGGAGGTAACAATTGTGCTCAGTAATGAAGTTTGAATCAGGAAAACTATTCCCAAGAAATCATTTCAGAAGCTCCAAACACCTTAACTTGTGGAAGGAGACATTCATGAGGTTCTCTTCAGAGATTTAATCCTAGCTGTGGTGTTCAAAGGGAAATCAGGAACAGAAATCCTTTCTCCACCCACATAATGCTACAAGACATCAGGACAGTCCAAAAAGGGACCAGGAGAAAACAGGCAAACAGGACAGATGCCCTATGCTCATAGGATTCCTCATCATTTCCTAACACTGGTACTGAAGTGAAACCAGAGTGTTCTGGATGAAGAAGGGAGAACTTCAGACGCACAAAATAAGATGGTTCATTAGGAAATTCAAATATGCTTATGGAGAATGTCAGCAGTGCAAAGGCATTTTAATTTTGCAGTCTCACCTTAGAAGTTCACATCTGTTGGGGTCTTTCTGATCATAAATAGTGAGTTTCAATATTCTGCTTAAGTGAAGTGGGAGCCAACACAAGGCAAAAACAAGTACCAGACAGAAGACAGTTTTGGCCACCTCACGTCTCTGACAATGAAAATTGAACAGAACAGTGTTACAGTTTACATCTCCCTCTAGGTTGTTGTTGTCTTATAATATCCAAATGTTTAACAAACAAAATAAAATCTCTATCAAAACAGGAGTTAGGAGAACATCAGATTCTCTTCTTGGAATATGTACTTAGTATTTTCTATTGGTTTAGATGTCTTGCACTGATTCTCTGAATCTCTAATTTTAAGAAGTATGAGTAATAATATGAAAAATCAAGGACATGAAAACAGTAATTTAAATTATAATAAAGACACATTAGTCTCTTTCAAATACTTGCTTGTTTTCGACTGAAATTTCTTGTACTTTCAACACAGGTCTTATTTTAAATGCCCCAATAGATTTCAATTATAGCTTCAACAAGGCAGCAAAAAAAGAAGCACAAATATACATTATAGTGCAAATGTCGTTTAATTCTAGTGATTTATGATGTTTCTGTCTGGTGCACTACCAACTTGGAATATATTTTGGAATGTGTTTTGTTCTGCTAACTTGTACTGCTAACCTCGCTACAGTTCAGCATGTAATTGCTTCAGAATAGTGAACACCTTTGTAGCATCAGTTTCTAGATTACAGCACAACTTCAGTTTTCAATACAAAATATCCAGCTCCCATTATTGTAAAGAAGAAATAAAACCCATAAAACTTGAAGGGTTACAATCAAACAAGAAAAAAACCAAAAAAATACAGTTTTGTTATTGTCAGTTAAAATCTTAGGTTTCTGAAAGCAGTAATATAATTTTTTTTTCAGCAGTACCACTGCTAGGAAATCTTCTCCTTTCATCATATAAGTACAGAATAATGTTGTGGCACCAAAGTCAGTAAAGGTTTTATTGTTATCATCTCTACAGTCAGCAGAAGTGTCAGGGAATTTTTACCTGTTTTAAGTGGTCATTTAAAGCAATCTGCATCCCACTTTTCTTTCGTAACATCTCGCAGGTCATGAGAGTATAGAAAAATGCTGTGATAGCCAGTGGCAAACAGAAGTAAAAGCTAAACAGCCACCAGTCCTTAGCTTGCTTGTAGAACTAGAAAGAAAGCAAAAGCAATAAATATTGTTAGGAGCTCAATACTGAGCATTTGGGAAAGTATGCTATAACTAATTGGTCAGTCTGTTCTGAAAAGCATCTTTATAAGGAGTTCAGTAAAGATGAGAAAACAGGAAAAGACAGTAATATGTTCAAAGCCCAGAAAAACATAAGTCTCTGTATGTTCTTCTTTCAACTGAATACTTCAGAAATTTGTCAGCATCTTATTCCATCATTATATTCGCCTGTATTTCACACACACCTGTGCCCATTACAATCCACACAACACTGAGGAGATCCAAGGAGCTGTTCAGGAGAGCTGTTATTTTATAAACATCAATGCCTTACCATCATAAAGGATGTTTTCTGTGTGGGGTGAAGCAAGCAGATTCTAAGGTCCTTTCCTCTGTACTCCATTGTAATCATGTCAAAGGCAATAGCTTCTGGAACAGCCAGTATCACTGATATAACCCAGATCAGTACAATTTCAACAGCAGTCCATTTTGGCACTCCAATCCCTTTAATGCGACTCCAAGAAGCAACTGCTCGGTACCTGAAGCAACATTGCATGTTTGCAAATTAAAAATGTAAGAAAATTCACTTGCTTTAACTAGCTTATTAGTATTATATCAGCTGAGAGGAAAGGCAAATTTGACCCAAAGCCCATTCTTAAAAGAAATTATTATAGAGCTTGATGAAAAAAATGTGTCTCACCTATCTATACTGAGGGCACACAAACTCAACACTGTGATGCCCACAGATGCCTTTTGAATGAAGGGTACTAATTTGCACATTTCGACACCAAAGGGCCAGTCCTCTGCAAGCAGCTGTGAAAAGGAAAGTTAGAAATGAGTCATTTAAAAACATGTAATTCCCAAAGCTGCAGCCTAGATTTCTGTTCTGATTGTTTTTCTTTTCCACCATGTAAAACTTTGTCACAAACTTTTCCACAAGGGACTCTGCAAGGTGTGTCCTAAAAATTAAGCAGCAGATTCACTCGCTCCATGGCTGGGCAAGGACATACTCAGGGGCTGTCCTGACTTCTTGATCTACTCAAACTCCACTCATTTTGCTTCTAACTTCATTATCCCAGCGTTTACAGTGAAAAATGACTGACTGGGTGAGGATTTCCCTTTTCTCTGTATGGGCTTTATCTGTCTTGAGTGTTCATTGCCTTTATTACATATTCCAAATAACTTTGTTTTTTTAGAAATACAGAAAACTGCTTAGGGCTTATTAGAACAAGGATAAAGCCCACAACTGCCCATCTGAGGTGGGAGTTTATTTGGTGCCTAGGCTCCCTCAGCTGAGAAATGGGGCAACATGGGAGAGCAATTTATCCCACAGTTTTCAGCAGACCATTTGATAACTAAAGGAGAGATCCACTGGGCACTCATGGAGCCTAAACAGCTACTTTGAACTCAGTGGTTTGCAGCACTTATAAACAGATCAGATAAATCCCACTCTAAAGATCTTTATTGATCAGTTTTCCAGTCCTCCTGGATTGTACTACTGAAAGGACTAACTGCACATTTCCCATACAGAACAAAGGAAAAAGCACAATAATTCAGGCTGGTTCATTTGAACTTTGCAGGTGATACATTTTAATGGAAATCTTCTGCGACATGCCCTGTGGTCCATTTTAGCTGATTTAGAGGACAAGACTTACTGGACACAAGAGGGCACAGAGAGCACAGCTGATGCTATGAACTTTTCACCTGTAGCTTCAGTTTAGAAATATCTGATCTTCATACTCTGATGTGAGCTATGCTGATGGCACAAACACACCACAGCAGCAGCCAAATCTTCCAGTTCCTCATAAAAACAAGACTCTCCAAAACAGAGGTTATGCCAAGAAATACTTGCAAATGTTACATACAAAAGTAAACTTTCTGAGTTTCTGTAATTAGCTACATTATCTAAGTCCATCTCTGTTTTTCCTAACTTTCTTCAAATGATGCCTTTTGGATCTGTCACAGATAGAGGGCTACAAAATGCAAAAGGAGAGGAAAGAATAGTAACTATCTAAAAGAGATTGCAAAATCTTTCCCTGAGCTCCTTAGACATCTTAACAGGGACATAGCAAAAGAAGAAATAAGATTCTGATGGGGACCAAAATGATTGTGGATAGCCATGGAGTTGCCTACTCACATGGTTTTGGTTCAGCAAAGTCCTTAAGCACATATACGTGTGCATCTATGGATAAATAGCTGCATGGTCCAAGGCAGTTTCTGGTAACACCCCATTATAATTTAAGTATTACTTTACTGTAACACAAAGGACATTAAGCATACTTCATGTCCATGTGCCAGTATTTTAAGACACCAGAAGACCTTTAGAAATCTGATTTAGTCCTGTGCTGAAATGGGATTTTGGAAAGAAAAGCAGTAGGAGAACTATAATATACCCCAGATTTGATCTACCTCTGAAGCGATCTACTCAAGTAAGAAAAAGGGCATAATGCAGAAATGAAGCAGAAAAATAAATTCTAAGGGTTTATATTTCTTGAGAATTTTATGAAAATCAATAAAGCAGAGGAAGTAAGAAGGAGGCTGTAACAATCATACAGTATGTTTTACCTATGTGATGTGGGAAAATAACTCAGTCTGTTGTTAGAGTATTTACAGTAAAGTATCTCCCTGAGACTTGAATTGCTGTAAGGAGTTGGCAGTAACAAACTCCTATTAAATTGCAGTATGAATAATTATAGGTGTTCTACATACTCAAGTGACACTGGTCTAATTTAATTTAAATCAGTCAGGCTTTATGAACCTCCAGCCTACCACATCTAGTTGCTATAGAAATCCAGGACCGAGCAGCAAGTACATCATACACTTGTTTATAGTATCTATGGTAGATTGTACATGTATACATTAAACTAGAGATGACATTTTAAAAGCACTTCAAAATTAAAGTATTTTTAATTTGTTGAACTCAAATTTGAAACTTTGGTGAAATTTACATGGCAAGGTTCTGTTGAAGACCTTTAGCTACACCCAGCTGGTAAAGATGTAAGACACTCCCTGTATCTCTCTTCCCTAAAATCACAACTACATCAGCCACAAATTGGAGATTCCCCTGAACTAATGCTTATCTCTCAGGTGCAGACCTGTGCTCCAGGCTAATTGGATTTCAGCCAGCTGTAGTTTGTGAGCCATAAGGCTGGGCTTCATTTGAGTGAATGTGGTCTACTGAGAGAAAGGGTTCATTTAGCTTGGGTTTACCATAACATCAAAATATAACTTGCATTCAGCCATCTTAAATCAGAGGCAGGGTGGACACACATCTGTCTGCACTGGATTGGGAAAACATGTCCTTTATCTCTTGCAGCTGATGTATTGTGAAATTTGACTGTTTTAATGAACAAGTCATAAGTTTGTCTATCATGGTATTGCAAGTGGTTAACAATACGCTCTGCAGCAAAAGCAGGGAAAGATGAAGGAAGTAGAGGGGAAAAAAAGGAATGTTTTAACTGGTGAACTATGCTTTCTTGTTGGCTCTGTCTTCTGTATTGCCATCTCCTCAAAACACTGCCTTAAAATACAGTGAAAAATCGCTGAATCCAGTATTCAGGAGCACCATACTTGTGTGCAAGAGCAATGATTACTTTTAGTGAAGTACTGATACAGTTTAGTCCAATTTTGTATGGGTAGAACAATTTTCTGTACAAAGAGTGCCATTTACATATGATAAATGACTTCAGAGCCAGGAGATACTGCCAAGTCGTAGCAAAGTGAAAAATAATATTGCATTTTCAGCAGTAAAAAGGCAATACCATCAGCTGTATTCTTAATGACCTTTTCCAGTGTTTTATAGTCACTTACGGGCAATGTTTTAACTTGGACGCCACCAAAACCTGTTGGAGATTAAGTAGAATGAAAGTAAAGGAACCACAGTGCAGAAAGAAGTGAAATAAATCACACTTAAAAGAACCAATACATCTGATGCACTCCTAGCCAACACCTTCTCAGACCAGGAACAGATCTGAGTATAAAAACTGATGTGAAAGCTGCACAGCAGCCCCAAGAGATGTTGCAACTCAGAGACACATCTATGAATTGAAATTCCTGTCCTCCTTCCTCTTAATTGTGTAGGAAGAGAAAGACGTTTGAAATCTGCTGCTGGACTACGCTGTCATGCAAGCACGATATGATGGCCTCAGTGGCTCAGCTGTTGTGGTCACCACCCAGAAGGCTCATGCCACGACTACAACCTACTACTACTGTCGACTTTCCGCAGTCAGGCATGAAGAATCAGCAAAGCATGCAGTTACTGCTACGTCAGTGTCCTATGTTCCAAGCTATGAATGCACACAGACATACAAAGCTGGCATGTTCACAGGACAATAGGATTTGATTTTCATTATTAGGAATTGCAGAATTACAGAGGAGATCAGATATGCAACAGTACACCTAACTTACAAGCAACATTTTTTTCATATATCTGTGAAAAGACTGGCAGATTTTAAGCTGGTACTTTTTTGAGATGGGGAGGTCGTGCATACAAAGTAGCTTTTAGCATTTCATAGAGGCAAGCATTTTTGAAAACAGGAAATTTGCCCAGGAAATTAAAACTTATGGTCAGGGACAAGTCAGACAGCATTACAAAACTTATTAATATTTAACAATGATGATGATGTCAGGGTGGAGATCTTCCCTCTAGACAAGAAAATGTATTTCCTGCTTCCTAGTTAAGCTGAGACTGTTTTACTGATCTATCCAATAAACTGTAAAACTTAATATGAGGCATGCAATTAGTTTATTTTCCTGTGCCCTTATTAGGAACTTGGAAATCTAAGTTCTAAGTTTGGCTTAGAAACTTAATTAAAAAAGAAAAAAAAGATCAGGCAGTAACATACAGACATCTTGAAAATGACAAAACTCATTCTGTTTTGTCAGTGCAAAACTTCTGCAATCTTACTATCCTAGGAAAATAACTGCATCAAAATTAACAGTTAAAGCCCTGCTGCTGTCAGATTTGGATCCATAAATGCAAGGTAGAAGAAAAAAAAAAAAAAAAGAGAAGGTGGAAACTTGTTTTGAAATCTGCCATAGGCACCTATGAGCAAATACGTAAATAAAGAATGTATATATAATGAAAAAAATGCTGTAAGTTTACAAATCTCTACTGACATCATCTAATGATGATCAAAGGACTGCAGCATGTGCCTTATGAGGAGAGGCTGAGGGCTTTTTAGTCTGGAGAAGAGAAGAGAAGAGAAGAGAAGAGAAGAGAAGAGAAGAGAAGAGAAGAGAAGAGAAGAGAAGAGAAGAGAAGAGAAGAGAAGAGAAGAGAAGAGAAGAGAAGAGAAGAGAAGAGAAGAGAAGAGAAGAGAAGAGAAGAGAAGAGAAGAGAAGAGAAGAGAAGAGAAGAGAAGAGAAGAGAAGAGAAGAGAAGAGAAGAGAAGAGAAGAGAAGAGAAGAGAAGAGAAGAGAAGAGAAGAGAAGAGAAGAGAAGAGAAGAGAAGAGAAGAGAAGAGAAGAGAAGAGAAGAGAAGAGAAGAGAAGAGAAGAGAAGAGAAGAGAAGAGAAGAGAAGAGAAGAGAAGAGAAGAGAAGAGAAGAGAAGAGAAGAGAAGAGAAGAGAAGAGAAGAGAAGAGAAGAGAAGAGAAGAGAAGAGAAGAGAAGAGAAGAGAAGAGAAGAGAAGAGAAGAGAAGAGAAGAGAAGAGAAGAGAAGAGAAGAGAAGAGAAGAGAAGAGAAGAGAAGAGAAGAGAAGAGAAGAGAAGAGAAGAGAAGAGAAGAGAAGAGAAGAGAAGAGAAGAGAAGAGAAGAGAAGAGAAGAGAAGAGAAGAGAAGAGAAGAGAAGAGAAGAGAAGAGAAGAGAAGAGAAGAGAAGAGACTGAGAGGGGATCTAATAAATGTATATAAATTTATGATGGCTGGGTGTCAAGAAGGAAGGGACAACCTCTTCTCACTTGTGCCCTGTGATAGGACAAGGGGCAAAAGATGTAAACTACAGCACAGGAAGTTCCACTTCAACATGAGGAAGAACTTATCTACTGTAATGGTCACAGAGCACTGGAACATGCTCCCCAGAGAGGTTGTGGAGTCTCCTTCTTTGGAGACTTTCAAGACCTGTCTGGATGCATTCCTGTGTGACCTGCACTAGATTATATAGTCCTACTCTGGCAGGGGAAGTACACTTGAAGATCTGCAGAGGTCCCTTCCAACCCCTAACATTCTATAACCCCATAATTCTGTAATATATTTCAGTTTGAAGATCCACCATGAGAACTACACATGTACTATGAACCAAATACAGACATGTCCACTGCCTTACACACTGGACTTTATAGTAGTTTGTTCCCATTTAACTACTGACTAAAGTTTTCCTCCATTGCCTGTACAGTCTAAACAAGGTTCCTCAATTCAGATCTGTTGTAAGTGCCTATAATGCTGTGCTTGTTGACCATAAAGAGCACTAAGCAATCTAGGCTTCTAGCTTAATATGGCCAGAGGTCAATAAACTTTCTGTACAAAATTCTGTGATGAACTTTGGAAGATCTCTGTTTATCATCTTTAACATCAGAAGGACCACTGGCCAAGAGTTGGAATAGAATAGAATAGAATAGAATAGAATAGAATAGAATAGAATAGAATAGAATAGAATAGAATAGAATAGAATAGAATAGAATAGAATAGACCAGGTTGGAAGAGACCTCCAAGATCATTCAGTTCAACCTATTACCCAGCCTTGTCCAATGGCATTAAGTGCTCCATCCAGTTTTTTCTTGAACACCTCCAGGGACGGTGACTCCACCACCTGCCTGGATAGCCCATTTCAATGGCAAATCACTCTCTCTCTGTGAAGAACATCTTCCTAATATCCAGCCTATACAACCCCCAGCACAATTTGAGACTGTGTCCCCCTGTTTCTTAAAGACAAGAAGCTTGAGTTTTCTGAAAAGGTAGGAGAAGATAGGAAGCATCATGATGCATGCCCTAGGTACTTACATTACAAGAGTAAGTAAGATTATCATGAAGACGTTTCCATGGAAACTCTGACTTTTTCATAGCACAACCAGATTAACATGATGGGTACTTTATGTTTTCTTGGAACATGCAGTCCCTAATCAGATCTTTCTTATCTTACCAGTGCTTGACAATACCATATATAATGTTAAATATTTTCATGCAATTATTAAAACACATTATTGAAAGATAACAAAACAAACCTTGCCTAAGACTTTTTTGCCTTCTCTTGATTTTTTCCCCCCTCTTCTTCTTCTATTGTGCTCTAAGACAAAGCAATCTGCGACATTGTTTCCAACTAGATACACTTCTTCAGTCATTTGTGTCATAGCAAATAGATAATCAAGCATGTGAAAGGCTACACAGTAGTGTGCAGAGGATAGGTTGTTCTCCCTGTTAAAAATCCATTGAAACATGACAATAAATTGCATTTAATGTAAGAGAATAAATATTGCAAAATGAAAAAGATGTCTAGATATCAGAAGACAAAGCATGTTAATATATTATGGCTTTTAAAGTCTATGTTTCTATCACATTATACATATGTGAATGAGAGGAAGTTTCAGATTTCCAATCCTCATGTTGTTTTGGTGTCTTCCACACAGGAGTCACTAACTTTATAGATTTGAGAAACTGAGCATAAGACTTCTAGAACTGCAGACTTGTAATGTTGGGTGTGCAAGCTGCCACTGCCTTGTTTTCCAAAGACTAAGTGCAGAGAACAACATGAAAAGCTCACTGACTACCTACTCTATCCTTCTGCTCCTTATATTTACACCTTTAATGACTGCTTGCAGCCTCAAATTACAGAGGACATGCTTATTTGGTCTGTTCAGTGAAGCAGCTGACCAGACCTAGGATCACCTTCATAGCCCATTAGTAGCAGTTTTGCAAAAGATCAGCACTGCCACAACATTATGGATTGCAGAATGGCTGTTTCAGGCTTTACTTCCTATTCTGGAGTTCTGGGGGTTCAACTAAAGCCAGATGGTTTACCAGGAAGGACTCTGAATGGCAAGAAAGGTCTTCCAGGTTCTGCACACTGAAACTGAATGCTCCTCAAACTCTCATTTCATACCTGACTGTGTGACAAATTCCAATACTTTTCATTTTCTACTGAACATATTGATCAATATTCAAGTGCAATGGACTAATTAGCATCTGACGTATCAGACTGCATTTGCCCAACCTAGATAACTTCTGCTTTTCTTAAGATACCTTCAATTTAAGAGTAAATTTTAGTTCATAGAGTTTTTCAGCTAGTTAAACACGTAAACAGCCAACAGGGTTCATCTTTTATAGTTAACACATTAATACCTAATAAAATGTTGCTCTCTTCTAGGTCTATCCAGAAAGCATTCACTGACGCTTACACACTTTGTACCACAAGTGCTGTTGAGTAAACTGCTGGCATTTTGTTAACATGAGAAATTCTTTCACATTATTTTTCATGCAGCTGTCTAACTGAGAGGATCTGGTCACAATTCTGAAGATATGTTTCATACATTTAATTTTTTTTTCAAATTGCAAGTTACAGCTGTAAACTATGCTTGATTTACAAGTCAAGCCCTTTCTAGCTTTAATTTTTCCCATAGTGCTAGATGATTACTGATGGCCTTATGATTGAGTTGCCATATTCTCCCTCATAACATTTCCCTGTGGGTGGAGCTAAATGTGATGTAGAAATGATGAGAAACTACCAGATCAAACCTCACTTAAACTCTTCATCTGGATTACATAACACCAAGTCTAAGGTTTGTTTGGGATTTTCTAACTCTAGTTTATTCAAAAGTCCTGTTTTAAAACAGCACACATCTCTGTCATTATTGTAAGGGATAATACCAATTTATTATGGGCTCTTCGTTAAGATGAGGAGCAGTGTGGGAGATTTAACTCTTGAAGGCTCTTGCTTAGCTCCTAGCACTATCAACAGCGTAACAGAAATCCTGGACTTGTACCTGGTATAGTATTTAATGGTTTGTAATTTGACCTTTCATTCCTCCCACTCCAACCCACTCATAATGATATACCTGATGACATTCAGTCAAGATAAGGCCTGCAGTATATTCTGGCATGTTATCATTCATTTAATTTTGAAATGGTATCAGGGAGATTGTAAAATTTTGTGCTGAGCAGCTGTTATTGATTTCTTTTTTTCTGAAAACATATAAAAATTACTTTTGTTCTTTTAAAATACATTGTTTTCAAAACAGCGTAAAGGATTTTGTTTCACAAATTCCACTTTCAGTCAGAAGAGTATGTACCTCTCACAAGAGCTATGATATATGTATATAGTGTGGTAAAAAATGAAAGTCCAAATTGAAGAACTATCCCATAATCCGAATTATCTGGCTCATTAATTTAACACAGTTGCGATGTTGCCTGATTTGTCATACACTGACACTTAAAAAAGATGAAGATACAAGATTCCCCCTTTTCAGTACCCTCTTGGAGTAATTACTATGGCTAGAGAAGACTTATGAACAAGGTTTTCCAAAGCTAAAAGTAGTCAACCCCAAAGTTTACAAACACAGATACGAAATGATGAGAAGGAAAAGATAAAAGCTGTCATGTTCATTTTACGCAGTAACTAATGGGCGCTCAGGGACCCAGACTGTAAACTCTAAACGCAGAAGATGCCTTGTTATTTCCAGCATCCCTCCCAGGAGATCTGATCATTACTAAAGGATGGATTCAAGTACCAACGAATTCCTAAGCAGAGTGTCTTCTCTCCCTACTCCTCCTTCATTCCTCGGGGGAAAGAAAGGAAGTCATGTCCACATCAAGTACTTATCAATTTTATTTCTGTTATCCCTAGAACAGCACCTGTTTCCACGCGATTTTCAGAGCCTGACCACCTCTATCCTCACACTGCCCTCCCGTTCCCAACCAGGACCACTGAAAGGGTTGGAACTGGAGCACTGAGGGAGTGTGATGTGGAACAAGAAGGACAATATCCGATCAGAATACCACCTTCCGGCAGATTTTTGTCAGGCTGTTTAGCTCGCGGGTTTCTCCCTGCCAGAAGGGGAAAGCGCATCCTCCCCAGCAGCCACAGTGGTGCCAGATATCTGCTAGTGTCGGGTGGGAGCACTGGCGACAGCTCGCTGCACCCCCGCGCTCCGATCTAAGCCCGGTCCCCTCTCACCTTGTAAACGTTGATGGGGATGTCGATGATAATGTGAAGCAGGTCGCCCAGGGCCAGGCTGGCGATGAGGATGTTTGGGCCATTCCTCATGCACTTGTTCTTGTAGATGATCCGCAGCAGTGTGGAGTTGCCGATGATGCCCAGGACGAAAACGAGGCAGGACACTACTGTGTTGATGTACTTGAAAGTCTCCTTGATCTCCGTTTGCCCTGTACACATCGGGGGCGAGGCCGAGCGCGGGCGTCCACCAGCCGGCCCCCCGCCCTTAGGCAGCGCGGCCGGCCGGGAGGTGTTGGGCTCGGCGGCCCGCAGCGCAGGGGTCCCATCCGTCAGGGGAACGGCGTCGGCAGCCGCCAGCGGGCTATGCTTGCCCGGCCCCGGCGGACGCAGGGAGTCGTCGGCCTCGGCGCGGCAGCTGAGGAGCGGGAGCAGTAGTAGGAGGGCGGGAAGCCTCCAGGGCCGGGCAGCGGGCATGTTTCTGAGGCACGGGTGATCCCCACAGGGCGCCCGTCGCCGTCAGCGCCGACCTGCGTGAAGAGAGGGAACGGGGCGTCACCTACGGGGACACTGCGCCCCGCCGGGTGCCGCCACTGCTCCCGCCGCCCGAGGATGGAGCCTGGGCGCTGCCTGCTACCAGACGGGAACGGGCAGCGGTAGAGGCAGTGTAGCCGGCAGGTCAACGTCGGGGCGAAAACCCGTGCTGTGGCTAAGTCCCCCGTGGCTTGACCAGCTAGGCGTCGCCCCGCTGTGTTCCCCGCTCCTCTCGCCCTCACCTCGCCGAGTGGAGCCGAGCCGCCTGCCGAGCGAGGGAAACGCGCTCCGCTGGTTGCCGCGCTCCGCGACCCCGCTGACTGTCCCCTCCCGGAGCCGGCTGCCCCGATCGCCTGCGATGAGCAGAGGCGGGAGGTACGGGCGGCCGTCAGCAGCAGGACTCGGCGGCCGACAGCAGCGAGCCAAACCCCGTGGTTAAAGCTGTGCTAGCGGGGCAGGCCCCCCCCTTTTCTAAAACACTCAGTCGCATCTGGCCCATCAGTCACGGTCAGACCCCACCCGCGCCCTCCTCCCCCCACCCNTATTGCGCCTCCATTCAGCCGCTGTCTGGGGTCGCCACCGCGATCCGAGGGGTCCGTGACTTGCACCTCTCTGACGATCTGCGTTGCGACCTGCCCCTTTTGCAGTCCGCCCGCCTCTTCTTGTTCCAAGTGACAACCTAAAGAAGTCGTTTTGCTGGGTTTGACACAACTTTTCAGATCAGGAGGATTGTTAAAAGACATTTAGGCCTTTTTAAAGGGCGCCTGAGGGGTGGAAAAGGGCTTTTGCCCGTTGTACTGCCCGAGACTCATTCCCAGTAGCTGGATATAGAGTCCTTCCTACGCATTTTATCCCATCTACAGACACCCGCCTTAAACATTCAGAGTGGTACACATGCTGGAGAAGCTGTTTGCGCGACACCTTCGAGATTAGTGTCATGTTTCAAAGCGCTTCACAAACTTTGTATACACTTCTATCAGAAATAGTGCTCTGACTGCACTGAAGCGGCAGTGAACCAGCTTGCTTATCTGGTTGCCTCTTTGGGCAGCCTTAGCAAATGCGTCTGATCTCAGCAAGCTTGTTCCGGCTGTTGTACCCTCCAGTGAAGCGTAAGGTAAAGGACCAAAGAGATTTATACAGGATTTTGTGAAGTCTAAGAACACCCTTTGAAGGTTGAAAATGGCTGCATCTCTAAACTAAAAAAAAAGAGTTGAATTTAAACCTGTTTTGAGCAACTCTACATACATCTCCCCAATCTTTTTAAACAAGCAAACAAAAACACATTCTGGAAGCTAAAGCATATGCAGAAAACGAATGTGTAAATGCTTCATTACAGAAGTGACCCACTCACTTACATTATTGACATACTCATGAAGAAAACACTGAAAACCAAGTGTTGCTTTGAAACCTCCCCCCAAAATTTGTGGTCTGATCTATCTCATCTTTCCAACATCTCCTGTTAACATCTTAAACTCCTATAGCAGGCTTTTTTTTGTTGTTGTTGTTGTTTTAATCCTCATTTAGTATCTTCATGTTAATTTAAAAGCCTGCTGTATCAAGCATCTTTCCCATTTAATTATTCTTGATCCATTTCCTAATTTAGGCAGCACCCTCGTTTCTCTTCCACATTTTATAGTGCAGTATTTGTGAAATAAAGGTGCTAGAGTCACTTGTAAACCGTATGGGAGTAGTTGGAGCTTGATTGCACTCCAGCTCGAGAAGGCTGATTTTTCCAGCTTCAGGCTTTGTTAGATTATTTTGCAGTGCAGGAAGGTTCAAGTGTGAACACCGGGTTAACCCTACAGTGTTCTAAGCCCCAGGGATTTAAAGTCTTTTCAGGTTTTGCTTCTGTGTTTGTTCAATGCCCTGTTCAGTGATAGATAAGTGAAAAACATTTTGCTAAATGCAGTATTGATTTTATTAGAAACTTTCAACATAAAAAACAAACCAAAACAAACGAAAATATCACACAAACAAACAAAACCCCCAAAACAAACCCCAAAACTGTTTTATTTTTAAATACTTTCCCTTGGAAGGCTCTTGCTAAGTATCAAAGGCTTTTATGCTGATCCTGGCCCTCAAAAAACAGGTTGTGACTACATTGAGATATATTTGCTGACTCCTTTGTTAATACAGCTCCATAAGATATGTTTGCTGCTGTTTAGCAACAACACCACTATCAACACTTCAGCTTCAGATGTTTTAGTAATAATTATTTAGTTTCACAGGTGTTTTGTTTTTTTTTTCATACTAGGATTAGTATACATGGAACCCTGAGCAGCTGAAGCATATTACTCTGCAGTACTGTATAAAAATGGGTCTATGTGATTAAAGAGCTGTTTCTGGTTGCCAGCAGCTTTCCTGGGCCAATACTTTCATAGTTATGGTTGTTATGATAAATGATCAATAACAAAAAATTGAATGTTCATAGAAAAGATGGAATAGTCAAGGAAATACAACTACTGAAGTTGACCACCTTTATTATTTCTACTGGGTTTTTTTTTTACATTAGAATATAAAAAAAAAATTAAAGAGCATATGCTGTGTAACAAGTATAATTAATGAAGACGTAAAGAAAAATGCAGTTTCACAGAAGTTTATGGCAATATTAAGACAATACTACATTAAACACTGAGAGCGTAGTGGATATCTCTGAAAATTAACTGTGGCTTAACAGAATAAGCATCTAACAAGGTTAGCCAAGAGAAAACCATCCGTAAATATAATAGACTGGTGCCCCTTAAGTAGCCTCTGCTAATTAAGCTATGAAATAAATGCCTTTCTGAACTGCATGGAATTCATTCTATAAGATTATACAAACTGCTGCTAGTGTATCTGGGTATCTTTTTTTTTTTTTTCCCTAGAAAGCAGAAATGCTCTTTGTCCTATGGAAAGTTCACTGTTGTACAAAGAAAAAGCTGGACTGCCATCTAAAAGATCCTCCAGACTGTCTGACACTCATTTTATTATATTCTACACTTCCACTGCATTCCATCCCACTGGCTATTAACTATTACAAGAATTAGAGCCAGACACTGTTTTAATTATCACCCAGATGCAATGTTTCCATCAGTGACTGATGATGCTCTTTTTTTTCTTTTTTTTTTTTTTTTTTTTTAATAATTTGAAGTGTCATACAGAAAGTAAATAGACTGGGTAACTTGTAGTCACCACCAGAATGATCTTAAACAAAGGGGCACATTTAAAGATTATTTTGTTATATGTAGCATAAATCATGGGAAGTGGCTATGATTGCAGCATCAGTAAACTCTTTCATTAACAAGTTCTTGAGACACACTGCAGGACTGTGTATTTTAATTCATGTTACACCCATTGAATCAATGGGCATACTGTCATGAGCTTGCAGGAAGTTTTGTAAATCTCATTGATTTTCTGTTTATATTGTTCAGAAACTAAGTAGCCTCAGAAATATGCCTCATCAGGTCTGCTTTTCTTTTTATTGAGTCTGGTGTAAATTTGCCAGCTAACTGGGATAAGTCTGGGATGAATATAACAAATAGCTTTCTCACTGTGAGACGTGCATTAGATATAGGAGATTAATTAAAGTCAGAAAATAGTTTTCTGTGCTTTAGAAGGTACCACAGAAGCATTAGAAATGGTAATTTTAAAGGAATAAATATACTTCTAGAAACTGAGAAATTAGGATATTGCAGCTTTGTAACTGCACATGTTTATGTACTGGATGGATGATACAGAATACTGATATGTCTCTTTTTTTTTTTTTTTCCTCCTCCCCACTCATATTCTATATTTATGCAAAACTATTAAATTCCTTTTAGTGTGATGTGTAGCTATACTTTGTCTCTTCTTCTGCGGAGATAAGCAACTTATACAAAATATGATGTCGTTTGTCAACTGTGATGTATTGACAGTGAACCTAATTCTTGAAACAGTGGAAAAGTATTCAGTCAGAATTATTGTAATAGAATGATAACAGTAGCTATCACAAATGAGACATGAAGTCTGTGTGCAGATACCTCTTTTAATGCACATTACATTGTAAATGATTATGTATTTTAAAACAGTAAGATGAAAAACAAATTAAATTTGTCTCAGAGGACATTTGTCTGTCTCGTCCTTATTTATATGAGGTTAAGGATTTTTTATATGGAGTAAAGTTCAAGTCTTTAAGTCAGACTGGTTGCTAACTGAAATTTTATTTTCTCATCTAAGATTAAAATCAATATGCCACTTACTCAAGTTTATTCCACTCATCCTTCTTATTCAATGTCATCAGTGAAAATCACAAGCTAAATTAAAGTTCTGAAATCTGTACAGCAGCATGTAATTAACCTGAGTTATAAAATACACTGAAATGCAGTCTATTAAGGATACCAGAATGGATTTGGGAATGTAGCTGCAGGTTTGAAAGAGCAGCATTTCTGAATTTTATAAATATTATTAAAGACACTTTTTTCCCTACTTTCTCTTGCTACTTCAACAGAATGTAAGTGACCAAGTTTACTTCTAAATTCCTGTTGTAGCAGGAGTTTGGGACAGAATCACCCAGGAAGCCCGGATAAGATCAGTTGTTATAAAATAAAGGTACATTTTTCAGCTGCAGGGAATTGTATGCTGTTGTACAAAGGAAGTGATAACTTGACATACATTGTTTATGTTGTTGCAAAGGAATCACTCCAGGCGAGCCTTTCAAGTGTGAATTAAATTCATTTCCAGACAAAATGTCTGACTTCAACAAGAGGTGCAGTGATTCACTCATCCATGGTTTTCTCCAAGTGTGGCAGTGCAATCAGTGTTCATCTAGACAGAATGAACCCACCACCATGCATTGACCATGAATTGTACTGATAAGCTGAATGCCAATATAAAACAAATCTGTTAAGAATCACTATAATAAAGAAACCCATGCTGTGAAATAAATGAGGGCCAGGGAGAGATATCAGGTGCTAAACAGGTGGCCGCCTACAAGCTACTCATTTTCTTCATGCTTGGCTGTGTTTGAGATGGTTCCAACTAACTGACGTTCAAATCTATCACTGTGGGGTCAGCTAAATAGTTGTGTGAGCCAGCTCTTGCCATGAGGCACTGGAACTCCTTCTGGGCAGTAACGTGGCTGCACTTCGTAACAGCTAAAATAACCCCTGAGATGCTCTGCTCAGTTGGAGAGGGAGACACTACCATTTCTAAGATGAGAGTTGTTACCTTGAGGGCACTTGAAGATCTTCAGGGTCTTTGCCAACCTAAACTATGACTCCCACCAAACTGCACTGACAGAACACAGTAATTACTTACCTTGGGTGAAATAAGCAGGAGATAGTGTTTAGATGCCATATACCAAGAGGAAGGAGTCGTCTTTATGTCCATGACTGGAAGTTATTCAAATGCTTACAGAGACCTAGAAAGGGCTTTCTATACATCTACATCACTTCCTTGGGTTCCAAATTTTTCTTTTATAAGATATAAAACAATCTTGAAAGTCAAAATAGGTCCTTGCTGATCAGATACTTGAAGAAACTCTTCACTTTTACTTTGAGCAAATGTTGGGTTGTGGTTGAAAAACAGTGCTTGGACATTTCCCTATGCTGGATGTTGCCCATAGAAATAGCTGGAGGGTCTAAGAGAACTGGTTCAAGCATTACTTCTTACAAGTTTGAGAAAAATGTATTCCCTTTAAAAAAAAAAATCAAGTAAGGGAGGCAGGAGACCTGTATGGACAAGCTGGGAACTCTTGGAAAAACTCAAAAAGAAAAAGGAGGTTTACAACGTGGAAAAAAAAGGTCTGGTCAATTAGGAGGATTATAGAAATACTGCCAGAGAAAGTATAGATGTGACAAGAAAGGTCAAGGCTCTCTCAGAGCTAAGTGTTGAAAGGGAGGTGAAAGAACACAAGAAGAGCTTTTTCAAATACATCAAAGACAAAAGAAAAAGCAGGGAAAAGATGGATCCACTGTCGAATTATGTGGGAGATACAGTAACAGAGAATGCAGAGATGACAGTTGCTGAATGCCTTCTTTGCCTCTGTCTTAACTCCTAAGACTGCCCCTCAGGAACCCCAGTCTCTGGAAGAAAGGTAGCAGAACTGGAGAGAGAAGGTGTGTTGGTTTGAACTAATTGGAGAATTTGAGTGAGAAATTAGACTATTGGCTGAGAAATGAAAATACATTATGTCACTTCATTCACAGCTTTACTGAGAAAAAAAAAAATTGTTTTAAGAGTTGTAACCCAAATATAGATAAGTGAGACGGTTTCAGACCTCTCTGAGCTGCGGCTGATCCTCTTGCATGGTTCCTTTTTTCTCTACCTTTTTGTAGCTGATTCTTAATAATTCTACTAACTTCTTTCCTACTGCTAATCCCCCTGGCCAATCTACCTCTGCCTATCTGCTGCATCAACAGATGGTGAGATAAGATTGGGGAAGGGGGGAACGGTGGTAGGGGTGGTTGGAAAAACCCCTCTTGGGGATTTTGATCTCTGGGAGGGGTGTGGTGTTTTTGTATTACCTTTTCATTGTATATATCTGTAAATATCTGTTATACATTGTAAATATTTGCTTGTATATTGTGCATTGCTGTAAATATAAAGCTTCATTTATCAACTTCCAGCATTCTGAGTCCTAGCTGGGGTTATATCAAAAGGTGAGGAGCAGGTAATTGCTAAACCACCACAGGAGGACACTCCACTAATCAGTCAGGACTGGGTGAAAGATCTTTTGTATCAACTAATAACACATGGATTTACCAAGGGGGGTGGATCTTGCTTGACTGACCTGATAGCCTTCTATGAAACCATGACCAAATGGGTAGACAGAGGAAGATCTGTGGATGCCTTATATCTTGACTTCAGCAAGCCTTTCATACTGTCTCCCATAACATCCTTGTTGAAAAGTTCAGGAAATGTGGCATAGAGAATTGATCCATGAGGTGGATTGAAAACTGGCTTGGATTGAATACTGGTTTGACAACAGGGTTTAGAGGGTTGTCGCTAGTGGCACAAAGTCAACTTGGAGTTCTGTGCCCAGTGGTGTTCCCCAGAGTTCAGTACTGGGTTCAGTTTTGTTAAATATCACACAGAATTGCAGAATGTCAGGGGCTGGAAGAGATCTCAAAAGGTCATCTAGTCCAACCCTCCTGCTAGGGCAGGATCACCTATACCAGATCACACAGGAATGCTTCTAGGTGGGTTTTGAATATCTCCAGAGAGGGACACTCCACAACCCGCCCTGGGCAGACTGTTCCAGTGTTCTGTCACCCTGGATAAAGGCATTGACTGTACCCTCAACAAGTATGCTGATGGGGAGGTGGCTGATAGCCCATCAGGCTGTGCTGCTATCCAAGAAGATCTGGACAGGCTGCAGAGCTGAGTGAAGGCAAACCTCATAAAATTCAATAAAGACAAGTGCAGGTCTTGCATCTGGGGAGGAATAACAACAGGCACCAGTACAAGTTAGGGGTTGCCTTTCTGGAAAGCAGCTCTGTAGAGAAAGACCTTGGAGTCCTGGTGATCAGCAAGTTCTGCATGGGCCCTTGTGGCCAAGAGAGTTAATGCCATCTCAGAGTGCATCAGGAAAAGTATGTCCAGCAGGTCTAAGGAGGTTCTTCCTCCCCTCTACTCTGCCCTGGTGAAACCACACCTGGAATACTGTGTCCAGTTTTGGCCTCCCCAGTTCAAGAGAAACAGGAATCTGCTAGAGTGAGTCCAATGGAGAGTAACAAGGATGACTAGGGTACTTCATCGTCTCCTCTATAAAGAGAGGCTGAGGAACCTGGGGCTGTTCAGTCTGGAGAAGACTGAGAGGAAATCTGATCAGTGTCTATAAATATCTGAGGGGTGGGTGTCAAGTGGATGGGGCCAATCTCTTTTCTCTGGTCAGCAGCAATAAGACAAGGAACAATGGATACAAACTTGAATATAGAAGGTCTCACCTCAACATAAGGAGAAACTTCTTTACAGTGAGGGTGATTGAACACTGGAACTGGCTGCCCAGAGAGGTTGTGTAGTCTCCTTCTCTGGAGACTTTCAAAACCTGCCTGGATGCATTCCTGTGTGGACTACCCTAGGTGGTCCCCTAGGTGGTAGGGGGGTTGGAGTCAGTGATCTCTGGAGGTCCCTTTCAACCTCTATCATTCTGTGATTCTGCAATTCTCAGCTCTCAGTGCAGTGAAGGTCAGAGCACTCCCTTCTGCAGATCAGCAATGACTTAAGCTGGTTGATACCTTTTAGGAAACTCATAACACTGCTAGTTTTACTGAACATTATTGGTAGGAGATTCCTGATCAAATGAACTGAAACCACAGCATTTTTAAATTTTTTTTTTTTTTTTAATCTCCAGGAAATGGAATATTCTTCTTTCAAGAGGAACTCTCCAAAGCCACTTCCTGCTCAGAAATACACTTTGATTTCTCCAGGGAAAAGTTTCTCCTAACTTTCGTTTTACCTCTTTCCTCATCCTTGACCTTCAGGTATTTTTCCATGACCCTTCACGACCCTTCCTTCTTTCTGTACTTTGGTGGAGAAGAGTACCTATATCTCTCTTTTAAATATTCAGTCCAACAAAATCATATTCTACTCAACATCAGTAGTAAATGAAGTCCCTGCAACTCCTCTCACCACTTTTTTAAACTGGAGACTTTCTTCTGCTAGCATCCATTTTTTTCCTAAGTCAGCTTCCCTACTATGGCACTATCTCATTGGAAACTTTGTTTTTCCCTAATTTGCATGGAATAATAATGTAGTCTCATTTATTTGATTAACTGTTTTCTAATGATACTTTCTTCATTCTTCCCTTATCTTTTTGGCATTTCCATCCAGGTATTGAAATTGGCATACTTCTTCTTATAGTGTACTTTTGGTAGCTTTGACCTAACCTATTAAAATCTTTCCATAGAAGAGCTTGAATTTTACTGGAAACCACATCCACAGAATATTGTATTTTCTCAGATAAACCCTCTGGTTTCTTCTTATGAATGTATTACAAGGCCCAGAGAGACCTCCATATCCACAGATTGACAGGCTAACAGAATGACCCAGATATGTATTCTGACAAAACTGATATTCAAACATTGCTGCAATCCTCACACCTACCCTTCATAGGCAAACCTTGCTGACCTTTCTTCTACTATTCTGATTTTTACTTCTGGGAACTATCTTATTCCTTCTGTCTTGGCAGAGGCATATACCTCCTTCGATTCCTTCATGAAGGTATTCATTTCTGACGTACATTTTTATACCCTTTTCACAATGATTGAGCAAGGGCTGTTACTCTGTAGTGAGTGGGCAGAATGTAGAATCTTTAATTTTAGGCTGCAATTTCACCTTTATGTTCCAGAAAGACTATATAAACAGGGCAGAAAACCTTAGAAAGCACGTTCCAAACTTAGTAGCAGTTGACATGTTCTGAACTTAGTAGGAGACAATCAGAGGGCTGGAGCACCTCTGCTATGAGGACAGGCTGAGAGAGTTGGGGCTTTTCAGCCTGAAGAAGAGAAGGCTTCGAGGAGACCTTATAGTAGCCTTCCAATATCTGAAGGGGGCCTACAGGAAGGCTGGGGAGGGACTATTTACAAGGTCTTGTAATGACAGGATGAGGGGGAATGGGTTCAAACTGGCAGAGGGGAGATTTAAATGGGATGTTAGGACCAAGTTCTTCACAGTGAGGGTGGCAAGACACTGGAATGGGTTGCCCAGGGAGGTTATGGCTGCTTCCTCCCTGGAGGTGTTCAAGGCCAGGTTGGATGAGGCCTTGAGCGACCTGATCTAGTGGGAGGTGTCCCTGCCTATGGCGAGGGGCTGGAACAGGATGATCTTTGAGGTCTCTTCCAACCTAAACCATTCTATGGCTCTATAACATGAGTGTATTTCACTAAAGACTCTTTGTAAGCAGGGAATAAATTCTCCAGGGTGTTTCACCTGCAGATACTGGGAATGTCCTTAAAATTTATAAATATTCAGAACCTTGAAAAGTGACAAGTAGATGTTATGCTTTTCAATAGTCTTCTGCCTTACATAATTCTTACCAGCTTGCATTTCTCATTTCTTCTTTTCCACCATGCCAGTCTTCTGTTGGCATACAAACCCAAGTCTAGCACATTCTTGTCTTCCTATGTTCATTAATCCCCACAGCAGATCAAATGGTTCACAAATGGTTCACAAATTTACACGTGTCCAATGTCTCTTTTCTGGTGTGCTTGACACTCATATGCAATTGTATTTTAGAATGGGGCCATGTAAGATGTGCAAAGTAACAACATAAATTCACAGCATTGTATTACACCATGTTAGTTACAGTGTGCATTCAGTTTAGATTAGCAAATGCAGCCCTGGATATTCCTTGGAAGCAGTTTTATTGCAGTGAAAAAATCTGTCTATAGCTATTTTTACTTTCTTTGTTTGTTGGTTGGGTTTTTTTGTTCTGCTCAGGACTGAAATTGTGCAATAACTATCTTTCACTTTGTTCCTCAGCACTTGTGTTTCTGGTTATCATTACAGGAAGAAAATGAAACAATGATGAAGAAAAGCAAGCACAAATATTGCAGCTTCTAAAAGGGTCATTCTAACCTGGGTGAGAGGATAAGAGGGTTTCATCATATCTGAGCCATGTTCCCTATTTCTGCTCATTGTCAGCAGAATGAACTTGCTCCTATTATGTTAAAAATAACGCATTGAATTTGTATTTTTAGATCAAATATAAGAGAATGATAACCCATTACCCCATGTCCTTATTACCGATGCCTTGCCTCCCTATTCTAATGACATGAATGAGGATCACTCCTTCCTCTAGTTTAGACACAGAATGCCCTTGCAAAGAGGACACTTTATTTTAGTGGGAATTTCCTGGTTAAGTACAAGTCACATCCCTCAGATATGATTCCTGTGCACTTACATTAATGCAACTTTTTCTTAGAATCTCTTGACTGAGATGCATATTTCTTTCGTAGGTGAGTTATGCCAGAAGTCTAGATGCAAAGAACAAAAATCAATGAGAATTAGTGCAAAGAAAAGAAGATGCCACGACATTTAAGGATGTAATTTTTCTCTGCTGTATGTTAGTTTTTCTATTGACATCCATTTTGCCAAAATTATGAATGTCAGTATAAATGCAACAATGTTAAAATTAATTCCTACTAAGTTTAAAGCCCTTTTATGGACTAATAAATACAGAATACCAGATTTACTGCTGTTTATTGATGGTATAAGGCAGTTTGGATTAGTTAGCACTGCTATATTTCAGACCAGTAATGAACCTGCCTATGCATCTCTCTGCTTGCCCTCATTCTTAAAAAAAACCAGGTACAGTCTGCTCCTGTTCTCACCATTCCTTTTGCAGTTGTTATTTTAAATAACTCCTTTATCCCTTTTAACATTTTAAAATCCAGCAGGCTCAATAGATGAAACATGAAACGTATGTAATTTTTTTGCATCTAGAATAAAAAAGGAAGAGCTAGAGAAATTGATTCCTTCCCTAGCTTCTTCATGTTTGCTGCAAACATGTACTCAGTGGTTCCTACCACATTGCAGTGGCTAGGTGATGAATATTTTCTAAAGAATGTATGTCAGCAATTTCTGAGGGCTTCATATCCCACTTACTGCCTCCCCCTTTGTAGGTGATCTGTTTCAAGAACCTGACAGTCTGTTAAGCACCAGGAACAGTTACAGATCTAAATATTATTATGAAAGAGCAAGATTCTGTTTGTATTATTAACTAATGGGTAGGTTAAATTCACCACTCTTCAAGGAAACCCCACACAGCAGTATGACTATGTCTGTGACAGCTAGCATTGGCCTAGATGATGTCTCTGTGTGTTACAGTGATAATGCATCATAGAGAATGTTTCAGTGAGAAATTTGGATACAGCCACCTTGTTTTGTTGGTGGGTAGAGGTGGGGGGTACGTGGTGCTAGGGAGTGAGAAGGTTTAGATATATGCAAGTAAGGCACCGATTGTTGGGTCCCTGCCTAATTCTATTTACTGATGCAGACATATCCTGCAAGTTCCAAGGAAGTCTTGAGGACAGGATTATGATGGACCTTGGAGTTGCCTTTTGCACATAAAGAATGGCACACTTGCCTCAAACGTAAGTAGATGGAACTCCAGTCATAGCTGGATACACATGGAACTGCAGATGATAGAGAAGATAAGCAGCTGGTAGAAAAGGGTCATCTAGCAAAACCATGGAGCATTTCAGCCTGAACTCTAAGGGAATTGGCTACTGTGGAACAGGGCATTAAAAAAGGACTACATTAGTACCACATTAGGAGAAAGTTTTTTCAAAGCTAAGATGAGAGCCATCCAAAGAGCTTAATGACTCTGCAAGTCAGCCATAGGATGTCTGTGGAGGACTGACTGTGTCTCAAAGAGTATAATGTAAAGGAAAACTTCTGTAATAACTTCATAATGGTGGATGGATTCCAGCTAAAAGGATCTCTGTTTTACCTGATCTCCTTGTTTATCTACAAAATGTTTCCTGGAGGCTGTACTCCTCATGAGAGTAACTTCTAAGCTAGCCATCTGCATGATAGGTGCTGAAACTGAAGTAGATTTTATAAGGTTTCTTTGCATTACTGAATAAATTTTCTCTGAAAGTGATTAATTGCATCTGGACAGTAGGGCATAAGATTGCTCAGAGGATTTGTCTTCTGGGTAATCTAATATTCTCTCTCCTTTGAGTCTGGTGAGAGTTTAGGGACTAGCTCATGTTTAGCATTCAAGTTTCTAGTTTAAATCTAGTTGAGATGAAATCCAGTGTCTGAGGTTTAGTTGAAGGAAGGTTTAGAAGAGGATAAATAAGTTAAAAAGAGAAGCATTTTCCTACATGTTTGTTGCATTTCTCGAGACTCTTTATCTTTCTCTGTGTCTTGACACACAAATTTTACATCCACTCAAGGGCAGGTGATGTCCTATTACCTACTTTATGATTTATTCTTCTTCTTAACATGTTTCCTAACCAACTCATTCTTTATGTGTAATTTTAGTGACCATGTAAGCCACTAGTAAATTTGGATCTCTTTTTCTAGACAATGGTTCGTTGCATTTCCCACAAATTTTCTGTTTCTAAAATCACAGTGTAGCACAGGCTTTGATTCAAATGAGTTAATATTCGTGGTCAAAAGGAAACATTTCCTTTATCTCTATTTTTGGCATAAGGAACTAGCCAAAAGCTCAGACCAAACCAAGCTTTTTTTTGGCATTGATTGAGCTAATTTAGATCCAATCCTACTATTCTGGAAATCAACAACAGCACTCCCATTAGGCTTCTGGAGGGACAGGAGAGGGTCCTTCATAATAGATATCTCTGGTGAATTCAATTATCTTAAAGCTAAAAACTGGTACTGAAAGAAATAAATTAGCATCAGTGGTATATTTGTCTGGTCAAAATCCAGATTTAATAAATATGTCAAAAGTAAGTGAGACAGGACACTACATTACTGAAAAGACTTTGGCAGTTTAATATTTTTTAGTACTTAAAAATAAAAGGCAATGTTCTCTTATAAACAGATTTTTTTTTTTTGTATGGAGCATCAGAATGATTAAAAATATTCAGAATATCTGAAAATCTAAAAAGTTATTACTGCACAAAAAGTAGGTTTGAATAGATTTGATCATCTAGGCTGTCTTTGCTGGGTATGTACAAATAACACTGAGGACAGATTTTGACCTGAAAACTTCGAATTGTCATGCATGTAGTTTGATAAATATGAGTGGCAAAATTTGGACTGGTTTAGTTCCAACTAATGCACAAACTTAACTGAGTTATTCATAATAATAATCTAGTTTTCTGGAACTACTAGGTTCAATAGGAATAGATCAGCATATGTAGAATGAAATTTGGGCCATATGAAATCTGAAGTATCTACCTCTTCAATTTTCAAGAAAGGAAACTTAGAGCAATAATGCCATTCATTTACATACTTCTTTCATCATATATTATTAGAAAACTAAGCATTATTCTGGAACTGTCTGTATTTTTCAGTTATTAGAGTAACCCATGACATGACATGACATGACATGACATGACATGACATGACATGACATGACTAGCAGCCTCTATGATGTCAGAGCATTCGAAAGTATGCTTGACCTTCTGTTCCCAATAGATACTATGAATGATGCCACTCTTCTCTGGAAGGTGAAAATGTTTATCTATAGCTCCTCTAACTATGCCACTTGGCCTCACACCTGAAGAGCAGGCCCAAGACTTTCTATTTTGCAGGCCCCTTCAAGGAAGTTAAACGGGTAGAATTTGTCTGAGGCAGATGGTTTCTTCCCTTCCCTTCCCTTCCCTTCCCTTCCCTTCCCTTCCCTTCCC
>VWZI01002255.1:47633-80968 GCA_013396835.1 Psilopogon haemacephalus
TTTTTTTTTTTTTTTCCTCCCTTGTGGCTGAAATGCCACAGCAAAAGAAGTATAGCCTAGATATAATTAGATATTGATAGTTTCTAAAGCAGTAACACATTCTAAGTAAAGTGCTGTTGATGTCTTGTGTTCCATTCTTTATTCTTAAGAAGTGACTTGGGTTCTTTGCGAGACACTCAAGGTCTCAGACAGTTCTTCTTTCCCCATGATTAAACTTAACAATTTGCTCTTCTGTCTCTCCAGTAATTAAGAAGAGAAAGTACTGCTTTTATCTTTCCATAGCAAATCCTGAATATTTGCTTGTTCCAAATAAACAGTGTTTTGGTGGTTTAGCAGTTACCTGTGCCTCACCCCCCCCACCTTTGATATAACCCCAGCTAGAACTCAGAATGTTGGAAGTTGATAAATGAAGCTTTATATTTACAGCAATGCTCAATATACAAGCAAATATTTACAATGTATAACTATAACAGATATTTACAGATATATACAGTGAAAAGGTAATACAGAAACACCACACCTACACCCCTTCCAGAGATCAAAATCCCCAAGAGGGGTTTTTCCAACCACCCCTACCACCTTTCCCCCCTTCCCCAATCTTATCTCACCATCTGTTGATGCAGCAGATAGGCGGAGGTAGATCGGCCAGGGGGGTTAGCAGTAGGAAAGAAGTTCGTAGAATTATGAAAAATCAGCTACAAAGGCAGAGACAAAGGAACCATTAAAGAGAAGCAGCCACAGCCCAGAGAGGCCTGAAATGGTCTGACTTATCTATATTTGGGTTACAACTCTTAAAACATTTTTTTTTTCTTTCTCAGTAGAGCTCTGGGTGAAGTAGCATCATCTGCTTTCCTCTCTCAGCCAATAGTCTAATTTCTCACTCAAATTCTGCAATTAGTTCAAGCGAGCACAAATGTACATAACATCTTTAAAGGTTTCATATAAATTGTTTGTTTGTGTGTTCGTTTTTTTTATCTAAGAACCATACAGGTCTTTTTGTTCAGCCAATATGCTGACCACTCTTTTCCTGACACAGTAAATCAGTTAAAAAATACAAAGCAGTCAAACAAATACTCCAGTGGATTCCTGTCTGGACTTCCTCTGACTAAGGACAGAGTTCATTGATAACACTTTAATTATGTTATAGTGAGGAGTCCATTTCAAAGCATGTAAACAAGTGATGATGTCTTATCCAAAGAATGATGAGACAAGCCAAAGAACAAATGAACATAATCTGTCCAAATTTTCCCTCGTTGGTATAAAATACTGACTACCATAGTGTTTTTAATTATATAACACTTACTGTTTTCCTGGTTTGAATAAACATGCCCCAAATGAGGTTAATAATCTAAAGCCAGACCACAAAACTGTTTGGAGCAATTTCTGTGACAAGTTGTAATTTGTTCCAGGAGACACGATACAATATTAAATAACTTTTATTTTGAGTTGGTTTGATTTGTCTCTCTCAATATAATTCCTTTTAAGATGCTAAAATATAATGCTCTTTTCTGTCTTCCCATGCTAGTCTCACTTCTAAGACATCACTAAAAGAGGACTAGATTCTATAAGAGGTTGTCAAGGCAGTGTTATAACTGGAGAACAAAACAATGAAGTTTTTATCCAACTTTCTTTCAAGGCCTTAAAAACAGAATTGACAGGAATTTACCAGGCCAATCCTGAGGCAAACTGTGTGAAGTTTCTATTCTTTAGCTTGTCATGTACACTGCTTTTGGTATTGCACTGAAGGAGCAAAGTTTACTGGCTATTGACCCTACACCCCCACCCCCTCCCAACCCAGTACAAAACAGACAAACCTGCATTCTTGATGAAAGCAGTTTTAAATTGTTTTTCTGTCTGAAGTGTTTCCCAAAAAATACATCCAACTGGTGTGTCATAATTTAACTCTAAAGAAGAGTCCTGCTTGTGGCTTGATGCAGCTAGGTGTTTCTGAGGAAAGGGATTTTATTTTAGGAAGCTGTAGCTGAAATCAAAATTCTTTGGAGAAATGTGAAAAAATTGACAAGATTTTGTAAACCAACGACAGAACCATTTTGTCATGTCATATGAATGATTCTGTTTTGTCCAAGACATTTAAACAAGATCAGTTCATCTGCAGCTATCTTGCTCCTTTAAATTACTAATTTGAAAAGAACCCCTGATTCTGGGGAGACTAAGTCAGTTAGGAGCTGGTTTCCTCACTTTACAGGTATCTGTCAGAAATAAAACAAGGAAGAAAAGGCAAAAAAAGCTGCTATAGGTACAATAGGAACTAGATGACATCTCAGGAATTATGTAGGTAGTTGAGAGTTTATTTTATTATGCATATGAATAAGACTAAACTTAGGTATCACATAACTTGAAATAATTGATTGCCATAGAAATCTCTGTCTGTGACTACTGTTTTACCAACTATGCACAGATTTACTCTGTTTTTAACAGAGCTGAGCATCTGAGACTAACCAAGTTGCACCTGGAAAGTGAATGTTCCTGGTAGGCCTGATACAACTAATGTGTTCTGGTTATGTATAATACATGCATACGTAATGCAGTGGGATGCACTGTAAGAAAAAGAGGTTGAATTTCTCATTCCTGTTTCTGACCATTCAGCTAGGCCACCATTTTTATTGGGACACTTTTCCTTTCTGGCCTGAAGATTCTACTACTACACAAACTAGAAGTACTTTTTTTTTTTTTTTTTTAGATATCACAATTCTAGAGTACAGATAATTGAAGGAAATATTTTTATCTCTGAGGAGCAGCATTCTAAATGCACAAAGGCATAGTAAGTGCCTTGATTAATTTTCTACTTTGCTGGCTGTCTTACAGCTCATTTTAATAAGGACCAAAATACAAAAGTGGCATGCCAATTCCAGAATGTTTCAATGCCTAGAGTCTATTATTTTGTAATAACACTGAGTTTTTTTAAAGTAGTACTTTCATAAGAAAATTGCTTCTATTTTTAATAGGTCTTTGAAATTTCCTGAACTCTAATAATGAAGTTAAGATATTATGGAAATTGTTGTAGCCTGATGGCTTAAGGCAATTATTATTTTAAAATGTTAACTCACTTCAGGAATAAAGATTTGGAAATAACACTGGAAAATAAATGTGCTGTACCTGTCAGAAATTAGTCTGATTTTTTTTTCCTTTTTTTCTTCTTTCGTTTTGCATTTTTTATTTCAGTTTGTCTCACAGCTTGCCAGGTCTCGCTTCAGGATACACTGCAGATATTATTACTATCATTATTCTTCCAAACAAGCCTAGTCCTACCAGAGAAAATAAAACTTGACCTAAGTGACTTTTCTTTTTGGTGTACTGCATGTTTACAGTCTTGTGAGTTTGAAAGTGCTCTCAACAGAAATGTTAAAAAGAGGTATTCTGATTTGCTTTTGGGTTTTTCTTGGGTTTTTTTTTGTTTGGTTTTTTTTTTCCTTAGAAAGAGCCATGGGTTGTGGAGAGAATAAAAATATGAGAAAGAGAAAGGAGAGGGAGAAAGAGATGTAAAAGTCAAAAGGGAGCAAAGGAATACAATATGGACTCCCATAAGAAACATGCTCATTTCAGGCTCTCAGGTAGTGACAGGACTAGGGGGAGTGGGTCAAAGCTGGAGGTAGAGAGATTCAGACTGGATGTGAGGAGGAAGTTCTTCACCATGAGAGTGGTGAGGCCCTGGAACGGGTTGCCCTGGGACGTGGTTGGGACCACTTTCCTGGAGGTGTTTAAGGCCAGGCTGGATGAGGCTCTGTCCAGCCTAATCTAGGGTGGAGTGTCCCTGGGCATGGCAGGGGCGTTGGAACTAGATGATCCTTGTGGTCCCTTCCAACCCTAACTGATTCTATGATTCGTGACGTGAAGGTCTAAAGAGAAACCTCTGAAGGCTCTGCATAGCAATGTAGATACTGGTCACAGTATCTTGTAAATACTGTGTAATGTATTTCAAATAAATTACTGAATTAAATAACTTCTAAAATGAAGACATCCATCCAAATTCTGTTCTCAGCCACATATACAGATGCTTGAGCAGCTGAATGTAGTTGAGAGGCATCCCTGCCTATGGTGGGGAGGTTGGAGCACATGATCTCTAAGGTCCTTTCAGACCTAAGCCTTTCTATGATTCTGTGCTGATTCTGTGAAAATGGAATTGTACAGATCTTGAGAATGGTCCAGTGAAGTGCTACCAGGATGCTCTGGCACACCTGGCTTTTGAGAAGAGGCTTAGGGATGTGGGCTTTTTTGTCCTGGAGAGGAGATGACTTTAGGGGGACCTGTTGGAAACCTCCTGGTACAAGGCAGTCATAAGGAGAAAGAGAATCTCTATTAGGAGATTCATAACAGGAGAAAAAGAGACAAATGTATCTTGGAACAGAAAAAGCTACCAAGTGGTACAAAGCAAAGAAAGTCCATCAAAACCCCAATGTTTTGAGAACAGGTAATCAATGATGCGGGTTGCCCAGAGAGGCTATGATATCTGTCAGTTTTTCAAACACCACTATACACAACCTTGAGCAATCTGATCTGGCCTCAGAGCTACCCAAGTTGAGGAGCAGCTTGGACTAGTGACCTGCTGAGGTCCCTTTCACCTGAATTATTCTGTGATCTTGTCTTCTTGCTACTTCCCTAATACCAAAATAATGGTTACAGGTGAAATACGGTCTGGTACATATTTCAGAAAGTTCTTTGAAACTTTGACTATTGATCTAAAAGGAAACTTGGATGCTGGGTCACATGTGATTTCTAAAACTTCCTTTCCCTTACACTCAGTAGGCATTTTACTTTCAAAGTTGAAAATGGACATAGGCAGTGGCTGGATTTTACCCGTCACAGATTACACCTTCTTCCACAATAAGCCTTCAGAAGAGCACAGACAAAGGAAATTTCTGTTCCACTTGACCTGAGCACTACTACTGGCTATTTTATGATCTAGTATAAATACAGCCTCTGGGCATATGCCTTCACTGCATAGTAGCATGCTCAGGGCAAGGGCATACATAGGTGGACTCTTGACCCATTTGGCATCCTTATGAATATAGGGTATTCTGAAAATAAGCACTTCCTACACTGCTTTTAAGATGTTTGTATGAAAGACAGTCACAGCCATAGTTCCAAAGGTTTTCTTACAAGCTGAAAAACTCGGTAGCATTCAGTGAGCTTTGTTAAAAAATCAGGCAAAACAGCAGGGAAAAGGATGAACACCTTCTTTCCTTGGACCTTTGTGAAATCAGGCCATTAATTTATACTAACCTTGGTACCACTGGCTTACTATCTCTCTTTCAGACTGCCCTAGGAAAGCATAAACTCCAAAGTTAGCATTGTGAAGTATCTGCAAAATATATCTCCATGGAAGAAGAGCAGAGGAATACATACAGCAAAAAATAAAAAAACCCCAAAACTGTAATTCTCAAAATTTATGAAAAGCAGAGCCTCTTTATGGCCTCATTTTTCTCTATGTAACCTCTGGTTACTTAACTAGCTGTAGCTGCTGTCTGTATTTGAAGTCCTGCTGGACTGGAGAATTAAGTGACACATGCTGTAACTGGCTACCGGTATAAATAATTCTCTCTCTTGCTCTAGATTGCCTGAGTTTTTAGGTTGGCGTATTGCATTTGTGTTAATTTTCCCATAAATTTTCTTCTTTATTTAGCTAATTTGATCCAATTGTTTATTGAAAGCAGCTAAAACTGCTATCCATTGTTTGAGAAAAAACAGAATTGTGTTGTTGCCCTTCACAATCACATTAAGCAAAACAATTTAAGTCCCTCAGTTTTAAAAGCTATATGTTTATAAGTTATGCCCTAGTCACTGAAGCTTGCATATCATCATCAAATGAACCATTGTTGTGCTTTCACATTTTTCTTTGGAAAAGAATGACAGATAAAAGAAACAAGTTTTGGGTGGGTTTTTTTTTTGTTGTTTTTTTTTTAATAACAGCAGCATCTTTGTCAAAAGTAATGGATGAGCAATTGCCATTTCATTCAGTCTGACTATGCGACCAGGCACAGTCTCTCAGGAATGTTGGGTTGAAGAGACTTCTATGTGCTTCTGTGTCTTGCTATAGAAAGATATTTTGTCTCTCTGGGTTAGCCAGCCAATGTCTTTGCGTTTTCTATGTGATTTTTCACCCTACTGCAGATCCGACTTCTTAGCTTTGGATTGATAGTGTAACTTTATCCTCTTGACTGTTGCTTGTATACTTGTGTTTTTCCTATTGGTAAAACAACAGTAAAAAGTAGATGTACTGTAGTTCAAAATAAAAGGAAAGAAAGGGAAGAAGTTTGTTTCTCCTAGGAAATTTTTGCAAAACTTTTCCTCACTACAGCTATGATTCAATTCATTCCCTCAAATATAGGCATAAAGGAAAAAAAACAGAATTTGAATTATTGAATTCTGGTTGTGCTTCTTTCAGGAACAGTATGCTTGTACACACTCCTCTAGTAAATCTGTTTAACTGATCAGCCAACCTGGATTTACACTGCTTTGCTCAAACTATGCCAAGCAGCCAGGACTTACAGATAATTGGGACATCTACATACTAGAAAGTCAGTAAATGTGGTGTAACTCTCTTCCCTGGGTGTCTTGGAATGTTATTACATGACATTGCTTGAAAATACCACTTGAAAAAAGAAAAAAGAAAAAAAAAGAAAAAAAAAAAAGAAGTGATTTAGGACCAGATTCACTGACACATTCCAGTTGCTTTGTGCTTGTCTGGTGATAGAAAACAGCAGTAAACTAACAAGCTAAAGTGGATTTATGATTGCTTTGCATATCTGACATGACATGAGCTATTAGAGCATACCAGAAGCAGTGCTCTCTTCTTTAGTGATGGGTGGAGATAAAGGGAATGGGTGTTTGCTCTTGCTTATAAAAGAATTCCTGGCAATGCAAAATAAAATCATAGATCCAGTTTAGTCATATTCTAATGATATTTTAGTATTGATTTAATTGTCTTCTCTTTATAATTATCAGTGGATACCAAGACAGCATAAATGTCCCATGGATACCAAAACACTAATGAAGTGGAATAGCAACACATAAATAGAAGAAATATTTGAAGGCTTTTTAAAATGAAGACCTTGTGAGTATTACATGGTCAACTGCATCCACTATGGGTTTCATATCTTTCCTGCTCACATTACCTTAACTGATCCAGCATAAATGAAAGTCTATTGCTATCAAGAAGGAATGCCACCAATGTCAGGCAGTGCAGAGATATTCAATTATGTCTGTCTTACACGTGACATAAAAGGTTTCACTGAGCCACAGCAACATGAATTGTGCAGTGGAAGACCTTTGTCATCTCAGCTGAGGAATGTCTTAAACATTAATTGGCCTTGGCATCTCTGACATGATGATAAGTGTGCACAAATATCTCACCAAGCACAAATTACTTAGAAAATTGAATGCTTTTATGTTTTTCCAGGCTAGCTCTGTGTGCATACATCAGCAACAACAACAATAAAAAGTTTTTTCTTCACTGCATTTAGAATGTTTTCCCTGTGATGGTGTCACTGCTAATTGAGAAGCATAGATTTATGTATTAAAAGTTTCATACTCTGAAGTATGGCTTTTGTGTCACTCTTGCATGGTTCCCTGGGAAACAATCAAGTACTAGGACTCTGTCCAGATATGGAGAGCTATTCTTCTGGCAGCTGGATGAAGTGGATCTTACCAGTTGGGAATGTATCAGATTGAAATGTTTCACGAAGTTGAGGGGTCTAGAAACAAGGATAAAGTGATTCTGCAAGGGAACAAATTGAATTTGTGATATGTGGGAGCCAGCAAATGTGGAAGTGTGAATGATACTTGTTGTGTAAGGACTGTAATTTAAAAGAAGATGCAGAAGATGACATGGCTGCACACTCAGCTCTTTTTGCTTGAGTCATTCAGCTTCCTCTGTCTTCATGCTGGCAGACACAAGAATGTATTTCTGACAGTAGTGCTAGTCAAATCATTCCTGTCTGGATAGCATGCACAACTTTTCCTTGTTTGAGTAAGGGCTATGTACATAGGCAGATATCTCAAGATGAAATGCAATGAGGCTGTATTTTTCTGGTGGCTGTCTCAAATAGTAATTAAAATCAAACAAATTTTAAACACTGATAATCTAGTTTGAGCAGAGCTGTCCTTAGTAAGGCCTCAGTTGTTAGATTACAGTTTTTCTGGCATCTTCCAAGAAAGTCTAATTCAACACTTTAAAAGCTGGTTGTCAGATTATTTCATGAAAACCAAGTTAGCTTAAAGTTTAGTTGACAAGTACTATTTAATCAACAGTTCTTTGAGGCAAAAATAAATACCTCTTATCTCTGATAAATACATAAATAGAAATATCCCCAGGCTGATGCATTGCGCAATTGCTGAATGGTATGATGAACATAAACATCCGCAGCATTTTTTGGCCTGTTTTTCAAGACCTTCTCTGCTTGTCAGAATGTGCAGGGAGATATATCAGGAGTCTAAATGAGAATAGATTGCTGTTGCAGATCATAAAATTTAATTATGATAGAACTTTAATCTGAGATAAACTTGAATACCTCTGATGGGAAAAAAAAGTGACCACCAAAGCAGTGTGGCCACCCAAGCCAGGGCTGATGTGGTTTCAGATACTTTGTTGAAAGCCAGATGTAATTAAATAAATTTATAATTCTCCTTGTATCAGATAAGCTCGTTGTGAAAATATTTCTCCCCTCAGATATTCTACACATTTTCCAGATGCTCTATCTATTGTAGGCTTACTCTTCAGCTTCCTCCCTCTTTCCTCTTGTAAACACACACATCTTCATACAGTTCCCATCATTTACACACCAGTCTTGCCTTTCCTGTTCACTAAATTGCCACCATACCAATTTTGTTATTTTGTCTACTAGCTCTAGTACACAACTGTCTACAAAAGACCTGCTTAAGCTTATAACATGGGCTGATGGTATAGTCCTGACTGTAAGTATAAAAATTGTTGACTTCTACAAGAAACTTGTTCCATTATTGGAAAGTTTTGTTCTTTGCATTTATGCTGTACGTTAGTGACGTACAAGCAAACCAGAGTTGCAGCCCTAGGCTATGGCTATTTCAAATCTGCTCCTGATTCTGAGAAATCCTATATTGCCTTCTTCCCATTAAACAGATGACATTTCTTGTGTAGTAGAAAAGTGGAGGATAAAATGCCGTCTGGATCCTTGAAGGAGAGTGACTAAGTGCATCATGAAAGAGGCTAGTCTTTGCATGTGAAAAAATTGGGTGGAGCAGATTTGAGATGCAAAGGAAGTGTAAATATAAAATTTGGTTCTGACCCAAGTACCTGGAAGAGCCATTGCCATAAACTGAAAAGTGTACTTTTCAGTGATGAATGTATCCAAGCCATGCTTAAGGGAGTTTTCAAAGAGAGATTCAGAGTAGGGAAAATATGGGCCCATTCTTACATATCTTATTTGACATGAATAATCCTTATTACTTAACTGGGGCTCTTCATGGGTATAAGGGTTACTGGCAAGCTTTAAGTGCTTCTAGGATCATGCATGTGCTGGTTTGAGGTTGATTGGAATATTTTAATAAAAGAAATTAGATTATAGGCTGAGAAAGGAAAACATTGATGATGTCTACTGCACTCATAGGTTTGCTGACCCATACAAAACTAAGAACCCAAACACAGAAAAGACAGAGCTGCTCGGGTTGCTCTAGCTGCTGATGTCTCTCTCCTTGCCTTTCAGCTGGATACATGTAACCCAACTAATCAATTCCTGCTTCTAATCCCCCCGGCGAATCTGCCCTGCTTACTGGGCATGTAGGACAGATACTGGATTAAGATTGGGTAGTTGAGAACCCTTCTTGAAGACTCTGATCTCTGGGAGGGACATTGTGTTTCTGTATTACCTTTTTACTCTGTATATCTGTAAATATTTGTAATATATTATAAATATCTGCTCGTATATTGTGCAAAGCTGTAAATATAAAGCTTCATTCCTTAACTTCCAGCCAGCTGAGTCTAGATGGGTGGTTTCAAAAGTGTGTGAGGGCAGATAACTCCCAAACCACTACATCATGCAAGTCTTTTTTTTTAGTGCAGCAGAGATACTGATCATGCTGCATATTTTGTTTGACAAGCCAACCATCTTTTGCTGAAGTAAAATGACTTTAATACGGTGTACTGGGTATGGAACATGTGAAAGTTTTAAATTATGACCCGTGAGACTTGCTAGAAATAACAGAAGTAAATCAAACAAAAAAGTTTTACTTGTTACAATTCTGTGGTTTATACATCTTCATTTCCCCCTGTACTCAGCCATGGTGAGGCTGCACCTCAAATAACATGTTCAGGTTTGGGCCTCTTACTACAAGAAAGACACTTGAGCTGGGGAGTGTCTCCAGAAGGGCACTGGAGCTGGTGGAGGTCCTAGAGAACAAGTCTTCTGAGGAGCGTTTGAAGAACTGGGAATGTTTAGTCTGGAGAAGAGGAACCTGAGGGGAGACCTTATTGCTTTCTGGAGTTACGTAAAAGGAAGTTGTAAGGAGGTGTGAGGTCAGTCTCTTCTCCCTAGTATCAAGTGATAGAACAAGAGAAATTGGCCTCAAACTGTGTCAGGGGAGGTTTATATTATCTGAGCTAGGAAAAAATTATTTACTGAAATGGTGGTCAGTCATTGGAATGGGCTGCTTAGGGAGGCAGTGGAGTCACTGTCCCTGGAGGTGTTTAAAAAAATGTGCAGACATGGCACTTAAGGACATGGTTTAATGGCCATGGTGGTCTTAGGCTGACAGTTGGACTTGATCTTTAGGGTCTTTTCCAACCTAAACAGTTCTAAGATTCTGTGATTTTATTTTTGAGCTTATGTTGAGCATAGGTAAAACTGTTTTTTAAGTCTTTTTGCTGAAAAAATGCTTAACATTTCTTGGAGAATATCACAACATGGCATGCAACAGTGCCCTATGTATATAAACTAGTTCTTCATGAGCAGAATCAGGCTCTGGAAACAGGATGTATCTATAGCATTCTGTCCAGACTAATATACATTTTTACATACTCCTCCTGGTAACATTTGAATATAAAAAAAAATATCTTCAGTTGCTGATTTGTAGCAAATGTACTCACGTATCAAAGGGATGGTGTTGAAAATTACATCCTGAGTAAAGTTGAGAAGCTTGGGCAAGACACACATGTCTTGGCAAGGTAAGGGTAAACTACAGAACTAGGCTCCCCTTTTCCTGCCTCTCAGTGTAAGGTACAGACCTGAGAGTGCCACTCATCAGTCCATGTGTTCCGGGACATAGATATAAAGCAGTTTACTCAAGCTCTCAAGGGTGCTGAAGGATACTCTCAAGGGTAAACCACTTCATTCTGCCAATCTTTTTGTTTCCCCGAACCCCCCAGTGCTCACTCAGCCTGGGGCAAAGTAGCTCACACCAGACATAGGGTAGTGCTTGCCTTAATTGCACAACGGAGGCCAGGGAAGAAGAGAACACAGGAAACCTTTATTTTTCTACAGAACTGATACAGTACAGACAGAGTCTGCACAATAATGCTTCATTTACTGCCTTTCTCTTGTTATTTACCTCTTAGTGACCTAGCAGAAGCAGAGGTCACTTAACTGCATGGCAGCTCTGAGTTCTGGAGCAACTGTAGGAGGTGGCCAATTATTCATTGTTTTCCCACAGTTTATCAGCCCCTGCAGTATGAATCTCTGTAGTGTTCTGAGAAAGGGAAAGCCTGTCTAGGGGAACAGCCATTCCTCTCCCTAATCATCACACAGACTAGCTCTTTTCACATCTGCAGCAGCCTGATTTTTTAATATTCCTGCGCAACCACTCTGAAATTATTCAGTATATTTCTATTTTATAACACTATTTAGCAACAGGACTCCTTCCTTGTACGATCTTTCCTTTACAGTATGTATACTGTACTTTACCTAACAGTCAGTAGTATTTTTCCATTAAAAAAAAAAAAAAAAAAAAAAAGATAATCACTCATTATCAGTTCCTGCTGGGATGCCTATAGGAAAGAAACAGCTGATAAGAAGTCTTTCAAGGTGGGTTATCACCATGCAAAAAGGTTGCAGTGTTTCTGCTTCCTTCAAAATTTCCTCGAAACCAATGCTGATCAGTGAATTGTCACGATACCTGATGGATGTACCAGTTAGGAGTATTTGTATTTCATATTATTCTCTGAAAAGTACACCTCAGGAAATTTTAAGATGTTTTTTCCATGTGAAAACTTCTATAGGAAGTGGCCATATTTGTGGGTTTTTTTGTGGTTTTGGTTGGTTGGGGTTTTTCTGGGCTTTTTTGTTTATTTGGGTTTTTTTCTGAAACTGTGAACTATTAGGTCAGGATGACTAAGAAACTATCATCATATTTCAGTGTTCTTCCATTTTAACATGTGTCCAGGCTGAACATTACCTAGAGATGATACGTACTGTACATTATCAGCCATTTATATTTTTTTCTGGCTCTTCCTCAAAGGCTATCCACTGAGTCAGACTTTTTTCTGGTGTGCCTTTTACTTGCTACAGATGAGAGTGTAATTCTTCCACTGTGATGAAAACCACAGATCAACAGGGAAAGTAATCTCTCTACACCTTCTTTTATTTTTTTTGTCCTTACATATTTACCTGCCCTGCCCCACCCCAACTTTGAAATAACCCAGGCTAGACTCAGACAGCTGGAAGTTTATAAATGAAACTTTATATTTACAGCGTTGCACAATAGACAAGCAGATATTTACAATATATAACAGATATTTGCAGATATGTAGAGTAAAAAGGTAATACAGAAACACCACAACCCTCCCAGATATTAGAGTCCCCAAAAGGGAGTTTTCAATAACCATCCCACCTTCCCCCACTTCCCAATCTTATCCCACTATGTGTCTTATGTGACAGGAAAGCAAGAGTAGATCGGCCAGGGGGATTAACAGCAGGATAGTAGTTAGAAGTTATTCTGATCCAGCTAAGAAGGTAGAGAGATGCGGCAGCCAGAGTAGCTGAAGCAACTCTCTCTTATGTTTGGGTTACAACTCTTAAATATTTTTTTTTCTTTTTCAGTAAACCTATGAGTGAAGTAGCATCATCAGTGTTTTCCTTTCTCAGCCTATAGACTGATTTCTTATTAAAATCCTCCAACTGGTTCAAACCATCACAATAATTTAAGTTTACATTGGCAAGAAAGTAACTTCCCAAGACTGAGCAAGTGCATTATTTTAGTGTGAACTAAGAAAGTCTCTCTATGTAATACTTACGCAGTGTGGGGGACACTTGTCTCCACAGGTTGCTTCCCTAAGTGGAGGTGTTGTGCTTGACTTCTTCCATGCTACATGTTTTCATGATTTCCCAACAATTCCCCCATCTTGGGAATCCTTGAAAGATTCCCATGCACTCCAGGATGTACAACATACACCTTCAGTTCCCTGTTATCAAATGGTCATTGTGATGGGCTGCGATTTGTGCACTTAGAATGAAAGGATGGCAAAAGATAGCAATTCTAAGAATCCTCTGAAAGGTGAATACTATGAAATACAGTGATTTTAGTTTTGCATAGCCATTGATTTTGCACTGAGAGATGCAGACTGTATACTTTGGTGCCATGCCAATTAAATTATTAGACCCTAAGTAGCCTCATTCATTATACTGTTGTTAACCTAAGCCCTTTTCCAGGTTGACATGAAAACATCTGGTCCTCTGAGTGGTTGACATGAAAACACCTGGTCCTCTGCATGGCTGAGCACTGATTTTGCCTGGAGACTATAGCAGAGCTCCACTGATTTAAACTTGCATAGGACTCAAAATCATGTTGGAATAATTTTCATCAGGATCCTTTTATTTGGATTGCTTAGTCTTGAGAACCTCACTTGGAAGGTAATTCTTTAGAAATGCATGGTTTTGGATCTCTGTCCTGCTCATTTTAAACACACTGTTTTATCTCTCAGTGATGTAGTGTGTCATTGGTATAAATACATTGCCTTCACTCACCCTTTTTATGGATACATTCTGGCAAAAGTGAGTGCAAAATCTGACCTTCTAGTGATTAATTGTATGATATTTAATTTTTTGATCTGTAGCTTATAAAACAGAAGAAGTAATAGTAATTTTTAAAGGCTCATATTGCCTGTTGTATTTCAGGTAGAAAATTATTCCACATTCAAATCCTCTTGTTTAAAGACCTAAATGCTAATTAAGCCATTTATTTTTGTTTGGCAAAAAGACAGAGGCAAAACAGCTCAGTCTTTCAGGGTTCAGGATATGTTATGTGAGTATGCAATAGTATGAAAAGTTGTGTAGGCTAGCTTTTTGCAATAGACCAAATATTTATTTGTCTCTCATGTAAGCATTTTTCTGGTGTTAGGGGTAGAAATGTAAGATCAAATCTGTGCTCTTGCATTACGTTTTAGAGACTGTAAAGTCTCTACCTAAGAATATTAAACTTGCCTATTCAGTTTCCAATTCTTAAACTTCTTTGATTTGAACTGTTTCCATCTAATAAACACATAAAATGGAATAAATGAGAGACTGAAATGATTCATCATGTGAAAGAATTTTTATAGTTACACTTTATAATTTGTGATCAATGCAAAAAGGGCTCGAGGCTGTTTCTGCGTTGTTTTCATGTCATTTAAAGCTCTCCTTTTTTAGCACCAATACCCATGATTAAAAATCACAGTGGACTTCAATTATGTCTTAGTGTACCGGGACATTCTAATGTATGGCTTATGTATCACAACATAGAGGTAAAATGGAGTTACAAGAATATTAAGGATGTCCTTCAGCATCAGTATTGTCTGGTTTGAAGATTGACTTCCAGGTTACTTGTCATGGTAGTGCTGATACTCCTGTCCAATCTTCTGTCATTTCAGATGAACTGGAATATCTCATGTTAGTTAATGAATTGGTTTAATATAAACTCCAGATGCAGTCACTAAAATATAGGTGTCTGTATTATAAAAATCTACATGCAATGCAAGCTCCAGTACTTGAGCGTACACAAATACGTGCAATGTACACTGTGCTTAGTTACAAGTATGTAGTCAATGAAGTCTGTAGTAGTATTGAAGACTTCAGCTCATTTAACATTGATATACAGACTGTTTCTTGCTTATAGGTGATTAGTGTACTTTTAGACTTGGAGAGTTAGCCACCTGCCCCTTCAGAAGAGCACAAGTCTTTTCATATGTGCTCACATACCTTGCCTGACTTGTGACGGCTTCTCAAATACCCAAAGCAGTCTCAGATGTCAGACTTTTCTTTAGCCAAATGAATGTTCCCCAGGATGTCTACTCTAGGATGAATCCACTAGCTCTCCAGGCTACATTCAGCATAATGTGTTTGCTTGAATATATATATTCACTATCATTAAACACCCTATAGTTTCTCCTATGGTCTCCAGGTGCTTTTATGGATCATCACAGTCTCTTATTGGTCTTGAGTCACAGCCATTAGATATGATTTTAACATCCTTGTAATTTCAAATGGTACTTGATGCTTTTGTTCATCAAAGCATATTATGATGGTGTGTTGGCCAAGGCCTAACCACAGTTGTTCTTATCCTTTTGTGCCACTTGGAATAGCCCATAGCAAATGTAAGTACTCCTTCATATCTGCCACTGACATATGGGATCTTAGCTGCCCATGGATTTTAGAGAAGCCTTTCTACATCTATATTTAGGCAACTGAATTGAACATCATGTCCCCAGTGTGAGATTAGATTCATAGTTCATAAGTGCATTGCAATATGCACCTGACTTTAAGCCCTTGAATAAGAAGCTAAACCCTACCTGTAGATGTGTTATCAACTGTACAATGGCAAAAACTGCAGGAACAACAGTATGCCTTCTCCAAACCATGCCTTCTGTGTATGTCTTCTCTGAACCATGCCTTCTGTATATGTCTTTATTAGCATTTAGTCAGAGAATTCTTCAGGAAGAATAGTTAAGATTGTGTTGCATATAGTGTTCACAGCAGTGTTACTAAGTGTTCTTTCAGGTGGTAGCTGGTAGAGCAGGATAGATTAGTTATTAGAATGCTTAATGTCTTGTTGCCCTGCTTTTCAATGGCTCAGCTTCTTATGTGTTATTTTCCTCCATTTGCCTCCCGGTTCTTCCCCTTTTGCTCTTCTGTTTTGACTTGACCATTTGTAAAGCATGCTGTCTCTGATTAAATAAGTGGTGTAATACGACCCATTGCTCACTATGAAATGTTTTATAAAGAAAAAGTAATGAGTCCAAATATTTACATAATGCGGTTTGCATGACGCCAACTCGCTGAATTTCTGGCTGCACCTGAAGAACAAGTTGGTTTTTTTTTTAATGTGATATGCTTACAAATCTTAAGCCAAACCCTCTTCTCCAGTATATAAGAATAGTTTGTAATGAAACCACTGAGTGTTATGTACAGGTATCCAAAAGTAAATTCTGACTGGACAGTTTGGCAATTAGCTCCTCATTTTAATGAGATGTCTGGAAATTTGGTTCTGTCATGACAGTGGAGACAGCTTTGTCTCCTCATTTTACTTTTCTTTTGCATTCTTTTTATGCAGTTTCTTTAATTTGTATTGCTATAGAATATATACTGAAAATTTAAAAGTGATTCCTAAGGAAACTGAGTTAGTGGGTTTGAGATGAGCAAGAATTTAGAGAACACAGATTATATCAGGTAGGGAGCTTGTGTAGGTAAAAAGAAATCTGGTCTATGAAGATAAATGGCTTCACTGGGCACCAGTCATAAATAAGACTTTATCTGATTGTTGCTGTGTTAAAATCTCATGTTTTCTTTTACTCTTGTGTGGCATTATTCCTGTTTGATGCTATGACTGATCTTGAGATTAAGTGCTCAAATTAATAAATAATCTTAAACACACATTAACTCCACACAACTGAAATGGAGATCAGAAAGACAATATTCTTTAGTACAAAAATCTATCTGAAAAGCTTTAGATTATTTATTATGTAAGATAGCATATATATACCTTTTTTTTTTTTTTTTTTTTTAAGAGTATACTACTACTTAAAGCATCCAGGAATGTATTTTTGTGCACTCCAGAATATCTGTATTAGTTCAAATTTGTAAAGCAGTTAGGGTGTACAGATTCTGTAATTTGAATTTATCTTCATGTACACAAACATCCACCCATATTCATCCATGGGTTTACACAGATAGGCATGTACAAAGACTATATATACACATAATTATATACTGTGTGTATTATGTATATGATGCATTAGAATTAGAAACATACTGTGTATGTTTTACTCACCTTCAACACTTTCGGCTGTACTGAAATTCATAGAATTACAGATTTAATTGTGTTGGAAGGGATTCTTGAAAATCATCTTGTCCAACGCCCCTGCACTGAGCAAGGAGACTTCCAACTAGATCAGGCTGTCTAGGGCCACATCAAATCTGATCTTGAATGTCTCCAGGGACAGGATCTCAAACACATCCCTACATAACTTGTTCCAGTATTTCACCACTCATTGTAAAGAACTTCTTCTTTATGTCCAACTTAATTCTGTCCTGTTCCAGTTTAAAACCACTGCTCTTCATCTTATTTCTGCAAGCCTTTCAAAACAATCCTTCCCAAGCCTTCCTGTAGGTCCCCTTCAGAGACTGAAATGTAGCTGTGAGGTCTTCCTGGAGCTTTCTCCTCTCCACACTGGACAGCCCAGTTCTTTCAGCCTGTCTTCACAGAAGATGTGATCTTTGCGGCTCTTCTCTGGACCCACTCCAGCAGGTCCATGTCCCTCTTGTGTTGCAGGTCCCATAGCTGGACACAGTACTTCAAGTGAGGTCTCATCAAAGTAGGGTGGCAGAATCACCTCTCAAACTGCTGGCCATGATTCTTTTGCAAGTGCCCTTTGGGCTGCAAGTGCACATTGTTGGCTCACGTCCAGCTTCTCATCCATCAGTATTCCCATGCTTTTCTGCAGGGCTGCTCTCAATTTCATCATCCTCCACCCTGCAATTGATACTGGGGATTGCCCTGACCTAGGTGTAGGACCTTGCACTTTGCCTTATTGAACCTTGGGAGATTCTCCTCAGCTCACTTCTCCAGCCTGTCCAGGTCCCTCTGGATGACATCCCATCCTTCAGTCTTATCAAACACACCTCTCACCTTGATATCATCTGCAAACTTTCTGAGGGTGCACTCAGTCTTGCTTTCTATATCATTGATGAAGATATTGAACAGAACTGGTCCCAGTACAGACCCTTGAGGGACATAGAGCCATTCACAACCACCTTTTGTATGTGAGCATCCAACCAATTCCTTATCCACTGAATGGTGCACACATGAAATCTATATCTTTCCAGTTTAGAGAGAAAGATGTTGTGAGGGACCGTGTCAAAGGCTTTAGAGAGGTCCAGGTAGATGACATCTGTTGGTCTTCCCTTGTCCACTGATGTTTTTACACCATCACTGAAAGCCACTAGGTTGGTCTGGTAGGACTTGCTCTTGGCGATGCTGGCTGTCTCAAATCACATCTTTGGCCTCCATATGCTTTAATATAGCTTCTATGAGGATCTGTTCCATGAGCTTCCCAGGCATGGAGGTGAGGCTGACAGGTTGGTAATCTCCCGGGACCTCTTTTTTACCCTTTTAAAAAATGAGCTCAATGTTTCCCTTCTTCCAGTGTTCATCAACTTCATCTGACTGCCAGGACTTTTCAAATATTGTGGAGAGTGGCTTTGCAACTACATCAGCTATGTCCTTCATGACTCTCATCAGGTTCCATAGATTTATGTATGTTCAGGTTCTTCAGTTGGTCCTGAACTTGATCTTGCCTTACAGTGTGGAGGGTCTTTAGCCTACTGATCCACATCCAGTGGCCCATTGACTCAGGAGGGGAATAGAGCAAGATTGTCAGTGAAGAGTGAGGCAATTTTTTCAAAGTAGGAATAATATGTGTGAGGAATATGCTATTTTCTGAATATCCAGTGAACATATCACTCTTTTCCACTGTGGTCCCTGGAAAACAATTATCTGAACAGACTGAGTTATTACTCCTCATAAAGCAAGAATAGAAGAATTTAAAGAGAGAGTTTTCTAGTATGTTTTATTTCACAGTTGAATTAGTAGAGCAATAAATCACAATTCATTATTTTTTCCCTGTTTCTAACAGAACTATTAGTTATTTGAAATTATCTGTGTTCTAGTCCACACTTCAAAGTATGGAGAAAAATTCATATGAGAGCACAAACTTAAAAGGGTTACTTGCTTCTTTTGAGATTTCTATCTATCTTTACATTTCCCTTCATCAAAAAAAAAAAAAAAATTGACCCTACAACCAACGGCTTCACGGTCTAAATTGTGTTGAAGAAAAAGCATTCTGGTGCACATTGTTCCTGCTCAAAGAAATTATGTGTGATTTACTTCTTTTTTTTTTTTTTTTTTCAGTTTTCACTAACTTTTGAACTTTCAAACAGTTTCTCATTTTGATTTGTGATGTGTAAGGTTCAGTGCTGAAGTTTTTGCTAACCAGCATGCTTATATTTTTCAGATTCCAAGAGGAACATTTTATTATATACGACTTGCCAAGGCAGAGGCTAGAGAAATTGAAATCCTTCCAATACCCTCTGCTAGACCACACAATGTGGATGAAAAATTACGAATATTTTAAAGGTACAATAACATGAAAATTATAATGTATGAAGATAGCATATAGCATGGCTGGTCAGAATGAACCTTATCCACCATCCTCTCTTTCATCATCTTGGTAGGCCCATTTTCAGGCAAAGCACTGTCAACATGAAGCAAGCAATCATTAATTTAAAATAGATGTTATACATGCTATCTCCAAATATGCTTGCCTATATCTGTATGCATGTTTATAAATATATATACATGCATCAGGTTCAAGATCAGCTAAGAACATGAAGGTGCACAAGTCCACCAAATATAATGAGATGTGCCTGTGGGTCTTGAAAGAACTGGTGGAAGAAGTTTCTAAGCCATTATTCATTGTATTTGAGAAGTCGTGGCAGTTTGGTGAAGTTTCCACTGGCTAAAAAATGGGAAAAATACCCCCCATTCTTAAAGGAAAAAAAGGAAGATCTGAATAACTACAAGCCACTTGTTCTCAACTCTGCACCCAACATGATCATGGGGAAAATCCTCCTGGAAATTGTTCTAGGGTTTGTGGAAAATAACGGAGTCATCAGTCACAGCCAACATGACGCCACTAAAGGAAAACTGTGCCTGACAAATCTGATGGCCTTTTATAATGGGATTACAACACTGGTGTATAGAGGAAGAGCAACTGATGTCACCTGTGGACTTTCGCAAAGCATTCAACACTGTCCCATGTGATATCCTGATCTTTAAATTGGAGAGGGATAGATGTGATCAATGGACCACATAGTGGATAAGAAATTGGCTGGATGGTCACACGCAAATGTTGCAGTCAATGGATCAATGTACAAGTGACCAGTGGTGTTCCAGCAATGTTTAATATCTTTGTCAGCAAAATGGACAGTGGGATTGAGTGCTTACAGATGACACAAAGCTGCATGGTGAGGTTGCCATGCTGTAAGGAAAGGGTGTCATCCAGAGGGACCTTGACAAGCTTGAGGAGTGAGCCTGTGTGAACCTCAGAAAGTTGAAGAAGGCCTAATGCAAGATTTTACACATAGGTCAGGACAACCCCAAGCACAAATACAGGCTGGGCAATGAATGAAGTGAGAATCGCTTCTTCTCAGAAACACTTAGGAATGTTGCTTGATGAGAAGCTCAACATAACCCAAAAAAGCCAATTTCATCCTGGACTGCACCAAAAGAAGCATAACTAGCACAATGAGGGAGGTGATTTTGCCCCTCTGCTCTGCTCTCATGAGACTACATTTGGAGCACTATGTCCAGATCTGGGACCTCCAAGATGAGAAAGACGTGGATCTATTGGACTGCATTCAGAGGTTCTAGAATCTTGTAAAAGAGATTCCTAAAGGCTAATGGGAGAATGGGGCTGGGAGACTCACTGAAGTATTCACAAAGGGAAGAATGAGTCTTTACCAAATACTGGTTCTTTATTTAGGCTAAGATCCTTTTGTGTTCCTAAACTGAGTTTAAGGTCTCAGAGCCAGAAGTGTAATTGCCTTTGTGCATTACTTCTGATATGTTTAGATTTGGATATCTGTGTTTGAAATCTGGCATTATTTAGCTGCTGTTCATCAGGGATCAGGGTAGGGATATCACTAGAAAGATTCTGAATCACTTAGTAGGAAAAAGAGGGAGGAAATACTAAAGTGAAGAATAATAGGTATTTAGCAGAAAAGAGAAAAAACTCATGTAGAAGTCTGGAGCTTAGTCTTCTACAAAACCTGTATTTTAACGGCAAGCCATGAAATAAGTGTCTAACTTGAAATCATATCTTGAAATTGATACTTCTCTTTATTGGGTGTATGGAAATATCAGTCATTAGAATCACAGAGTGCATTGGGCTGGAAAGGATTTTTAAGGATCATCTAGTCAGAGCTTCTAGAAGGATCTGTTTCATCATCTTTCCAGACATGGTAGCTCCTGGGGTCCCTCTTTCAAACCTTTTTAAAAATGGGTGCAACATTTTCTTTCTTCCATTCTCCAGGGACTTCAGCTGACTGCCAGGACTTTCCAAATGTCATGGAGACTGGCTTGGCAACCAATTCTCTCAAGAATCTGGGGTTCATCTCATCAGGTCCTGTACACTTTTGTATGTTCAGGTTTCTCAGGTGGTCATAAACTTTGTCTTTGCTTACAGTGGGAGCGACCTTGCTCCCCTGGACCCCATCTTGTGGTCCTTCAACTTGGGAGGTGTGAGGATAGAGGTTGCCAGCAAAGATTGAGACAAAATATTGTTGAGAACTATTAGGATATACTGATAAAAAGCTTGCTGTGTTGGCAGCTAAAGATCTGGAGAGTGCTGGGACCCACTCCTGCTTATTATCTTTATTGATGACCTAGACTAGGGAATTGAGTCCATCATTACTCAGTTTGCAGATAACACCAAGTTGGGAGCAAGTGTTGATCTGTTGGAGGACAGGAGGACTCTGCAGAGGGACCTGGACAGGCTGGATAGAGTGGCACAGTCCAATGCCATGAGATTTAACAAGTCCAAATGCCAAGTTCTGCACTTTGGCTAGAGCAATCCCACGTAGTGCTACAGGCTGGGGACAGAGTGTCTGGAGAGCAGCCAGGCAGAAAGGGACCTGGATAGGTTCAGCCAACTGAACATGAGCCAGAAGTGTGTCCTCGTAGCCAAGAAGGCAAATGGTATCCTGATCTGTATCATGAATAGTGTGGCCAGCAGGACCAGGGAAGTAATTTTGCCCATGTACTTAGCACTGGCTAGGCTGCACCATGAATACTGTGTCCAGTTCCAGATCCCTCAATTTAAGAAAGATGTTGAGGTGCAGGAATGTGTCCAGCAAAGGGCAACAAGGCTGGTGAGGAGCCTGGAGCATAAGTCCTGTGAGTTGTGGCTGAGGAAGCTGGAGTTGTTCAGCCTGGAAAAGAGGAGGCTCAGAGGTGATCTTATAGTTATATTTATAGTTCCCTATATTTATAGTTCCCTACAAATAGCTGAAAGGAGGTTGTAGCCAGGTGGGGGTTGGTCTCTTCCAGGCAACTAGTGACAGAGGGACAGGACATAGTCTCAAGTTGCAGGAGGACAGGTTTAGACTGGTTGTTAGAAAGAAGTTCTTCACAGAATGAGTGATTGGCCATTGTAATGGGCTGCCCGGGGAGGTGGTGGAGTCACTGCCTCTGCAGGTGTCTAAAAACAGACTGGATGAGGCACTTGCTGCAATGGTTTAGTTGATTAGATAGCGTTGGGTGATAAGTTGGCCTTGATGATCTTGAAGGTATTTTCCAACTTGATTAATTCTGTGATCCTATGTACTGCTACTTTGGTAAGAAATACATGAAAAACTTAATACATGTCTGGATGTGCAGGTGGGAATTTCAGTGCTGCTGAATGCTTAGGGTATGTCTAGACAACAGGATGGCCATGCGGGGATTTCTGCTTTGGTTTTGAATGTATTGGTTAGGTTTCCTTGACAGTCTAGTTCAAAAAGAAGTTGATAATACAGGTTCTGGAAACAGCTTGCATCACATCGCCTCTGGGCTAGCCAAAGCTGTGAACTCTGCAGTCAATTATCTCACGCAGATCTTCTGGCTGGCTTAGGCTATCATGTTTTCAGTTCTAACACTTCTTTGTCAGAGTATGCACAATATAAATCACTCTTTTGAAAATTCAAAACTTTTAATCATAATTTCTGTTCTTGTTAGTAAGAGTATGTGGTGCTCTGGACTGAGGACTTTTAAATATCAAGTACTGTGCAAAACGTGCAGAACTCTGCAGGCTGTAAAATAATGTATGTAAATTCAACAAAACAGAATATTTTTCAGTTTTTCCTAGATTTTTAAAAAAATCTGTGTTTAGCACAACTGGAATGATTTACTTCCTTATGGATCTCATTTCCTCAGATTTGGGGAAACTAATGAAACCTGCTCCAGAAATATGACTGATGATAGTTTTTGTTTCTTAACATGATGCATTAGGTTTGTACAATATTTTACTTTGTCTTTCATTTTTAGAGTTTTTAAAAGACAGTATCTTTGCCAAGATGCCTGATAAGAACTTTAGATTGTTTAGTGAGTGAAGGAATTGGCAAAAATGTGAATTACAGATACATGTGTTTCAAATTTCCCTCTTTTAAATTTTTTTTTTCTCCTGTACTTGCTGCTGAAAAAACAACACTAATAAGAAAAATCTGAACTCTACAACTTTTAAATGTTTGTCCTTGTGTTGCCACCACTTGAATGAAGATGTAATGGTTCAGGCTTCAAGTAAAGGCCATAGAGCTAATAAACACTCTGGCAAGAGACTATGGAAAAGGAAATGCCAAGATAGCGTCAGCACAGAAAAAAAAGTGACAGGAGAATTGATATGTTTTTCTGAATTGCTACTAGGTTTAATAGTGGGTTAGGAGATGTCAAAACACAGGAAGAAGAACCTGCATAAACAAATGTGGCATCAATTATTAAGACCATGACAGAGGTCTGTGATGAAAGGACAGATCCTGATGAGTCACTAGGATTAAAACATTTACTTAAAATTTAAATATTTAAGGACCTGTTAAATCTAAGTTTAATAGACTTCCATTCAGGAAAGTACAGGAACCAGAGAGGATACTTACACAACCAGAGTTAGCTAGCTAGCGAGACAGTGCAGGGTATCGCTACAGAGCCTTGACAGATGTGCAGTGTTTGTTACAGGTTTGGATGTGTGGATGAAGTTATCTTACATTTTAACAGTTTATTTCTGAGAAGGGAGGATGATAAATGTTCCAAGGCCAGATGTTTTGCAGGAAAAAAAAAAAAAATCAAATCATGAAAGCCATTTAAATGCACAACAACTGCAGATGATGTCTAGTTGGCATAGATTGTATCTAGCAGGCTTAAATATAACTGGAGTATACAGGTGCCTGATACTCATTATAGCTATTCTCAACAGTTTTCAAAGACTGCTTAACTCTTTACATGGCAGCTTTCATTAGATACCTCCCTACGAAGTTGGATGCTCAAAGAAAGTCACTGATCAAAAGTTCTTGAGACCTATCCTTTAAACCCTGCCAATAAATGGATTGTAATCTAGGATTACAGGTACCCAAACTCTAAAAATGTTCTAAAATGCTAACACTTCTTTTTTTTTTTTTTAGGAAATAGTGTTTAGTAGGCAAGAAGTCTGAACAGTAATAAAGAAATTAGATGAACTTTGACTCAATTTAGTTTTAACAGGGTATTAAATCCTCACCTCCAAAATGCTGGAGATCATCCTGATTGTCCTGGCCACAGAGTATAGCAGGTGACTCGTTCTTGAAGTTGGATTATGTCACTACAATAAGCATGCCTCTTTTGTTTGGTAGCTTAATGATGAGAGAAGAGGGGAAAACATTCTTATCCATGGTTCTTGTTTCCTTGGTGATTTATGCATTGGTTTAAAACACATGGAGTGTACAGGCTTAATCTTCCTTTTTCTCTTGCCCCTGCGGAGAGTTCCAGCCATATTCACCAGACTGACAAAAAGTAGAAATTACCTTCCTTTGATGGGCTGCCATGATCTGGGGGGGAAGGAGAAAGAGGAGCCAACATCAGATATTACTGCTGTCTTTGACAGAAGCAGAGATTTAATTGAAATGGGGACAATATCATCATGACACCCCACTGTTTATTGGCCTCTATCAGGAAGACAGTTTTACTTTCTGCTAATCTTCAAATTTATTTTTAAATCTTTGATAAATATTGTGGGAAATTTGGACAATTGTATTAGGTAACCTGGATCATTCTCTAAAGCTATGCACCTGCAGTTAAATATTACCTAATCTCAGTAGGGTAGATTTCACATGCAATTTAATCTGCAACAAACTGAAGAGTAGGCAAATGTTAAAACATTTGAAAGAATTGGTATAGGCTCCAGCACATGGATTCTGATATTCCTTATAGCAACTGTGTGCATAATATTTCATCAAGATCCTCTTCAGGACACTAAATCTGAACATATGTTTCTTTACTTAATTGTGATGGAGATTCAGTCCTGGGGTTTTGGCCTCTGAATATAGCTTCCAGAGAAACCTCTCATTAATGTGTCTTGATGTAGTCCTTAAGGCTAATAGATTTTTTTCGCTGCTAGAATGTAAAGGTATATGGCCTGTGTACATCAAATAATCAGCCCCTACTCAATACTACCTAAATAGGTAATGCATATGAGACAATGTGAGCTTTTATTTTGCCATCTCTTTCTAATTTAGGGTTGGGGGAGTCTAAACTTACTCTAAAAACTGAGCTACTATCAAAACATTTCATATAAAGGCTTTGACAGGTGACATGATCAAGTTTTGATTGTTTAACATTTCTGTGAATCTTAAGCTCCTCAGAAAATGCTAAAATACTTTTCAGCTATGTTCTCTATAGAATCCACTCTTAGAGGAGCATCTCCTAATTAAAAACCAGCAAATTTGGTTTCTTTAAGCTGCTAATTGCAGTTTTATTCATTTGTAGAATTTTTATATTATCCTGATAAAAGCACACCTCCCAGTCTTGCTATTTTTTTTTTGTTGGTTTGGGTAGTGTCATAAGTAAATGCTCTTCAAAAGTGTATTTCAGTTGGAAATTCTATGTCTTGTGAGACATGGAACACTGTGCTGTTAATTCTACATATTTTTACAAGATTAAACCTTGTGAAAAACTATACACTTTATTCAGTATAATTTTATAAAGCTGTGCAGAAGTTGAGAGACATCATGAATGAATACATTTATGGGTCAAAAAGACAGAGCAATAAAAAGTATTTATCATTTTTTCCACATATCAGAAAAGGGAGTGAAAAAAATAGTGATAAATATGTCTTCTGGTTTCTGAGAATAACTTCTTTCTGTGGAAAAAACCCACCTCTTCAAAGAAAGGCAAAACTTTATTTCCACAAAATATGCATCTTCTCTACTTCTGACAGGAACTTGTTCATGTAGATGATGAGGAAGGCCTAAGCCTTGTACCAAATTCAATATGAAATATGAAAATTTAAATGCTATGGGAAATCCAGATCTATTTAAGAAATTATGTAAATATGTAATTTAGGCATTCAGGGTCTTAGCTTCCCTAAAATACATAACAAACATCTTGAGTATGAAATGGGACGTAACCTGCTTATATCTGGTCAAAATAATGAGTGCCTGTGATGAAGTGCAGACAACTTTGGATTAATTTTTCATTCATCTGAGTGCAAGAAGAACGTAATATGCAAGAAAAATATAGCTGAAGAAAATAACAGTCAAGAGTGTGGAAGGAGACTCCTCCTGTCTGTCCATTAAGACTCTTATTAACCATTTTTTCTGCTCCCTTTATTTATTCTCTGATTGCTTAAATAATACTGAATTTGCCCACCCTCTGCTTGCCTGGTTCATCATGAACGTTCTCATCAGTTTGTTCCTTAGCTCTGCTACATGTAGTTTACACCATCCATTTTACGACACAAAACGCTGACCAGAACTGTGTTACACTGACACATTGCTTGACACATACTTACCCAGAGTCGACTGTAGAGATATACCTAGACAGGCTTAGTCGTCAGTACAAGACTTCTGCCTACAATGCCACCTGAACCTTAATCTATTTCACTGTCTTTCCAGTAACAAAGATAGCAATCAAAGCAAAATCTACAATGGAGTATAGAAAATGAAATGTATCAGCCTGCTGGCTCTGAGTTCTGCACTCTGGCAGAAGGCTGCCTTCTCTCCTGGTTCTTTGTTCTTCATTTTGAGAGACCTTCACAGAATCACAGAATGTTAGGACTTGGAAGGGACGTCCAGAGATTATCGAGTCCAACCCCCCTGTCACAGCAGAATTACCTAGGGCAGGCAGCACAAGAACACATCCAAGTAGGCTTTGAAAGTCTCCAGAGAAGGAGTCTCCACAACCTCTCTGGGCAGCCTGTTCCAGTGCTCTGTCACACTCACCATAAAAAAGTGTCTCTTCATGTCAAGGTGTTCTAACTGGTACCTGTTGTTTCTTGTCCTATCACTGGGCACCACAATAAAGAGACTGTCGCCCACCCCTCAGATAGCTATAGATGTTGATTAGAGCCCTGGCTCAGCCTTCTCTTCTCAAGACTAAACAACCCCAGTTCTATTGCTCTTTCTTCATAGGAGAGATGCTCATGTCCTGCAATCATCCTCATAGCTCTCCAGCAGATCCTTCTCTCTCTTGAATTGGGGAGGCCAAAATTGGACATGGTATTCCAGGCACAGTCTTGTCAGGGCAGAGCAGAGGGGGAGGAGGAACTCCCTAGACCTGCTGGACACATTACAGAATGCCGTTGGCCATCTCAGCCACAAGATCACATTGCTGTCCCACGTTTGCTATGGTAAAGTTAGCAGCTGGATACGAAAAGCATGTTCAGTGCCTGCCTGTGTCAAGAGATGAATATTCTCCTGTTAATCCATTTTGGAGGAAATCTCTAAAGCCAGGGACCATGATAATGCTTCAATGAGAGCAAATGGGAGCTGGCAGGCAGTGAATAAGCACCCACTCTCTTTTGCCAGCCTGAACATTTGCAATTCTCATCATGTTAGAACAATGCCAAGACACTGCATGGTGTTTAACTGGACTAAATGCATAACGATTTCATGGAGAGATAAAGTCAAATAATCTTTTCACTGATTCAGTGGATTCAAATAGCTTGCCCTGTTCCAGTAACATTGCAAGTTAGCCTAATAAAGCAAAGGCACTTTCCAAAACGCGAGTCGCTTCTGGAATAAAAGTTTGTATCATGCAAAGCATGAATATCTGTTTTTCCTGCTGTGTCATTTTGTGCCTCCGGAGTTGTCATACAAGAAATATAAAATGGTAAGGGCCATAGATAATGTATGACTTTGATATTGAAGTAATTACTTTTTACACTACTTAGAGATTTGGAATGTACTGATTTGGAGATTTACTTCTGACTGAAGGGCTGGCATTAGAAATTCCTGAGAAAAACAATCTTGTTTAGGAGACAAACTGATTTCGTGAATTTTCCAATATTTTAATTTTTACAGCATTGAGTTTTTATTAATTGGACAAGAACATTATTCTTGATCAGTTTTTCAAAGAACAGAACAAAACAAAAACTGAAGGAAAAGAAAAAGCATATTTTTAAATATTCTGTTCAAGTATGTTTTCAACTAAAGTATATCCAAGCTGCAATCATGCTACTGAAAAGTCTACTGCAGGCTCCTCTGTATCCAAGCTACCAGTCTGGTATTTGATATTGGCAATTTGCTTAGTAAGCGTTTGACAACTATCAGCCACTATGTTTCTTTGATGAATAGTGCATTTAGATTAAAAAAAGTACTGCTCAATTTAATCTTTCTTTGGATTTTGGTTGGGCTATGAGCAGGCATATTACAAATTGACTTGTAGATGCAGATTTTTTTGATTCAACTTTTAAAAATAGCTTTATTTAGTTAATACTAATTAATCAGAGTTTGTCAAAGGAGGTGCATTCATTTCTTTATTTACTGTTTCTTTCTTTGATAAAGGATTGCTCATTAAATAGAATGATGATATTTGTGATCACTGATGCTTATTATTAGTCTCAAAGCTTGAATCAAAGCCAGATAAATAAAATGTACTAGCATCTTAATCTAGCCAAGCAGGAAATACTAAAACATTAAGTTACCTGTTATTAGTCACATGACTAATCCTAAGTCAAGCAAGAACTTGATCCTACTGATTTTAATACAAACCTTTCTCACACTGTATTACTGTTAAGGTAAATATAATGTAAACAAATCTGGTTTTATTAATTTCTGCATAGTAGTGATTATCTTCAAATCTGTTGTCATAGAGAATTATGTTTAAGAGATAATTAATTTTTAAAATATAATGTCCTCCATTTTGCTTATAGTATGAAAGTAGAATTTACATTTTGTGGGGCTTCCCCAAAGCACACACATAGCTTTTCTTAGTCAGATTCACATAACTAGCTTTAGAATATTAACTGATTACTTCTATGGCTTTCCTCTGTTTTCATTCTATTCTAGGACATTTGCCCATTTGCCTTTTTGTTTTTTTTTTTTTAATCAATTGCGTATTCATGACTAACCACATGAAGTTCAATAAGGAAAAGTGCAGGGTCCTGCATCTGGGAAGGAATAATAACAGACACCAGAACAGGTTGGGGGCTGCCCTGCTGGAAAGCAGCTCTGTGGAGAAAAACCTCGGGGTCCTGGTGGACAGCAAATTCTGTATGGGCCAAGAGAGCCAATGCCATCCTGGTATGCATCAGGAAAAGTGTGGCCAAAAGGAGGTTCTCTAGGGAGGTTCTCCCTCCCCTCTACTCTGCCCTGGTGAGACCACACTTGGAACACTGTGTCTGGATTTGGGCTCCCCAAATCAAGGGAGACAGGAACCTGCTGGAGAGAGTCCAGCAGAGAGCCATGAGGATGACTGGGGGACTTGAGCATCTCCTCTACAAAAAGAGACTGAGAAAACTGGGGCTGTTTAGTCTGGAGAAGAGAAGGCTGAGAGGAGATCTGATCAATGTCTATAAATATCTGAGGGGTGGGTGTCAAGTGGATGGGGACAATCTCTTTTGGTGGTCAGCAGCAATAACACAAGGAGCACTGGCCACAAACTGAAACACAGAAAGTTTCACCTCAGTATGTGGAAAAACTTCTTTACAGTGAGAATAACAAAACACTGGTGCAGGCTACTCAGAGAGATTGTGGAGTCTCCTTCTCCTGAGACTTTCAAAACCCAGCTGGATGCTTTCCTGTGTGAACTACCCTAGGGGGTCCTGACTTGACAGGGGGATTAGATTCAGTGATCTCTGGAGGTGGCCTTCCAATCTCTAAAGTTCTGATTCTGTGATTCTGTGATAAAGGTGGTAGTCAACAGCACAGCTCTTGACAGCTCTGAAAGCAAGGTCTTGATTCAATTGCATAAACCTAAGCATCTGCTGTTTGAAACGTAGATATCCTAAACATGGTTAACATAGCTGATGGATCTGACACAGGATTTCTTTATGAACTGGTGGCTAGATATGCAGCCATAACTTGACTTCCACTAGTGACCTAGGTTTAAGGAACTTCTTTGAGCCCTGGAGATGAGATTCAGGTCCTTATTGTAGATGTGTGAGTGAAAGTGCCATATTTACATGGAGTCTATCCATATTACAAGCAACAGAGATCAAACCAATAAAGTCAGTGTTGTGTGAGGAATCATTCAGTTGATTTCTGGATAACATTCATTTCAGAATAACATTCATTTCAGGATGAGCTGAATAGCTTTGGAGATGTCAATGGTTTTTGACTGGTTTACTGTCCTTCAGCTGTCAGCTAACATTGCAGGCCTCTAGCAGGTCCTTTGTCAGACCTCCAAGGTATGTGGAGGTGTTTTATATGCTTTGGGAAACTTCAAGTGGCTGTTAAGCACCTACATTCAGAAAACTGAAGAGACCCCTAGATGTCCATGAACTATAGCATTCACTTAGTTCACACACTTGTATTCTGCTGGACAGAGATGCAGTACAAGTGCAGAGGTGTACAGTCCAAGCTCGTGGTGTCATTTTACTTAATGGACAAGTACAGATACAAGGACTTAAAGACTTACCATGCCTTTCTGATTCTGTAGCTGGTGACTGGAGCCATCCCAAAAGACAATAGGCATCTTTGTTTAGGTGAATCCTGCGTGTACACTATTATAATAGCATGGATGTGTTTGCAATCTGGACATGAATCTGACTCTGCTGTTCAGAAGTCAGTTCCATTTTTTGTCTGTCTGACTCAAAGTGTAAAATGAGATTAGCAAAACTTCCTTCCCAGAAATGCCATAAATTTTAACGAAGTGCTTGGAAAATTATTTGATCTCAATTACTAAAAGACACTGGAGAACCACCAAGGCTTTTTAATATTTTTGGCAGTAATTAATGTTTTTCATATAAAAGAGCTTTCTTTTTTATAATAAGACTGAGATTTGAGAGGCACTTGATGACAAATTCATCTTTCAACACCTGTATTTTGAATTTGTCACATTTTCTAAGGGTTACCCAAACTTTCTCCAAGAAATGCTAGCAGACTCTAGCTATCCCTTTTCACTGCATGTACTTTTCATACCCTGTAGAGCAGCTGGGCCCCAAACCTGCTTAGTCTTTGACTTTTCAGAAGACTCCTGTTCTGGATGCCTGGGTATATTGTCTAATATCCTTTGTGGGTACAATAAAGCTGTGTGGAAAGCCGGACACTTCCACAGCTGAGTGTTCACATTTAATTGCAGTTTTAAGTAAAAATAAATACCTCTAACCACTTGTCAAAGTATTAGTTTGTCCATTTCTTTAATTATCTAGTAAAGACTTTTTAATGTCTTAAAAAAAATAATAAAACACAAAAACAACAAAATGACCTCAGCTGGCATGTCTCAGGTCATATAATAGAAAGGCATATCAATTTTTTTTTTTTTTAATGTAAGATTAGCAATACAAACATTTAAAACAATTTTAAAAATAATAAAACAACCCACAAAACAACAATATAATCTATACATAAACAAGAAGCTTTACACAAGCCTCATCAAATAGGCCTGTTTCTTTAAGACTTCTGGATTATGCCATCCAGTATTCTGCAATTAGTAATTTTTACTTGCTATTAAATGCGGTTTAACAAGAACAACTGGCATCTGTACTTATTTCCTTGAAAGGAAATTCATTATGGAGGTAAAAGAAAGAGCATTAGTTAGAAGAATAGACCTCAGTTTCTTTATCATATATCTGAAAGTGCAGACAACAAAAACATGATTGAAACAAGAAGCAGCAACAGAACTGACTAGGAATCTTTTCTGTTAAAAATGAAAATTACTTTATTTTTAGAAGTCTCTTTTTATTAAACTAATGAGAATGTCTACCTATAATGGAATTTTTGGGATTCATTAATCCTGTATCTTAGTGTTTATAACATTCTACTCAAAGTACTTGGTTAGGACCTGATGAGGATTTCCAACAGAAATTTTCTAACCACAAAACTGTAGAGTCTTATGTGACAGGAATGACTTTTACAATTTTTGGATAGGCAGATTAAAGACAAATACTAACAGAAGAAATCAAATGCCTGAAGCTTAAGAAATACACTTTATAGGCAAGGTGTTTAAACAGAAGCCAATCAAACAAGTCCATAAGAATAGAGCCTTATAGCTACACTGATGACATCTATTATCTCAATTATTTGGATAGGTGCATCTTTTCCTGCATCTTTCTTAGGCGCCACTGTGCAAGAAAAGAGAGTGGAAAGGTTATGCAAGCCCAAAACTTTTCAGTTGTTAAAACTTTTTCTTTTCTAAAGAAACCTTTGGAATAGTGCTTGAATTAAATAATTAAGCATCATGTGATATTTTGAGTACTTTTTCATGTGTTTCCTGGATTTAAAATAATTTGTCTGACAATGCCAGTCTGGGCAAACCTTGGGTATGTTTCCCTTCCTGGTTACGAGAATTGCATGATGTCACTAAAGAGAATCCAAGTCTCACTCTATGCTCCTGTTTCTTTTGTTTTCAGTCTGAATCAAATCTTTAATACCTACAAATGTGAACTTTGTGAACTTGGGTTGTCATACAACACTGTTTTTTTCCTGGAAGAAAAAAACATTCTTTTCCATTTAAGAGGAGTTATAGCAGTATGATTTGGTCTTTCCTTTTAAAATCAAATTTCAGCTTTGATCCAATACTTACATCGGCCTGTGGCTACCACTGATTGTTCTTTTGTGGTTTTAGAGTTTTCCAGCCTTTATAGCTTGCCTTACAAAAGTTTAAGATATCAAATGTGCTTCAATTTGTCTCTCTTTTCTTTTTTTTTTTTTTTTTTTTTT
>VWZI01002255.1:83188-121206 GCA_013396835.1 Psilopogon haemacephalus
AACTGGAATGGTCAGTTTAAGTCCTTCTCATTATCCAAAAAACAAAGGCTCAGAATTGTGTCTTCAGTTAGCTGAGTCAATGCTATCAAAAAAACTTTACATTTGTATGCAAAACAGCAACAAATGGTGGATGAATGTATTAATTTTGACTAGTTTTGAAATGAGTTTATGAAGTAATCATATTGATAATTTGTGTGTTGAAGGATTCATATCTGCTGGCTCTTCAGTTTTAATGATTTCTACCAGTAATTAAAAAAAATAATAATTATAAGTCAAAATATTTATATGATTTGCAGAACATAATTTTCTTGCAAGAATGAAGTTGCAGTTATACAGATATTTTAATGTGTACTTGTTAACATTTTCCTTCTTTGCTGACTCTCAACTGTTAAAATAGTGCCAGCAGAGCTTTGTAAACTAAATCTTTCCTTCCTTTTTGGCCTACTGAAAGCAGTTGATACAAGAGGGTACAGTCCCAAATAAGTACAACTAAAGGACAAAATAATTGGTAGAAATGAATTTTAATATTTTGGCTGACCATTAGTACTTTTTACATATGCTGAAGTAATGCACTACACAGGAGAAAAAAAAAAAAAACCGAAATGCCATATGAATGCCATGTGGACATTTTCATTGTTGCTAAAATAGGTACTATAAATTAGGGAAAAGAAAAAAAAGGATTTCTGCCTGTGTTTTGCATCTGTAAAAATGATGCAAAAATGTTAAAAAGAGAAGGAATTGGATCTTCAAAGTTGATATTTCCAGAGACACCGTCTTCCTGGTTTAAGCATTAATTTGAAATAAAATCCTCGAATGTTGCCTTTTATCCTTTAACTCGAAAAAGCTGAGCTCTCTGGAGTTATTTATGTGTAGCTGCTTTGAATGAGGCCTTGAAAATAGGTCCTGCAGCTTGGATAGCTTTGTTTGTTGTAATGCCTAATTTACACATCTATTTTTTGCATTGTCATTATGGCGTTTCAAAAGACACCTGCAATTTATTTCTCAGCGTCAAACTGTAAAAGTTCCAGGACAGCTTTACTGGAGTAAGGTTTTCACCCTATATTCTTAGCCAGATTTTCCATTCCTGTGTCAACTATCTTCTTGCTATTTACCCCTTTATGCCACAGAACTCTGTTGCACACAAAACCTGCATTACCTTTGCCCAGTGTTTTATTTTAAACAAATTTTTCAGTATTAAAGGATTGTGCTTTAGACATAGAAATGTATTTGACAGCATACTTTAATATTTTCAGGTATGCTAATCTGTGCCATTAGGTTTTAATATTGCACTCAGTAAAGAAGCTTTATTTCTTCTACTGAAAAACAGTTGTGAGATTCATAAAGCTGTTATTCATGGTCATGCCTTGAAAAAATGGAGACAGAAGAGCAGAAGAAACCTCTTTGTTGAAGCTATTTGTCATTTACTGGAGAATTTTCCCCCAAGCAGTCCTTCCATAAGTTTGCTCAGATTGTGGATATTTCTGTGTGACCAGGTTGCAGGCTACACAGCGAGTCTCTAATCCCTAGAACAATGTGAGGACAGTAATTTCTCTGCATATGAAGTAAGCATGAGCCAGTGAAGAATATTCTAATACAATTGCAGGATCTTTTGAATGATTGACATGGAAAACATATAATGAAAATGATCCTGTATCACTTTTTAATGCTTATTTTAACAGAAGATTGTGGCCCTTGTTTAACATAGCATTGAAGCATACTCATTCAGAGACGGGGACATACTTAGTCCTTCACCAGAGATAAATTTCTTAGTCACAATTGCTCTGTGTATTAGAAGATTGTTTAAATTACTGTTCAATTTCATACACCCTTGAACTCTACTGTTTTATAAAGACTTTCAGAAGTTGTAATAAACTCAGTGTTAAAGGTGTTATTTGGCACAGCAGAAAACATGGCACAGCTAATATGTAAATGATAGATAAGATAAATTCAAAACCATACTATATAGCTCATAAAATTTCAAAGGAAATGGATTTCTCATGTTTTGTTTTTTTTTTTTTTTCCCAATTATAGAAGAACAAGATTAGATTTTCCTCATGTTTACATAGATGTACACTTACCACCAAAGAACTCTGAAATGTTGTGAGAACCAAAGGTGGTGATTTCTTTCTTTCTCTCTTTTTCCCCTCTGCTTATTCTTCTCATTTCCCCTCTCCTCTTGTCCAACCAAGAATCCTTAAGGTGCAAGTGACTGAGAGCTTCCATTGGACCAAATAAATCTAACTCATCAGCCATTTGGTGCCTTTTTACTCCAAGGGAATTTTAAAATCTTAGAACAGCCTCCCCCATTGCCCAGGGTTGACTTGGGAAGCCAGGTTGTGACACCAACCCAATGCGTTCTATGGTTCTAAAATGAAGACAGGTTTCAGTGCCAAAAATATAGTTTGATGTTCTGTCACAGAGCCCATTCCTGCAGCCTATTCACCCCTTAAAATACCAAAAATGCTGCTTGTAGGAGTTGCTGACTATTCTATTCCAGTGTTATACCTGAAGCACAATGCCTACCTGATTTATTCCTTTCTTGAACTACTGCAAAAAAGGTGTTATATATAACATATGTCTTTCAAAGCCTGGATGTGAGAAGGTAGTCTAGTAGTAAACACAATGCTTTTCTAATTCTCTGGCCTTTGATGGCATCTGATGACACCTCCCCAATTTTTTTTATTTTTTTTTTTTTTTAAAGTTCGGTGCATCATAATCAAGTAGAGATGTATGTAAGGATATTTTTTTTTGTTGGGTGGACTTCAGTTTCTCATTTGAAAAATTGGACCTCCAAAAGGAAACACCTGCTTTCGTCTTGAACACCCACGCTTCTTCAGCTCTGTAATATTGTTCCACAATTTCCTATGTTTCCAGTTAGTAGAACATCCAGCTGCACTCCAAGGTCAGGACTTTACTAAGACTCAAAATACAACTTGTCATTTAAAGCAATTAAGACATGGCTGAGCAAGTACACTAACGTTTAACACCACATCAAAAGAGAACGACAGCACATGTGAAAATGTTACGTCAATAGGATGAACAAACAGCTGTAAGCAAATGTGTTCGATATTAAATGCACTGTTTATAGACACACAAGCCAGAATTGCCCAAGTTATTACCACAGATAAATGATACTGAGTAAATCATCAGTATCAAGTCAACATTTCTCTGGAAAGTTATTAATGTAGACAAGACAGTAGCCATCTTACATTTGTTTCCACAAGTGCTTTTCAAAAGGAAGATATTGTTTTTCCTGTGTGAAAAAGAACCTTGCCTTTACATGTAACAGTTTATGCTAAGTAAAGAGGTGTCAAAAATAATACAGAATTAGTAGAGAACAAGTGTTGATATAATGTAAAAAAGAAAAAAAAACCAAATACAATAACTAATCTAAAGTAAATATTTACCTTAGATTTCCCCCCCCCTGCTGCCCAATTGTCTAAACACAAATTCAACAAGAAAAGCAATGTCAAGATCCTGTCACAACCACGCAACCTGTTTGGACTGGTTTGTTACTTCTGTTTTCCTTTTTAGAAAATGAACATGAAAAGCTTTCCTCTTTGCCAGAGAATGAAAGGATTTTGCATGGTATAATTTTTGTAAAGAATCCTATCTTACAGGTTTACCCTTAAGCAAAAGAACGATATTTTTGTGAAGTTTTATCACAATAAGATAATCAATTAGTTAATTAAATTCTCCAGGAATTTGAATTTTTAGTAAAAATATTTTCTATGGGAAAAAAGGGTAAGTAAATTATTCCATGTGGTTAGTTTAACACAATTTTAGAATTATACTGTGGATAATATGTAGGGTTTATGCTTTATTTTAAACCATGCTACTTGCTTTAACCTATGCAGCTGTCTGCACTGGACTAGATTTAAAAACACTTTAAAATAATTTTTAAATGAGAATTTCTTCAAGTTTCTTTACTCAGAGAAAGATCAGAAGTTCAAATGCATTTTCCATTATGCAGTACTATACATTTACATATATTTAATGTATTTTAAGTATCTACATTATTCTGCTTCTCTTCAAATATATAAAAATGTTTAATTTATGCTACTTGCAGTTATTCTGTTGGACCTGCAACTTTCACTATCAGCTCTTAAATTAAGAGATTGACACACTTTTCAGCTTTAGTAAAGGCATGTTTATCAGAAGTGAGCTATGAACAGATGTTTTTGTAAACTTTTTGTCCTGCAGGATGTTTATTATGCTGTCATGAGTTTGCCTTCACCCATGGTTTTGTAATGGGTTATGTTTTATCATCATTCTTAGTAACTACTTTAAAAAAAACCTTTCACTATCGAAATGCACCGAATGTAGAACCCTATGTAAAATAGTAATAATAAAGTATTTCCTGTACAGTTTAACCTGCTGAGTGTAGCATTAATATCCTACACTCTATATCAAAGTGATATTTGCAAAAGCACACAGGGATGACATCATCAGAGAACTTCTTTTGGTGATTAGCCTGTGTCTTTGCCTGCCGAGGACAACATTGATGACCAATTGCAGATACCTACAATGCCACCTGAAATAGGCCAAGAAAATCGCACCTGTGTACTTCTCTTGCTTCTTTGAGTTTTGCTGTAACTATCTATACTACAGACATCTTAAATTAGATAAGGCTAAGCTAGTAACATCTGGTATCCTTATTCTCCTCAGACCCAAGAACCTGGTATTCTTGTTTTCTCAATTGATCAAAGTATACAGGAGGCCTTCCGTTAAAAGTGTTCTGTAACCTGGTACCCATAACTTGGAAGCAAGAGAAGGAGGTATGAATTTTTATTTCTCCAAAATGGGAGAGTGAAAAAGTATCTCCCTTTCCTTCTTCCTTCAGACATCCAAGTTTTACATAAAGTCTGCCAATCTTACAGCAAGAAAAGGGTTACCTACTTCCTCATGCCTAAAAGGAGAAACACAGGGTCTAAGCACAAGGAATTGTTTCAGAACTGTTATGTCCAGCTTTGTGGCAATCTCTGCACTAAGTCAGGCATGACCCTATATCTGGACAAAAGGACGAAAGAGATTTCTGATGCACATCTCCTTTGGTGTTTTCAGCTGGTTAATTTAGAACAAAGTTCATTGTGAAACACAGCCCAAGGGCCTAACCTTTTCCTAGGCAGCACCATGCATCTGGCTGTGAGTTCTAGTGCTTAACTTTTTCTTTGGATATACTTTTTCTGTTGCAGTCATAGCAAAAGATGCCCAAAGACCAGTGAGAATATGTGTCTAAATGGTAGCCTGATGTCATGCTGGATGAAACCTAGCAGGAAACCTAACCAGCAAACTGCTAAATCCTGAACTATTGTCTGAAACTTTTATGCTTTCTTCCCTCATCAGTGTTGTTGCCAGAGTGTCAGGTTGGTTGAAACACACCAATCATTTCTTAAGCAGTTAGCATGTCCTCATGGCATATATATCATGCACAATAAACAGCTTAACTACAACACAACTCAGGAATATGCATTCAAAGGAAGTTTGAAATGTTTGGCAGTCAGAGAACTTCCTTGTACAGGGATGGAAAATGGTATTAGCTCATCTTTTTATATAAATACTTACAGCCAGTAGCAGAGACCTATTATAGGAGCATACCAGTTAATTTTATTTAGGTAAATCAGGAAATTTCAGACCAAATATTTATGCAAGAAATTATGGAGCCATTTGTATCCCTATTTTTAGCACTTTGAAAACAATAAAGAGAAAAACAGGATTTAATATGCTTTAATGGGCAAAGTAAGAATCAGGAAAAAGGGATTTCCATAGGAGGCCTTGAATTTCATAAGGGGACCATTTGTTTATCCTCTTCTTACTGGCTTACTAACTTCAGTAGGAGCCCTACTGTAGACCTTTCAGAAGTCATGGCTCTCAGTCTTCCTTTCACTGTTGCAACCAAAGGCTGCCCTACATCATAAAAAAATAAAATTAAAATATTACTATCATATACCAGGTGATCTGCCCCATTTGTTGATGTCTCCTATATGGCAAGTTATAGAGACCTTAAAAAGACTTACAACTTCTGTATAGACTTTTTTTGGTAATCTCCAATAAATATCTTGTCCTGCAACAGTGAAGTCAATGAAATTGATCTAACAATGAAATTGATCTAACCACGTGCAGGTGCAAATAGAAATGCTGGTCTGTGAGGTGGATTGAAAACTGGCTCCACCACAGAGTTCGGAGGGTTGTCATTAAAGGCATACAGAATCAAGTCAGAGGCCTGTAGCCAGTGGTGTTCCCCGGGGATGAGTACTGGGTCCACTTTTTTCAATATCTTTATCAACGACCTGGATGAGGGCATTGAGTGTACCCTCAGCAAGTTCACTGATGATACAAAAATGGAGAGGGTGGCTGACAGCCTGTCAGGCTGTGCTGCCATCCAACTAGATATGGACAGGCTGCAGAGCTGGGCAAACCTTATGAAGTTCAATAAGGACAAGTGTAGGGTGCTCCATCTGGGGAGGAATAACAACAAGCACCAGAACAGGTTGGGGCTGCCCTGCGGAAAAGCAGCTCTGTGGAGAAAAACCTCAGGGTCCTGGTGGACAGCAAATTCTGCATGGGCCAGCAATGTGCCCTTGTGGCCAAGAGAGCCAATGGCATCCTGGTATGCATCAGGAAAAGTGTGGCCATAAGGTCTAGGGAGGTTCTTTCTCCCCTTTGCTCTGCCCTGGTGAGACCACACCTGAAACACTGTATCCAGTGTGGGGCTCCCCAAATCAAGGGAGACAGGGACCTGACGGAGAGAGTCCAGCAGAGAGCCACAAGGATGACTGGGGGACTTGAGCACCTCCCCTACAAAGAGAGACTGAGAAACCTAGGGCCGTTTAGTCTGGAGAAGACTGAGAGAAGATCTGATCAATGTCTATAAATATTTGAGGGGTGGGTGTCAAGTGAATGGGACCAATCTCTTTTTGGTGGTCAGCAGCAATAACACAAGGAGCACTGGCCACAAACTGGAACACAGAAAGTTTCACCTCAGAATGTGGAAAAACTTCTTTACAGTGGGGGTGATGGAGCACTGGAACAGGCTACCCAGAGATGTTGTGGAGTCTCCTTTTCTGAAGACTTTCAAAACCCAGCTGGATGCATTCCTGTGTGAACTGCCCTAGGGATCCTGCCCTGGCAGGGTATTTGGACTTGATGATCTCTGGAGGTGCCTTCCAACCTCTAAACTCCTCTGATTTGGTGAACTTCCACTAGAGATAAACACAGATGGAAATGGGAATTCTACACATTAAGAAAACACATCTCAAGTGAAATCTGTCTGCCTTTTTTCATTATGATGTGATAATTCAAGTCTGTGAATTTTCTGACATGAATGAAAAGTGTTTTGAAGTTGTCTCCTTTACATATGCTGTAATTTAAATTTTAAATGATCTGTAATTCAGATCTGTACATTTGAAAACCTGTAGCAAAAGCAGATGATCTCTTTAGTTCTTGGAAGATGTGATATGCATGACAAAGTCTCAAAATTAATTTCTTTCAAATTAATTTGCCATTTCACTGATTCAGAGAATATTGTATACATATGGTGAAGCCTTGATTTAAATTTAATATTGCACCTTGAAGTCTTGTGCTGCTGATTGTTGAAGGAGCAGAAAATCAAGAACTCTCTTCTCAAAATAGCTTGGAAATCTTATCAAGAAGGGACATTAGCAGCCTTCCATTTTAGCAAGTCTTTCCTCTCTCTTCTCTAGGTTTCCTTTATTATCTAACATTTGACCCACAGTTATCAATACGTATTGTAAAACTTTTAAAACTCGACAACAGGGAAACTGTACTTGTAATGTAGGTAGAGATAAATATAACCTCACAGCTTGTTTCCCATGATCCACCCATGAGCAACTTGTTTGAGGTTTGTGGCTCCTTCCTCAGAGAAAGCTCCTTCATTGTCTCCAAAGAATGATTGATTCAGTAAGCTGATCTGAGGACAAGAAGTCACGGGAGAGGTCTCTGCCCCAGTATCATGGCCTGGAAGAATGATGATAGGTTATCATTTCCTTTTTGTTGCAAGGAATTAAGTTCATGGATATGCTACGGATAAACATCTAACAGGAACCAATCCCTTTTAGAATTGCTTTCAGATCTGGCAGGCAGAGAGGTCCTTGAGACTGTTCTGAACTAGATATCAGAAAGTGTGCTGTGCATTTTAGGGTCTTATGTAATATCTGAAGAGTATGCCAAAGTGCCATTTAAGGACGAATAGATGAACTTTCTAGTTTTCATCTAGACCTTAATTAGTGAGAATCAATTGCTAGGAAAATATATTTCATTTAGGAGGGTAAGCAAATAGAAACAACAAAAGTCTTTCATCTTTCAGTTCTCTGCATTTAAAAAAAACTCAGTCAATCTTAGTGATTGTTTTCGTATAAACACAAATATGCATATACATATTGACATTTTCACAATGAAATTCATATTTCTGGCTATCTCATCAGATAATATTTTCCCATCTTATTCTTATTGCTACTTATTTTGTTTTTCCTATTTTTGCCAGCTTGGAAAATGATATTTCGTTCTGTTTCTCCCACAGTAACCCATTCTAATGAATAGTTCAGTGCATATATGTTTGAAATTCATGATGAAATAATTCTTTCTTGCATGTAATTTGTCATCTGCATTAAGGCTGGTGATTGAGCTACCAATGGAAAAAGTATCTGAATGAATGCAGCCTCCTGATCTTTGCCTTTACAATGCCCTTTTGTTCCATAACTTTCCATGTGGGAAGATTAGGGAGGGTCAGTAAACAAAAATGTCTTTGCACTTAAGAGATCTGAGTGCTTTGCCTGCAAAGTCAGCAACTTTCCATTGACTTTCAAATAATTTCAAATAGATTAGTTCCTTTCACAGCATTAAAGTTCTGGCTGGGGCAATGGGTATTGTCTTCTGATTCCTTACCCTTAGACTCACAGCAATGTGACTGAGCCGTCTGGCTAGAGGAGGTTTTGCCACTTTTGCTTTATCAAAACAGGGATTGTATATCATCAAATGCATGTACTATCAGTTCCTCATTCCAGTCAACACATTTCCTTTATAATACATATTTCCTTTATAAATTATGAAATATGACAAATATTTTGTAAGAGATTCAAAGATGACCTATTCAAGTCTCTCATCTAATGTTATTCTCTAGGACTGTGAAGAAGTTAAGAAGAATTTGAGTTTTCATAGAAGAGTTATAAGGTGTAGGGAATGCTTTCACAGTGTTCACTTGGCTTTAAATTTCAAGAAGGACAAAGGCTATGGGAGAATATAACAGTTAAAAGGCTCACTCATTCTGCTCTTAGGAAATTGCCCCATGAAGCAGCTTCTGAATCATGAAACTATACAGAAACAAAACTGTAAGTCTGATGCTGCAATTTAGCCTTTGCCTGACATGAAAACTTCAGGATCAGGCTTCAAGAAAATAATTTTGATGCATCATGTATTGAACAAAGTAATAGTTATCTGTATAATCTCCCACTACATACACTGCTAAGAGAAGCAGTTCAAAACAAAACAGATGTCCAAAACCCAAATGCTTATAAGGTCACTGAGATGAGCCATAAGATACACAGTGCTATTCAGTTCATAACACTGAACCTTTGGAAGGAATCTGGATACTAATAACTGACCTAAAGATGTAACTGTTTATTCCAGCCGTTTACAAACATAGGGAATTATGCAATGCTCTGACATCATTTCTGCTAGCAGCTGTAAACCTCTACTGAACATCTGTCTGAAGTGCTATTCTCACAGTAAAGCTGCCAAAATTAACTTAGTAAATTAAAATATATATTCCTTTCTTTTTTTTTTTAATATGAAGGAATGTTGCCTTTCTAATGACAAAATACTTTTGTGAAAACTCCTCTTCCAACGATTCTTTGTGCCATTTCTATAGCCTTTAGTTATATTTTGTCTCATAAAAACATAGAACACTGGAACATGTGCCACTGTGTCAGACGATTCATGAGATTGCTTTGCAATAGTTGTTATTTATATGTTGGCAGCTTGCTTTTAAATGACTGTTTGCTCCTCTTGGAGGCAGGGGTAATTTTGACCAGGGAACTTAGTTCTGAAAAGGCAAAAATGTCATGGGAACTAGTAGGTGATTTTAATTTTCATTAAAGAAAGGGATAAAATACCCCAAAAAAAGTATGAGAAATGTTTATCCCTTTCATTATATGTACAAGTGTAAGTAGAAGAGCAAAGTGCTTAAGAGAGAGAAAAGTTTATCTCCCCAGAAAATTTGAAATTCCTCTGGCTAGGTGTACTTTTAGAATATTTTTAGTGATCTTCACCTATATCCTGAATAGGACATGGAATAACATAAAAATAAATCAAATTTTCAAAATGGAGAGCAAAGAACTCTGGTTCCAAACTAATTTTAATTATGTCCTTAGCTCATGACATTGGATTTATTTCTGCTAATGTATCTAAAAATTGTTTCCTTGAATTGAACTTTAGAATTGTCTGTTTCTGCTCACTGACTTGAGCAGCTTGGGCTGATTAATCTTGATTTACACACGTTCCTTTCATTTGTGTTCCTGAACTTGAAGAATTATGTTTCCATGTTTAATCTCTTTATACTTCAGCTAGTGTGTGGACTGTTCTTTGGGATGAGTATATTTGTGTGTGAAATTATCTGTAAAGAAAGTACTTAAAATTGCATTTCAGCTTCATATAAGAGGTAGCAAGTTCCCCCCCAAAATCATGACCATTCCATTGTGAATTGGTATACTGGACAAATGATTAGTGTTTTTACAATCCCCAATTACTTTCTCCTGGGAAAAAATGGAAAAGGAAATTAAAAAGCAACTGATTAAGGCATTATGTGTCAGGAAGAATTGTTTTCCTTATTTCTTTATATGTAAATAACTAAGTAACATGTCATTTTTTGAAGATTCTGTAAAAGCTGATATTTTCCATGCTCATTTATCCTGCAATTAACATAGAAACTAGATAAATTATACAATGTAAGATAGATATAAATAACAGCAAAAGTGGGATTTGAGATACAGGTCTCCCTAGTAATAACTGATATAGCAGGAAAAGCCACAAAGCTGGTATATTGCAGGTTCTTAAGTGTTAGGAACATCCAGCTCTATGTAATAAGCTTTCTTTACATTGTGATCTGACTGCTTTTTTTTAAATCAGTCATTTACAGGTCTTGTTAAGTATTCTCTGTCTTTCAAATAAGCCATTAGGTCATCAGGGAACATAATTTATTAAAGTGTATTTTGTGAACAGAGAGTTCATCTGTGAGGATATTGTGTTACCCAAGGAAGTTAGGAAGAAATTTGCCAAAAAGGAACTAAGGTTAAAATTAAACAGATATCCGCTTCTCTAGAGTTCCTCTAAAAGATGTTTCTAAATAGATGTGAGATGTAAGCAGAAAGAAAACCTCCAGTGAAATGCTGAGTGAAGGATACCAGTGTGGTGGCTTGCATCTCTAAAACTAAAAACCTCTCTAGCTTGAATGCAAAGCAAGCCCTAGTACCTAGCAGGCTAATTGCATTATGCAAGGATTCAGCCCTTGCAGCTATTTTAGGCTCAAGATTCTCAGTTTCCACACCTTAGCAGTTTCCTCACTCTGCAGATGCTTCTTATACATTTGCCATTCTGAGTTTACTGGAGCTTCTCTGCTTTCAGACTGGTAGGCATATGGGCACACAGCTCATTCTTGTGTCCCTGTACATAGCCAGAGTATGTGTACTCTGTCTTTGAATGGCATGCCTCATCTGCTTACTGCTCATTTTACATAGTCACAGAATGTTAGGGGTTGGAAGTAACCTTGAAAGATCATCTACCCTGCTAGGACAGGACCGTCTAGAGCACATAGGAGTGCATCCAGGCAGGTTTGAGTGTCCCTAGCAAAGGAAACTCCATAACCTTCCTGGGCAGCCTGTTCTATCACCCTCACAATGAAAAAGCTTTCCCTTATGTTTATGTGGAACCTTCTGTGCTCCATCTTGCACCTGTTGCCCCTTGTCCTATCATAGGACATTATGAATAAGAACCTGGTTCCATCCTCCTAGCACTTGCTCTTCATGTATTTATAAACATTTATGTAGTGGGTTTGCAGTTACCTGTCCCCCCACCTTCATAAACTCCAGCTAAAACTCAGACAAACACTGGAAGTTAATAAATGAAGCTTTATATTTACAGCAATGCACAATATACAAGCAAATATTTACAGGATATTACAGATATTTGCAGATATATACAGTGAAAAGGTAATACAGACACCACACCCCTCCTGGAGACCAAAATCCCCAAGATAGGGTAACCAAACCCCCCTACCACCTTTCCCCCCTTCCCCAGTCTTATCTCACCACCTGTTGATGCTGCAGATAAGCTGAAATAGATTGGCCAGGGGGGGTTAGTAATAGGAAGGAGTTAGTAGTTTTACTCTGAATTAGCTACCAAGACAGAGAGACAAAGGAGAAAGCGGCTGCAGCCAGCACAAACAGAAGCAGACTGCTAATCTGGTTGTTTTGAGAACAGTTCTTAAAACAACTTTTTTTTTTTTTCCTTCTCAGTAAAACTCGGTGAAGTGACACACTGTGTTTAACTCTCTCTCAGCCAATAGTCTAATACTCAAATCCTCCAATTAGCTCAAACCAACACAATTAAAGAGGTCACCTCTCAGTCTCCTCCAAGCTAGAGAGACCCATTTCCCTCAACCTTCCCTCGTAGGGGAGATGTTCCACTCCCAGAGATCAGAGTCCCCAAGAGGGGCTCCCAATCACCCTTCCTCCTTCACCCAACACCCAAGCTTATCCCAGAATCTGTCTCATGTGCCAGGTAGGCGAGGAAGATCAGCCAGTGGGGCTTAGAAGCAGGAATTGATTAGTTGAGTTACGCAGATTCAGCTAGAAGCCAGAGAGAGAGATATCAGCAGCCAGGGAGACCCAAGCAACTCTGCCTTAACTATGTTTGGGTTCTTACTTTTGTATGTCTCAGTAAACATATGAGTGAAGGAGACACCACTATGTTTCCCTTTCTCAACTTATAATCTAATTTATCATTAAAATCCTCCAATTAACCTCAAACCAGCACAATGGGGAGGAAAACCTCTCTCAACCTACTAGCCACAGCCCTTCTACTATATTTGCCAGTTCTGTTCTGCTCCCCTGTCCCTGAAGGCTATTTCCCATGGGGTCCTATTTGCTAACTCCTTTAAAATCTGGAAGTTTGCTTTTCTAAAATGTAGAGTCCTAATTCTGCTTCTATGGGCTCCATACCCCTTAGGACAGTGAACTGCACTAGCACATGGTCACTGCAGCTCAGGCTTTTGACTTTGACATCCCTGATGACATCATTTACATTTGTGACCAACAGATCAAATAACATCTACAGATCATGGCAGAAGGGGCTGGCCACCTGGGAGGAATAAAAGGCTGCTGTCAGAGGGTGTAGGGAAACAGCTAGGAAGGCTAAGGCCCAATTGGAACTCAACCTTGCAAGGGAGGTCAAGGAAAACAAAAAGGGCTTCTTCAAATACATTGCAGGAAAAGCTAATGTTAGAGGCAATGTAGGTGCTCCGCTGAAAGAGTTGGGTGCCTTGGTGACAGAAGACACAAAGAAGGTGGAGTTACTAAATTCCTTCTTTGTCTATAGTGCTGGAGACTGTTCTCAGGAGCCCCTGACACATGAGGCACCAGAAGAAAGCATGACAAAGGAGTCTTCTCTTGTTGATGAGGACTGGGTTAAGGAACAGTTGAGTAATATCCATAAGTCCATGTGTCCCAATGGCATGGGTCCCTGGCACAGGTCATTGCTAAACCACTCTCTACCACCTTCAGTGAGTCATGGCAGACAGAATAGGTGCCTGGGGACTGGAGAAGGGCAAGCATCACTCCAATATTCAAAAAGGGTAGAAAGGAGCCTCACCTCCATCCCCAGAACGGTATTGGAGAAACTTATCCTTGATGCTGTCCTTAAGCATATCAAGAACAGGGGGGTCATCAGGAGCAGTTGGCAGGGTTTTAGCAAGGGGAAGTAATGTTTGAGCAACTGCATAGGCTTTTCTGAGGACATAACCAGGTGGATGGATGATGGTAGAGCAGTGGATGAGGTTTATCTTGATTTCAGCAATGCATTTGACACTCTCTGCCACAGCATTCTTCTGGCTAAGCAGAGTCAGTGTGGTCTGGACAATCAGGTAGAGTGGTGGCTTGGGAACTGGTTGAGGGGAAGAAGTCAGAGAGTTGTGGTCAATGTGATGGAGTCCAGTTGGAGGCATGTAAGTAGAGGGGTCCCCCAGGGGTCAGAACTGGGAACAGTTCTGTTCAATATATTCACCAATGCCCTGAATGAGGACCGAGTGCACTGCCTGCAAATTTGCTGATGACACCAAAGTGGGTGGAGTGACTGCAGAAGAGCAGAAGGCTGTGCTGCCACTCATGGAGACTTGGAGAGGCTGGAGGGCAGGACAGGAAGAAATGTACTGAAATTCACTGAGGGCAAGTTTAGAGCCTTGCACCTGGGAAAGAACAACTGCAAGTATCAGTATAGGTTGGGGACTGTCCTGCTAGAAGGCAGTGAAGGAGAAAATGTTCTGGGAGGTCCTAGTGGATGGGAGGTTGAACATGAGGCAGCAAGGTGCTCTTGTGGCCAAGAGGGCCAATGCCATTCTGAGGTGTATTAGAAGTATGGCTAGTAGATTCTCCTGTGCCTTTACTCTGCCTGGATGAGGCTGTATCTGGAGTACTGAGTCCAGTTCTGGGCCCCCCAGTTCAAGAGGGACATAGAACTGCTTGAGAGAGTCCAGTGCAAAGCCAAGATGATTAAGGGAATTTAACATCTCTCTTACGAGGAGAGACTGAGGCAGCTGGGGCTCTTTAGCTTGGATAAGAGGAGACTGAGGAGTGACCTCATCAATGTTTATAAATATGTAAAGGGTGAGTGCCAGGAGGACAGAACCAGACTCTTCTCGGTGATACCCAATGACAGGACAAGGGGCGATGGGTGGAAGCTGAGGCATAGAAAGTTCCATGTAAACACGAGGAGGACTTTTTTCCCTGTGATGGTGACAGAACACTGGAACAGGCTGCCCAGGAATGAGTCTCCCTCTCTGGAGATATTGAAAATCCACCTGAATGTGTTCCTGTGTGATCTGGTATAAGTGATCCTGCTTTGGCAAGGGGCTTGGACTAGATGGTCTTTCAAGGTCCCGAGCTCCTCACATTCTATGATTCAAAATGCATCCCCTTGTGCGTGGCTTTTAATTTCTCATTTTAAGAAATTGTCATCTAGGCACCCTAGGAGCCTTCTGTATTGCCTGCAGCTAGCTGTGCTACTTTTCCAACAGATGTCAGGGTGGTTAAAATCCCGCAGAAGGATGAGAGCCTGTGATCACAATGTCCCCTCAAGCTGGAGTAAGAAAGCTTCATCAACAGGCTCTGCTTGATCAGGTGGCCTATAGTAGACTCCTACCATGGGGCTCCCTTTGTTGTCCTGATCCCTAATTCCCACCCATAAGCTTTTGACCTGCTTGTGTCTACTCTTCAGTGACAACTCTTCAATCTATCCACTTCTTTACATAGAGGGCAACACCTCCACTGCTTCTTTCTCTCCTGTCCCTTCTGACCAGCTTGTAGTTATTGACAGCTACACCCCAGTCATCCTACCAAGTTTCTGTTATTACCACCTTGTCATAGCTTTCCCGTAGCAGGGCAGTTTCCAACTACCCCAGTCTACACTGATACATGGGATTCTTCCATCCCAGGAGCAAGACTCTACACTTGTCCTTGTTGCACTTCATTACATTTCTGCCTGTCCAACTGTTCAGCCTACCCAGATCTCACTGAATGGGAGCACAACCTTCAGATGTGTCAGCCACTCCTCCCAGTTTTTTGTTATCAGAAAACTTGCTGACAGTGCACTGGGATTGTTAATGAATACATTGAATAGTACTGGTCCCAGTACTAACTGCCGAGGGATTCCACTAGACTCTGTCACATTGACCACAACTCTCTGTCTCCTTTCCTTCAACCAGATCACATTCACCTCACTACCTGATCATGCAGACCACACTTCCTCAGTTTAGCTGCAGGATGTTGTGTGAGACAGTGTCAAATGCTTTCCTGATATCAAGATAAACCCCATCCTCTGCACTGCAATCATCGATCCATCTGGTTATGTCCTCATAAAAGGCTATCAGATTGGTCAAACATGACTTCCCTTTGATAAAAGCCTACTGACTTGTCCCAGTAATCTTATTCTTCCTACACCTAGAGACTGTGCTGAGGGTAAGTTTCTCTATCACCTTCCCAGGGATGAAGCTGAATCTGACTGATCTATAATTAGCTGGGTCCTCCTTCTTGCCCTTTTTGAAGATTTGATATTTGCTATTCTCCAGTCTTCAGACACCTCTGCTGTTCCCCATGACTTACCAAAGACGATGGAGAGTGGCCTAGCAATGACTTCCACCAGCTCCCTCAGCAATCATGGATGCATTCCATCAGGACTCATGGATTTATGGATATCCAGATTGCTCATATTCTACATCATTCTTAGAACAGAAACCAATTTGTGCAAAAACGTGTCTTCATTCTCTTTTTTTACTCAGTAACTGGCTGGTTGGAGTATTTACCTGAGCTATAAAAGATGGTATTCCTAGCCTCAGGATGGAGACTATGCCTCTAAAACCTGTGGACAAAAGCACCAGGGTTTTGAGTGCTGATGGGTCAGAAGAAACAGATTCTCTTCAGCTCTTCTGCTCAAAGACAAGTTTCTCTTTTTACATGGCAATAATAAACATATGTTGGGCCAAAGAAACACTGAGAATTACTCTGGAATGTAGTTATGAGGAGATTCATCTGGTGGTAGAATGACCTGCCTTCAAATGCCTCTTTTATTACAACTGTGCTTTTTTAATGTGTAATGATTAATGTATTTTTTGCCTCAAAAAAAATCCTGACTATAGGGTTTAATTTTACAGTTTAGGTTAATACATGTCCCCATTGCAGCTGTGATGAATAGCACTACCTTTCCTTTAACATTGGACACATTGTCCCTCTTCTATCCATCAGCAGTTTTATAGATCCTTAATCTGATTCCATATTTGTTTTCAACCAGACAAGCTTCCTTATCCACCTGCCAATTGCTTATTTAATCATTTGGGTCAGCACAGTGGAAGAGGATGGAATGCACACCTGAAGTGACAAGATGTGCAATGGCTATTTTCTACCAGACATATTCCCTTCTGTAAAGGCTTTTGCTTCTACAGTGAGAATAAAGTTATGATTATGCAGAGATGATGGCTACAGGATGCTCAGAGTGGACAGGTGGGGAATGAGGGATGGAAGTGTTGTCCTCTATATCAGGAAATTGATACAATGTCAGGTCCATCCATGAAGAACAGTCATGGACAGGTTGAAAGCTTATGGATAAGAATTAGAGACAAAGGCAACAAAAGGAACCTTGTGGTTGGCATCAACTCCAGGCCACCTGACCAAGGGTGGCCTTCTTACTCCAGCTACAGAAAGCTTCATGTTCACAGGGTCTTGACATGATGGGGGACTTCAAGTACCCTGACATCTGCTGGAAAAGTAACATTGCAAGCTGTAGACAATCAAGGAGACTTCTGCAGTGCCTCTGTTAATTTCCTGAGCCTGGTAACAGACAGCCCTACCCATAAGAACACACTAGTGGACCTGATAGTCACCAATGCAAATGAACTCATCAGTAATGTCAGGATTTGGGGCAGCCTAGACTGCAGTGATCTTGCACTGGTGGAGTTTGTGGCCCTAAGGGATATGAGACAGACAAGGATTATAGTCAAGACTAAATTTTAGAAAGACAAACTTCTGGCTACTTTAGGAGTTAGTCAGTAAGATGATATGGGAAATTAACCTCACATACAGGGAGCTAACACATCTTTAAGGACATTTTCCTTAGTGCACAAGAGCTCTTGATCCCCATGTGTAAGAAATCAGTCAAGGAAGGGAAGAGACCAGCATGGCAGAATAGAGACCTACTGATCAAAATAAAGAGCAAGAGGGAACAGCAGAGACAGTGGAAGCAGGGACAGGTAACCTGGAAGGAGTATAGGAACACTGACCAGTTGTGTAGGGTGAGCAAAGACGTGGCTGGAGCCGGATCTAGGAAGCGATGCAAAGAGTAACAAGAAAGTCTTCTACAGGTACATCAAACAACAAAGAAAGGTTAAGGTGAAGTGAAAATGGAGAGCTGTTGCCAACAGATGAGGAGAAGCCTGAGATACTCAATAATTTTTTTGCCTCACTCTTCACTGACTACCTTGCTCTGTCCTCCTCCTGAGTTCATGGACCACTGGGTGAAGATATTCAGGGCAAAGTCCCTCCCACTGTAAGGCAAGATCAAGTTCAAGACCACCTGAAGAACCTGAACACATGTAAATCTATGGAACCTGACGAGATGCATCCCGAAATTCTGAAGGAATTGTCTGATGTAATTGCAAAGGCACTGTCTGTATTTGAAAAGTCTTGGCAGTCAGGTGAAGTCTCTGGAGACCGGAAGAAAAGAAACATTACACCCATTTTTTAAAAGGCTAAAATAAAGGTTACTGGAATACTACCAGCCTGTCAGGCTCACCTCTGTGCCTGGAAAGATCATGGAACAGATCCTCTTAGCGGCTGTATTAAAGCACACAAGGGACAGGGAGCTAATATGAGACAACCAGCATGGCTTCACCTGGGGCAAGTCCTGCCTGACCAACCTGGTGGCTTTCTATGATGGTGTAAGTACATCATTGGACAAGGGAAGACCAACAGATGTCATCTACCTGGACTTCTCTAAAGCCTTTGACACAGTCCCCTACAATACCCTTCTCTCTAAACTGGAGAGATACAGATTTGATGTGTGAACTGTTCAGTGGATAAGGAATTGGTTGGACAATTTCATACAAAAGGTAGTGGTCAACAGCTTGATGTGCAGGTGGAGACAGGTAATGGATTATGTCTCTCAAGGGTCGGTATGGGACCATTTCTGTTCAATAGCTTCATCAGCAAGACTGAGTGCACCCTCAGCAAGTTTGCAGATGATATCAAGCTGAGAGTGTTTGATAAGACTGAAGGATGGGATGTCATTCAGAGGGACCTGGACAGGCTGGAGAAGTGAGCTGAGGAGAATCTCATGAGGTTCAACAAGGCAAAGTGTAAGGTCCTACACCTAGGTCAGGGCAATCCCCAGTATCAATGCAGGCTGGAGGATGATGAAAATGAGAGCAGCCCTGCAGAAAAGGACTTGAGGATACTGGTGGATGTGCAACAGATTGAGAGAGGGTGATTCTGCCACTCTGCCCTGGTGTCCACTTGGGGCACTGTGTCCAGCTATGGGACTCATAATGCAAGAGGGACACGGACCTGCTGGACTGGGTCCAGAGAAGGGCCATAAAGATCAGAGGGCTGGAGGACCCCTTCTATGAAGACAAGCTGAAAGAATTGGGCTGTCCAGTGTGGAGAGGAGAAGGCTCCAGGTAGACCTTACAGCTACATTTCAACCTCTGAAGGAAGGCTTGGGAAGGACTGTTTTGAAGGCTTGCAGAAACAGGACAAAGGGCAATGGTTTTAAAGTGGTGCAGGACAGAATTAGGTTGGAAGAGGAAGTTCTTTACAACAAGAGTGGTAATATACTGGAGCAGGTTTCTCAGGGGCGTATTTGAGACCCTGTCCCTGGAGACATTCAAGACCGGACTTGATGTGGCTCTGGACTAGTTGGATGTGTTCTTGCTCACTGTAAGGAGGTTGGAGAAGATGTCTTTTGAAGGTCTCTTCCAACCCAATGCAATCTGTGAATTTTAATAATTCTTTGAATTATTGAAGAGCAACCGTCTTTTTGCGGGGGTTTTTTTGTTTGGTTGGGTTTTTTTTAATGCCCTTAAAGCCTAGATCTGCAAACACTCCAACTGATCAACACTGAACCAGTAGGAATCTCATATATGGCATCTGAAATCTGTACTTCTTGAGAATATTACATAAAGAAAACATTAAGGAATTTTAGTCAAATACTTCTCATAGTATTTGATGTGATGGCCTTTGAAATGGAAGAAAAATTACTTTCAGTTATCTTTTAAACTCAGCAATTTAAAACAAAAAGGCAGAATATCAAATACACTTTATCTTGTATATACAATAGAACATGCCCACTAATAACAAGAAACAGATCATGACCCTCGAGGAACTCACCTCATTTAGAGATAATGGAATACATTCAAATATAAACAGTTTGAAATGTGAGTGCAATGCAGACTTTGCCCATAAAGCTTAAGAGCAGATTAGCTTTATAAAGCACTTTGAAGCAACTTTTGTTGCACATCATTTTGAACAGCTCAGAAGCGTTAGAAATGCTTCATAGTAAAATATTATTACTATTTGTAACTAAACACCTTGTCTGACTTTAATAGTAGCATCCTAGCTGTTCAAATATTTGTGATAGTTGGATTTGACAAAGATTCTGAGTGAATTTTACCAAGGTCACCAAGATGAGGTTAGTTACAGAAGTTACCAAGATGAGGCTAGTTAAATAAATTACCAAGATAAGGTTAGTTAAAGAAATTACTGAAGAAATTCCTTAATAGAATGCAAACCTTTCTTCCTGCAGCCATGGTGCAGTTATTACTTTCAGCTGCTTCATCTTAAGAGCAAATGTTCAAAGATACATTGAATATCTGTGTATTGTGTTGTAAGTAAAATGACTGACATCCTTTGGAATAGATAGTGTGAATGGCAGAATGGGGCTAAGCATAGCAAATACTGAAAGGTGAACCAGACCACTGATGTACTTTTGAAGTGTTGCTTGGAATTTGTTTTGAAAACAATTTTTTTGGAAAATAAATTCTCTGTGCTGTGAGTGCCTTGTTTGCACAATGTTGATATATTTCTTACACGCTTTTTGTGCTAAACTTATTTGTCCCCTAAGAGGCTCAATCTTGCTTTGGTTGCTGAAGACTCAGAATGGAGAGGAATGTATATCACGGTCTATCTAAATTACCTGATTATTGAAAAATCAGGCTTTGGGACTATGGATTCTTCAGTTTATCTCTATATATTTCTACAGTACACCCTAAACTCCAACATGACATCTGTGTGATGATGTTTTAACAGTAGTGACAAACATCATGTTTCCAACAGGCTCCAAAGAGTGCATCTGCGACATTCTCCAGTGCTGCGTACTGCTACGAGAAGAAGCATGGATACTACCAATCTTTCTGCCTGCCCTCATGTAAATCTGACCCTGTAATAGCAGTACTAAAGCAAAATCATTATTCAGAATTCTCTAAACACGTGTGTCTTCTCACAGAGAGAAATAGCATGTTGCTATTAGAAGCAATGTGCTGCACACAGTTAGGAAGAGAAGCTGACCAAAGTAAATTCCCCACTACTATACAAGTACCTAAATGATATAAAGATAGTTGAGATGGAAGTCTGGGTAAGAAATATAGCTAGAAAAGAAATAGCTTTTCAGAAAATGTGGACAATGTTAAAATACTGGCACTAATTCCAGTCTGGCTTTAGAAGACCAAGGAAAAGGAAGTGAAAAGAAAAAAGTGGGGAAACTTTCCAGCAATTGTGGAGGAACTGTTTAAAGCCTAGCAGCTGCCGACCTTCCAAACACCTGTGGAATGCAGTGATATATATATATATATATATGTATTAACTCATTGGCAGTGTTGGAGAGACAAAGCTGGACCCTGCTATCCCTACAAGGTTTTCAGTGTTTCACATATGTATTTTGTATCCTTTTAAATCCTCAATATACAGTGTTAGAAAACCTGAGATTCTTACTGCTGAGTTTCTTGAGACACAGAGGAAATTGTCTACATTGCTAGAATATAGCAAAGAGCTCTGAACCTACAAACTATAACCAACCTGTAATACCATCCAGCAGGCAAAGTGCAACTGAAATATAGTTAGATAGCTTCTAGGTGTAGGTCTGGAATTTAAGTAGTTTTTGTTCAAAAGGTGAAAAGTCATTATTTTCCTTATCTATATGAGACCACTGTTAAATATATATCTTGAATTATGTTGAATGTCCGCATTACACATCCATATGCCTGTGTCTGTGTGTGAGAAAAAGGAAGACAAAAGAGATAGGGAAAAGACTGAGGGGACTACTTTCATGAGCTTATTCAGTTCCCTTGTAAACAAAGGCTCATCTATTCTTCAGATCCTCTAGCTGTCTTCAGAATGAGCATTAGTGAGCCTATCAGTTTCTCTGGGTCCATCCAGTTTATTTGTCCTTATATGCTAGGTGCAGTGAGTAAATGAGAATATTCTTGCAGTACCAACTGAAGGCTCAATATGAATTTCCACTGTCAGAGCTGCTCTAATGGCTATGTGAATTGTGTCATTCTTGGAAAACAAATATGACCCCTAGCTTTCACTCAAGTGTGTTGTACACAGTGTAATGAAACCCACTCAAGTAAGTCAACACAGTGTATCAGAAGAATCAAGTTATAAAAAGACAAACATGGTGCCATTTTAAAGAACACTGGCTTTATTGTAAAGGATTCAAACTACTTAATGAGCTTGTTCACACATCATGCTTCTTTTAGCATTTGACTTTCAGATAAATCCTTCTGATTGCTTCAGAGGGCACAGACCATGGGTTCCTGTTGTAGGACAATTGCTTTGTTCTGCGTGATAACACTGTCAACATACAAACCAAATAAGGCCAATGAATTACTTCTGCTAAGACGGGGAGACCAAGGCACTATCTGCTTGTTTAAAGATTGAAGGAAAACCACTTCTGAAGATCTGAAATGAGAACAAAACTGGACACTATTTGCTTTGAGAGTTGTCGGTCTCTTTACCTGTCTTACCTTTCTCTTACATAGTTTTTGCCTTAGTTGGCAGTTGGCTGAATGGGGTAATTAGGAGTGGCATGAAGCCTGTGAAAGTAGCCAAGATCTGCTGCTGTTGTGGAGAGAGGATGCAGTCAGGCATGGGAAGTTATTTTCTGCACTTAATATCTGATCAGTCATTTGAAATGTAAACATGAATGGAGGAAGATCAACTGTTAGAAATAAACATACCGGAACAGAACAGTTCTACTTCTAGTCTAGCGATTAGCTGCTATTCTTAGATGTCTCCAAGGTGAAAAAAACCCCTAATAATAAATTTATAATACTTAACCTTGGGTGTACATAGTGTTTGAAAATTCTCTATAAACACAGAAAATAATGTAAATTGCATCTGCATTTTTGCAAGCTTATTCGGCTTCAAGTGCTGATCTTTTGAAATACCACTAAACCCATGCAAACATCAGACATAACTTCTGGCATTCTCTGCTGAGGAATGAAGATACAAGGTATTTGAAAGCCCATGGGAAGACATCCAGCAGGAAAGAGTCTCATTCAGTTCTTAACGAAAACTAATGGAAAACTGCAAGTGTGGATTTTGTTTCATGGCATTGGATGTCATGCTGAACTGATTCCTCTAATTTATCTTCAATGTTTGCTTTAGGATATGATCAACTGATCTCGTGAGGTTTCTCTCTAATAAACTGTAAGGGAATTAGGTCTAAATATTAGGTATTTTGAATTGCTTGAGAGAAACCTAACCCAAACTGGTCTTGTCAGAAAGGGCATCTAGGAATGAATTTTCTCCCATCTCACTTAAAATCACTTTAAGTGTCATAGTATTGTGGTAATAACAAAGAATATATGTTCACCAATATTCAAAGACTCTTTTGCTAGTTCTTTGTAGTTGTGTAAATAAATCTGCATAACTCCTTGTTGATGTAAGTGTACAAGTTTCAGGATCAAACTCAAGTTCACACTAGTCACCTACCTCGTAGTTTATATACTTTGTGGGATCAGAAGAGGTCCTCTGATCGTGTAGTAAGAGAACTCGTGACCTCAGGCATTGGCTTTAGCTTAGCATTCACCTATTCAGTAGAACAGCAGGTTTTCTTTTACCTTAAGGGTTGAATTCAACTTTCCGAGCAGAGGGATTACCAGTATTACACAGAACCCTGCCGATTAAACTTTGCCGTCTCTTTGAACATCTTATCTGTTCTGGAAAAGATGTTTCATCTGCATCTTCCTTTGTTATTTTCACTGCTGGCTAAGTAAAGGCTCCCAAGATAATAATTCGGTTTATTGATAGAAGTTCTTGTTGTTCATCCCTAGCTGCAGGAACTTTTATTCCATTTGATGTTTCATCCCACCAGTGGACCCCAGATTATTAATTTCCCTTTTTTTTTTTTTTTTTTTTAAACCTTTATTTGTGATTTCTCTCATGTCTGTCATCAGCGTTTTGAGTACAGATTCAGTTTTTGTCGTAAGGTTAGTAACTTATTACTGATTATGAGATCATATGATTGTAGACAAATTTAGGACAAAATCCACAATTTCTGAGTATTTATTAGCAATATAACTAGCAATGTTAGGAACTTTTCCATAAAACCGTAGCAAAGGGCAATCCTTTCTTTATAATCACATCATACCAGTATGTTTGTAGTTCAGTTACATCTCCTTTGTGCTGAAATGGCACAGAGATTACACTGATTAAACTGTGACACTAGAAGTGGTCATGGTACTCAAATACTGACTTCTGCAAGGTGACGATTGTATTAGTGCGTTCCTCTCCCCAAGGTAACTCAAGTCCCCATTTTCAGCACCTAATGATGCATCTGAATGAAGAATAAACAGGAGCACGATTCCTAAGTGATCTCTATGTGAACTAGAGTATAGAAAGACACAGACCAGTAATGCTAAAATTCAAGTGAGTAGGTCGGGGAAGCTGTGGATGAGTAGTAGGAAAATGTGCAAGCATAAAGGTGGTCCGCATAGCTAGCAAACTAGGGTTGCAGTAGAAGGGTTTGTCAGGTGCTCCATGGATACTTCAGAACAGAGCTTCACTTATGCATCACCTTTTCTCTGGGTGAAATTATGTCACTTTTCAGGAAGACTGCTTTCAAAGCTTCTATAATTTGGATATTAATATAACAATGATTTGTAATAAAAATATTACTTAAGGATGTTAAGCATAAGCCATCAGTTTAAGTGTCAGTAATATCAACTCCTAAGGAAGTATAATTTTATTTCAATTCTGAATGTGTCTTTAAGATATGTGGAGATAGGATATTCTTAGTTTATTGCCTGCCCCTTGACACAAAGTTTGGAGACAAAATTTGATCCTTCAATGACACTGAAGAAAGGTTTGTAAGCTCAAGTGAAGTAAAAGATCTGGTGGTATGCTACAAAGAGACAAGAAAACCCACTTCAAAAGCTGGCATCAGGAAGAAATAACACTGATAATTTTTTCTATTTCTGCTTTAGGTGAAGCTCAAGATTATATATTGTCAGGGACTAAGAAAGGGGGAAAGAATTCTGCTTTAAAATAGAATGTCCTTCACATACAGAAGTTACTTCAGGCATAGTGGGTATTTGAGGATTTATAGATCAGCTGGCCAGAAGTCCTCTTCAAACAAAGAATTTGTTATTTAACAAAGTCTGATTAAAATGAATGTCCGATTAATTAATGAAAGTAATTTTAACAACATAAGTGAGTGCAACAGGACCCAAAACCTGCAGATAGAGTGATACATGGAAGCTGCATAGCTGACATAAGTCAGGGCTATCTTACTTTGCTGACGGTGCCACTTATCCACTTCTAGAACTGGTGTATAGAATTCTCATCTCATACATGGCAAAATTGAGTAGTGAAACACAAAATGGTTATGAAGGATTAAAGTGTTCTCTATTTGGATATTCATATTGATTCTCTTTTCCTGGAGTGCCTCACTGAAAGAGTATAAGGCTATAGAAGAGCAAACCAGAGGCACATCTGAGCCACACAAAGAGAGCATTATAAAGCCAGTTAGTCCTGTGGCTATCTGAGACAATCATCCAGAGCTCACAAGCATAGTTTTTGCTTCATGTCAGATCGGAAAGACTTAAGTCTGGTTTTCTTCTCTTCTCTCTTTTTCATTGTCCTTTGTTAACTGTCTGTCAAATTTTCTTACTGAAGTTGTTCAACCCCATCACCTTCTCTTTGGGTCAGTTCTCTCAGAAAACAGTATGATATATTCAGCTTACTGTAGTTTACACAGACCTGTGGGAAAGCATTTACAAACCCATGCTGACTAGGCCTGATCACCTTGTCATCCTGTATTTACTGCATGCTGTCACTCAAGGTTACTTGCTCCATAACTTTCACCAGCAGATCAGGCTGACAGGCCTGTAGTTCCCTGGATCTCCCTTCTGGCCATTCTTGTAGATGGACACTACATTTGCTAACTTTCGTTCACCTGGGACCTCCAAGGTTAACCAGGACTGATGATAAATGATTGAAACCTGATCTACTTCTATGACAAGGTGACACAGTTGATGAGAGAAAGGCTGTAGATATTGTCTACCCTGACTTTAGTAGAGCTTTTGACGCTGTATACTATAGTATTCTCCTGGAGAAACTGGTTACTTGGATGGGCATATACTTTGCTAGGTAAAAAATTGTCTGGATTTCTGAACCCAAAGAACTGTGGTAAATGGAGTTAAATCCAATTGGAGGCTGGTCATAAGTGGTGTTCCTCAAGGCTCAGTACTGAGGCCTGTTCTCTTTGTAATCTTTATCATCTTTATCAGTGATGTGGATGAGCAGCCAAAGACACCCTCAATAAGTTTGCAGATGACAACAAGATAGGCAGGTATGTCAATCTGCTTCAATGTAGGCTCTAAAGAAGAATCTGGACAGTTCTACACTTGGGTCAAAATGACACCAGGAAATGCTACAGTCTCAGGCAAGAGTTGCTGGAGAGCTGCCCCACTGAAAAAGACCTGGCAATATTGTTCAACAGTTTTCTAAATATGAACCAGAAGTGTGCCCAGGAGGTCAAGAAGGTCAAGAATATCCTGGCTTGTATATGAAAAAAGGAGGCTAGTAGGACTAGGGAAGCGATTGTCCTTCTGTACTCAGCGCTGGTGAGGTTGCACCTTGAATACTGTGTTCAGTTTTTGTCCCCTCACTACAAGAAGGACATTGAGGTACTGGAGTGTGTCCAAAGAAGAGCAACAAACTTGGTGAAAGGTCTAGCCTACGAGGCTTATAATGAGGGAAAGGTCTAAACTACAAGTGTATGAAGGAACTGGGATTGTTTAGCATGGAGAAAAGGAAGCTTAGGCGACACCTTAATTGCTCTCTACAACTACCTGAAAGGAGCCTGTAGCAGAGTGTGAATCAGTATTTTCTCTCAAGTAACATGCAGTAAGTCAAAAGGAAACAGCCTCAAGTTGCATCAGGGGAGGTTTAGGTGTGATAATAGGATTTTATTTTTTTTAAAAAACAAAAAGGGTTATCAAACACTGAAACAGGCTTCCCAGGGAACTAGTGGAGTCACCATCCCTGAAAGTATTTTAAAACTGTATAGATGTGGTGCCTAGGAGCATGGTTTAGTGGTGACCTAGCAGTGTTGGGTTAAAGGCTGGACTTGATCATCTTGTCTCTTCCAACCAAAAATGATTCTTTGATTCTAATCCAATTGCTACTGAAGCTTGAGGCACAACTTCCATAGGTTTGACATAGCAGACATATAGTATAGTATAGTGCAGACATAGGTATAGTGCAGACATTGATGGCTATACTTCATACCACTGAAAAAGACCCAGGCAGAAGTAAAAGAAAACATTTTCCCCACTGGGTAAAGCAAAATGATGTTTGGTTGCTAGTGTATGGGGATTGATATGCAATCAGATGGGGAGAAGAGGAAAATCAGGACTTGCCTAAGAAAAACAAAAAACGGGGCTAGAAGAAGATGAAAGTACAAGGAGACTAAAGGTAATAGTGTCTACACAGTAAAATGATTAGTAGTGGCAGCACTTCCTGTGCCCAGGACAGGTGGGAATTGTGTGAACTGAACTTCATGCACTGTAAGTGTTAAGAGGAAATGAGCCCCTTATGGGTAGCTGGGCACAGAGCCATGGAGATCATCCAGCTGCTTCTCACATCACCGGTGCAAAGCAAACAAATCTTCAGTTGGAGCAGATGGTCATGACAGGTTTAAAGCACTGCGTCACTGATGCAGATCAACTCTTGGCTTCACAACTTTTTGGGATGACTTCATCCACCCAAGCATTGATGTCATAGTTCATTATGGGACCAAAAGTAACTGCAACTGTTAATGCCTGATTGATTTTTTGTTTGTTTGTTTTTATGTCTTCCACTGAATGATTACATACCTCAAGTGAGAAATATGAACAACTAAATATATATTATTGTATTAAACACTCAAGTAAAGGGCTACAGAATTATCAGCAAAGTGTATGGAGTGTAGAGCACCTAAATAGGAAGTAATTCAAGTAATTGTCCTTTAGAAATATCCAGATTTGTTGTTTTATTGAATAACTGATGCAAAACTCTTAGTTTAAATGCTTGTTATTTATTTAGGCAGATATTTTTTAAACTTGCGTTCTGTAATCAGCTGCTCAGGCCAAGGTCCTCATGAGGCAATTTCCCTGTCAGGAAGTCCTAAGCTAATCCTAATCGACAAACAGAACTGCAATAAAAAAGCCTAGACAAGAGAATGTAGCTTTGGAAAATGTTTCTTGAGCAATTAGCTGAGAAACTGCCATGGGAAATTCTCATCTTGTTGGGTTTCCTTGACCCCATCTTTTTTTTTCCAGATGTTTTGTCGCGTTTGATCTTACTGCATCTGCTCTAATAAATAGGAGAGAGACAGAAAGCAAGTTCAAGCTCTTTACTCTACTATGCATCTGATAGGCTGTACCCTGCTCAGTAAGAAGCAAAGCACATCTTAATAACGTTCCAAGATGAATCTGTTCTATCATGATCTGCTCCTAAGCACCAGAATGTGCTTCCCTTGATACCAGTTAGCATCAGAGCAAGGAGCTGGTCTCTGGAAGTTGTTGGGGTTTTATTTGTTTAGCAGTAGGTGATAAGCTGTAGGATCAAGATTCATCCAGAGAAGAATGATGAAGGTAACAGAAAAATAGGAGGCAATCTTTTATTGTCTACCAGCCAAAAAGAATCATAGTTTGTCTGACAGCACTCTTACTTAAGACCCCTCTGCTTTAAGTTCTTTCATCACCAGCTGGGCTGAAACCGTTTTGAGGAGAGAGAGAATAGTCCATGTACTACATCAGTGAGAAGGAAAAGCAACAGGTCAGAAAAGCAGCCTTATTCCAGATATTAGTGCTGTTCTTTAGACCTTGATCCAGTTAAGATAGCAGCTTCCCTTGGGGTTCTATTTGTTTGTTCGGTTTTTTCTTCTTGTTTTTTTATTGTTTGTTGTTGTGGTGGTTTTTTCTCCCTATAATTCTAAAAATTAGGGGAATGGCTGCAAAAAAAGGCTTGGATCTTCAGGTTTTTTTGTGTGTTTTTTTTTTTTTTTTTTACATATAAAAACCCCCAACTATTATGCATTTAACTACTTGTGAAACCACAACTGAAGATGCTTAAATCTTAAATCTTAAACATGCTTAAATCTGCTCCTCCTGATGAATGCTTAGGGAAAATTGGTGCATCCAAGCTACTTTAAACTTTCGACACTTTTAATAGCCATTTACATAACATTTAACAACAGTTTAAATGGCTATTGTGTCCCAAGCATCAAACCCCGGGTCACTTTGTAACAATATAAAGACACATCCTTTCAAAGAAGAAGAGAAAAACAGGCTTTTCACCTTCATACAGCAGCTTTGCTGCTGACTGATGCATTTGTTGCAGTCAGCAGCAGCTGGCACTAATGTTAGCTGAGAAGTAAAACTGTAAATCTACAGGGACGCAGTTAGATGAGGCAAACTGAGCCTGCATAACCGCTTACCGTTGCTGAGAGGAACACTCTTGCTTCCTCAACAGCTTTTTTTTTTTTTTTTCAGTTGTTTCTCAGTCTCATCTGCTCACTCCTTTAGCCATCTTGCACCAGCTCTCAGACATCTCTGTCCCTTGGGCTACATGTTTTCCAATAAATTATATTTACTCAGGACCATGCTCTGACACTGAGACCAGCTGTCAACAAACAGCACCCTCCCCATCTATCAAAGTCTTGAAGGTTCCAGCACTTGGTGGCCACATACGAGCTTCCTGTGGGGAACAGTTTTTGGTCCACTATGAATTTGCAGCTGTTCCTAGGAACTGTTGGAAGAGAGATAGTTAACCTGGGCCAAAACCATGCTGGAGTAATTATAACAGTTTACTGTAAAACCTAAACAATCCAGTTCTAGTGCCTTGGAGTGTTTCCTGGTACTGTTTAATAGCTTTGCTGTAACTCAGGGAGCTGGTTCCTCTCACTGAACTAGCAAGACACCAGCTCGACCAAAAAGGAAGAAAAAACCTTTTGCCAGCAAATCTTCAGGCATCAGATCACAGATGGAACAAGAGATAGGATAAGAGTATACATCCGAGAGCAGAGATGGAGACATGGGGGAAATAAAGACAGACGTCTTCAGTATCAGTTTTGTCTGTCTCGTGTAGCTGTATCCTCCTTAATAAGAGATGTATGCATATGAATGTACACTGAGGATAAGAATTGTTTGTCTTGCAGTGACTAAAGAGAATTGCAGCACAGTGCCAACAACTCACTGCAAATTTTCTGGAGGTTTCTGCCCCTTTGGATCTGGCATCTAATTTGAATATGTAAGAAATTCCTAATTCTTTTCTTACTCCTATTGTTATGACTGTGAGCTACTCTAGAGCATTTTGATTTAAATGGACTAGCGGGAGCTCACACAAGCAGTTTAAATGGCAGATTGGAAGAGGTGATAGCATTCAGCAAGACAAGCAGAGGGAGATGACCTGCCTTTAACCTCCTCCTGTGACATTTTTGCAACCAAATGAGTGGTAGTGTACACAGCTTTCACAAAAAGTTTGTACTCTTCGCTCTGAGTCAACTGTTAGGCATTCAGCAGTGCCACTACATTAGCATACTCAGTCCCTGTCCTGGGTCACAGATGTTCAGCTGGACTGGCAAAAACAGTTTGAATACCTGCATAAACCCAGTTGCTCAGTTCGGGTTTTCTTTTTGTTGTTGCTTTGTTTTCTATTCCCCACCATTCTCATCTTTTTAGCTTATTTACTCACCTTATGATCACGTGGGAAAAAAAGGTCCCAAGTCCCATGTGGCATTGCTTATGGGGCTGTGGGCTGAGAAAGTCTTTGTTGTGCTTCTGGGTGATTCGACCACTTGCTGTAAAACTGCTCCAAATTATATTCCATTTATTTAAAAACAAACTTTCTGTTCTTGAAAACATGTAACTAATAAAAAACCCCCAAACAACCAAAACAAAACAAAACAAAATCAACCCCCCAAAAAATCAACCACACCACATAATCCTTCCCCAAGAACTGTTGAAGTTCTCAGTATTCTGTGGAAACGCTTCTTAAAGATAATTTTGTAGTATTTACTGTTCAAAAGTTCTTGTCACTTACTTTATACTGGAAGCTCTGTGTTCAGTTATTGTTCACACATTATGTGTAAGAATTCCTCTAGTACCTTAATATAAAAGTTCTCTTTCTGAATCCATCCTCCGTTTCCTTCTGTAACTAACAGATTTTATTAGTTTCCAAGTTATTTTCTTTTTTTCTTATTTCTCTTTTTTCCTTTTACCCCTTCTTTTCTGACAGACTGAAGGTTTTAGGCCAGTGAACTCATTCATGGATTTGAGTCTAGAGGCTTTGAAGTTAGACAGTTTGTGACAAACCTGTGAAAAGATTTTGTTTAGCAAAGTTATGCAAGTCATAATAGCATTAAAACAACCTTCCAGGTGTACGAGCTTGAGCCTTATTAAAGCAACATGCTCATGTAAAAGAAGCCTTCAATTTCTGTTATAAAGATCTGATTCCTCTGCCCTTACTCAGCAAACTGGTTTAATTAAAAATTTACTAGTCCTTGTCACAATTGGAAGTTCTCCTGGTTTTATATTGTAGCTAAAATGATTTCATTTGTATTACTATTTTGCTGTTTTGACAGAACATTGAATGTCAGTTCTATCCATAGAGGCTGAAGATAGATCTTTGTTTCTTGTGAATTAACGGCAACCTAGTGTTTAAATAGAACAATGTCCAGGGCTTGTCTCTGACTTCAGCCTTGGAACAGGTCTCTTAAAAGCCAGGCTAGTAGATCTGTGGATCTTGTTGTTTGGGGGTACTATTTTTCGTTGGCTTCAGTTGTGAATAAATAAAGGTAATAAAGTAGATAATAAAGAGTAGATAATAGTGCTACATTTGTAAGCATCTGTTAGAAGGTGGGACAGAAGAAGCATATAGATTTTTAATGTAGTTTGACTAATTCTTTCCTAACATTGATAGATTTTCTTTCCTCCACTACCTAGTGTTAATTCTGTCACTTTAGATGTTTTCATTACTCCTTCCTGGGGCAAGTATGTAGGAAAATACTGAACTCCAGAATGTTTATGGACGCATTTGTCCTAACAGTGAGCAGCCTGAGTGGAAAGGAATGCTTTAAATGCTGTGACTATGCTCGTAATGCAGTCTCCAAAATATGTTGATAGAACTTCTAGGGTACCTGCCATGGCTTCCAGTGCAGCGGCAGCCAAGTATGGTGTAGCTCTCCTGTAAGCTGAGGAACACTGTAATGTACTATGAAAACAATGGGATATAGTGTGAAAGCAGTGGGAAATGTTGGTGTCACCTCTTAGAAAAAGTGCAATAGGAAGGAAGGAAGGAGGGAAGGAGGGAAGGAGGGAAGGAGGGAGGGAAGGAGGGAGGGAAGGAGGGAAGGAAGGAAGGAAGGAAGGAAGGAAGGAAGGAAGGAAGGAAGGAAGGAAGGAAGGAAGGAAGGAAGGAAGGAAGGAAGGATAGATTTTTTTACTCTTCTTTGAATCTTCTGAGGTCACTGCTAATGCATTTCTATTGGGACAATGCAGTTAATCAAACGATTTGAAATCACCGCATTAAAACATTTTTGCATCATTGAAGTGAAGTGTTTTGGCAATCTTAAAGGCATTTTCTTTTTTCAGACTGTAAAGGAAATCAACACAATTTTATTTTAAAAATTAATTCAGGTTTAAAAAAAAAACCAACAACTCTTCAGTGGGGTTTCTAGGTCTACAGTGAAAAGAAGTTTTCAATTTTTCTTCCCTTCCTGCTGGTCTGCTAGTAAGGCATCTGCTTCACAAAAGATGCTATCAGAATAACCTGGAGTTGCCTTGTAGTGTTAGGATCACTGACGGGAATGGAATCTATTAATGCTACGTGCTTAGCTCCCTAAATTAGTGAAGATGCATGGATACTGTTATGGAAAACAGTCTCACTGGACCACTTTGAATTGTTTGGATTCATTGATAACAAGAAGCTGGGGATCGGATCGTTAGTTTAATGAATCACTTCTGCTGACTTCAAGTCCGCAAAAAGAGGAGAGGAGTAGATAGTAATTAATGGGAAAGGGAGCTTAGAGCCAAGGTATCCCTCAGTGAGAAGGAGAAGGGAAAACAATCTTTCCCATTCGAAAGGAATGTGTTTAATAGACGAACCTTAGAGGAACGGGCTACTCGGTCACTGACAAAACAGACAGACAAGGAAATAACATGCAGAATATGTGATGTTGGGAGGGTGTTTAAGGAAACAAGGCTGGAGGAAAAGGAAGATGAATTTGTGAGTGTTTAAGACGTCCAAATTTAGGAAGCTCCTGCTGTGTTATGCTGATGGTTCAAAAAGAAGACATTTTGCTAGCACAATAAGATTCCTTCAAGAGAATCAAAGTGATTTAAATAACTGTTAATCTAATGAATCCCTGTTTATATTAGAAAGAAACAATCTAATCTAACTTTATTTCAAAACATAACGATTCAGACTTCTCAAATATTTGTGAACTTTAAAGCACTTATGTCCCTCTTCCTCTGTAAGATACCCAGCGCAGATGTATTCCAAGAGAATTAACAGCATCGCTCCAAGTGGACTCCAACCTTACAAATATCTTCACGGAAAGAATAGTGCTTTAGCAAGGATTGGTGTTGTGACAGACTTTTTATTAACCGTGCAGGCTGAAAGGCACCTTTTATAACAAGCTGCAGAACAGCTTTTATAGCTGCCCTTTCGCTCATTGAAAAAAATAAGAGATTTCAAATGCTGCTCATGTTTTAGGCCAAAACTATTAAGAATTTGGTTCTAATGCCTTAAGGAAGACAACTTGATAATATCGGCAGAGCTTTGCCCTGGATTGTTACTCTCTGCCTAAGCAGAACTGAGGCATGACTTCAATCATAAGAATAGCTTATATAGGCCCTTCTAACCCGAAATGTCAATCACAACACAAAACTAGATAAGGACTATAAAATAATTGCCATGTCAGCAGTTATTATATAACAACCATATAATGTATGGTGGTCAATTAAAGCTGAAGTTTGAGTGCACAGATGGCAATAAAATAACTGTAATTAGATTTGGATTGCTTTCTTGTTCCCATATCATCTGCCTACTAGTGTATTTCCACTAAAAGCATTTAAGCTTAAGGGGATGATTTTTAATCAGATGGCAAAATTCCATTAGAATTTGATATAATTTTTGGCAGTCCCTGACTTCTGGAAAAAGACTGCTTAGCAATATGTGTTAATTCAAATCATTTGTCGAAAAAAGAGTGGAATTTTGTATATGTGAGACCCCTGTTTGAATTGCAGTGTGCTTTTACAAATACTGGAAAATACAGTTCAATAACCACTGCGACAAGCTTAATTTCAGTGAAAGATTTTCTCTGCTCTATTATCTTTCTGCATAAACTAATGTTGAAATTCTAGAACATGAATGTCTTTAGGAAAAATTATGTTTAACTCCTGTGGTACATGACCCAATGCAGAACATAAGCAGCTCCAATGGTTGTTATTCAAATGATTTAGCTTAAAATATAACAGAAGTCCCTTCTGTGTTTGTGAAAACCAGGTAGGAAAGATTGTTTTAACTGGCTTTATGTACATAATCAAGAGGTATAGTGAGGGACCTGAAGCACAAGCCCTAGGAGAGGCTGAAGGAGCTGGGTTTGTCTAGCCTGGTGTAGTGGGTTTGCAGTGACCTGCCCCCCCCACCTTTTAGAACCCCGGCTAAAACTCAGATAAACACACTGGAAGTTAATAAATGAAGCTTTATATTTACAGCAATGCAAATATACAAGCAAATATTTACAAGATATAACAGATATTTACAGAAATATACAGTAAAATAGAAATACAGACACCACACCCCTCCTGGAGACCAAAATCCCCAGGAGAGGGAAACCAAACCCCACCTACCACCTCTCCCTCCTTCCCCCAGCTTTATCTCACCACTTGATGATGCTGCAGATAAGCTGAAGATCGGTCAGAAAGATTAGTGGCAAGAAGGAATGAATGGTTTTAGTAATTTTACTCTGAATTAGGTCAAAGGCAGAGAGACAAAGGAAAGAAACTGGTGAAGCCTGCCCGGGACCCAGAGCCGACTGAACTGCGCAAGCACACTGGCTTATCTGGATGTTTTGGGAACATTCTAAAACAACCTTCTTTCTTCTCTCTCATTCAAAACTGGGTGAAGGGACACAGTGTTTAATTTCTCACTCTCAGGCAGCAGTCTAATTTTTCACACAAATTCTCCAATTAGCTCAAACCAACACACCTGGAGAAGAGGTGGCTCAGGAGTGACCTCATTGCTCTCTACAACTACCTAAGGGGAGGTTGTCGCCAGGTGGGCGTTGGTCTCTTCTCCCAGGCAACCAGCAACAAAATGAGGGAACCACTCTCAAGTTCTGCTGGGGGAGGTGTAGGCTGGATATTTGGAAGAAGTTCTTCATGGAGAGAGTGATTTGCCATTGGAATGGGCTGCCCAGCAAGGTGGTGGTGTCACTGTCCCTGAAGGTGCTCCAGATGGGGCACTTAGTGCCATGGTCTAGTTGATTGGATAGGGCTGAGTGATAAGTTGGACTGGATGATCTTGGAGGTCTCTTCCAACCTGCCTGATTCTAATTTTGTAGTAAAACTTGAGCAGAATTTTGGGGGTAAGAATGGGGAACCATAATGAGATGACATAAAGGGCAGAGCATCTGACAAATGGGAAGATTTTAGTTGTGTTATTCAAATTCTTTTCCAGGTCTGGCAGGGAAAACAAATACAGTTTCTATGAATCCATCTTCTAAGTGGTGAAGGTGGATGGGGAGAAGTAGGAGGTTTGACATTTAGTGAGGAGGTGAACTACAGTGGTAAGAATATACAAAAGGTGGAAAGATCATTGAGGTGAGGTTGTATTTTTGTTCTGTGACTGTGGCCTCTGATCAGCAGCTTTCACCATCCCAGCTGCCTATTAGAAAGAAACTGGATTTACTTGAGTTTTGTGTTCATCATTTTTTTACCTCTGAAATCAAGATAGAGTTTTGCCTATGTGACAGATTATTAAAGGAAGAAAGGATCCTTTCCCTTTCTTTGCAGGGAGGGAGCTTAAATTAACAACCTGTCAATTTAGAAGTCACAAATAATGTAGTCAAATGCATCAAGTTTCAGTCCAACAATCTGTTTCTGGGAATGGGTTAAAGGAGAGCAGTTTTAGAATTGTGGAAGACATTGGCTAGGAATCCTGATTACTGGAATAGGATTACTATCAGTACTCCAACCAAGATGGCAATTTGTGATAACAGAAATCTGCCACAAAATGTCACCAGACCATCATGGGAAAAAGAATGGCTGTGTGCTAGGAGCAACCTGGGGCCAATGTGCTGTAGAGCAGCAAGAGTGAACAATTACAGAAAACAAAGTGATACATTTTGTCTGATATGCTGCCCAGTACTTCCAAGTGCATTAATAACATTTCAGGTTACATAAATGATGACCTATGTATCTTGTCTCTCTTCATGTGTGCCTGAGATGGTACACTTCTCACAGCCCATCCAGAGTCCACATGCAGGACACTTGAAAGCAATGGAGAAGCACTGTGTGCTATTCTACTGCTTTCTGAATGGAGGTTAGAACACTGAGAGTGACATAATTTGGTTAATGAAAGAGAGATCCTGGGTCTGTGCTTTGCAAAATAAACTTTTATAATCAAGCATTCAAAAATGAGACTCAAAAATGTACATGTTAATGAGCTAAACAAATAGGGCTACACCATTAGAAACTTTTGAGGATATTTTATTTTATCTTTGGAAGGGGTAGCCTTTTATTTCCAGTGTGAACTTTGCAGTGGCATATTGCATTGGTGTGATCTAAAGGCTAATTTGACAATAGATGCCAGTGTGCTGAAACACCAGTTTACTTTGGACTAGACACATTGCAGAGTATAGAAATACTTCCTCACTAAAACATGCTTAAATTACACCTACTAAGACAGTGCTCTTTGGGACTTGGTGAGAGAATTAGAGGCAGTTGAGATAACTTGAGACATGGGAGTTATAGGGTGGCCTTTATAAGACACCCATGAGTTTAGCCTGGCAGTGGAACAGGCTGCCTGGGCAGGTTGTCCTGCCTCTGTACCCAGGAGCTTTCAAGATCTGATTGCATCTAGCCCTGAGCAACGTGGTGTGGTGTGACTTCAGAGATGTCCCTATTTTGCACAAAAAGCTGGAAGAGACCTTCTGAGGTCCCTATCAACCTATGTTCTCCCGTGAATTTGTAAACCTGTGATAATTCTATCTTTACCATTGCAGGAAACAGCAACAACAACCACCACCACTCACAAAAAAAACCCAAACCACCAAAAAAACCCCAAACAAACAAACAAACCCCAGAGAACCTTTTATATTATTTCATTTCAAAATAATAAACCAGTCTATTTTGATTCAACAAATAAAAGTGCAAATAAAGTGCAAATTTACTCCACTGAAAGTGGCAGTATTTTATTCCATGACTACATGGAATTATTGTTAGTGTTTTGTATGACTTTAAAAATTACTTCTGAGGGAAAAGAAGTATAAGACATGAAAAGATCAAGGACTTTTATTTGATTTTATGAAAACAAGATGCTAAATATTCTTTCAAATTTTAATCCTTCTGCCTAGAAATCTGCTCTTGAAAATATCTTTAATTGTTCAATATCACTATGCAACAAGCCACAGCAGAATACTGGAAATAATTGTGTCTGTAAAGTAAATATATCTGTACCTATATATCTATATTA
>VWZI01002262.1:0-22074 GCA_013396835.1 Psilopogon haemacephalus
CTCCATTCCCCCTAGTCCTGTCACTACCTGATTGCCTAAAAAGTCTCTCCCCAACTTTTTTGTAGGCTCCTTTCAGATGCTGGAAGGCCACAGTAAGGTCATCTTGAAGCCTCTTCTTCTCCAGACTGAACAACCCCAACTCTTTCAGTCTGTCCTCATAGCAGAGGTGCTCCAACCCTCTGATCATCCTTGTGTCCCTTCTCTGGACACACTCAAGCATGTCCACATCCCTNCAGCAAGTGCACACTGCTGGCTCATGTTGAGCTTCTCGCCCATCAGCACCCCCAAGTCCCTCTCCTCAGGGTTGCTCTCCAGCCAGTCACTGCCCAGCCTGTATTTGTGCTTGCGATTGCCTCGACCCAGACACAGGGCCTTGCACTTGGTCTCGTTGGACCTCATGAGGTTGGCTTGTGCCCACCTCTCCAGCCTGTCCAGGTCCCTCTGGATGCCATCCCTGCCCTCCAGCATGTCTGCTGCACCACACAGCTTGGTGTTGTCAGCAAACTTGCTGAGGGTGCACTCAATGCCTTTGTTCATGTCACCCACAAAGATGTTGAACAAGACTGGTCCCAGGCTGATCCCTGAGGGACTCCACTTGTCACTGGTCTCCACTTGGAAACGGAGCCACTGACAGCCACTCTTTGTGTGCAGCCATCAGGCCAGTTCTTTATCCATCTAGTGGTCCACCCACCAAACCCATGTTTCACCAGCTTGCAGACCAGGATGTTGTGCAGAACAGGGGAAAGGCCTTGCTTAGGTCCAGGTAAATGACATCAGTTGCTCCCCCCTTATTGATTAATGTTGTGATGTGTTCACAGAAGACCACCAGGCTTGTTCAGGTAGGATTTGCCCTTGGTGAAGCCGTGCTGATTTTACCAAATCACCTCTCACTATTCTCCTGTCTCAGTAGTGCCTCCAGGAGTATCTGCTCCATGATGTTGCTGGACACAGAGGTGAGACTGACTGGCCTGTAGTTCCCCGATTCTTCCTGTTTTTGAAAATGGGAGTTGCTTCCCCTTTTCCAGTCAGTGGGGACTTCACCAGGCTGCCATGACTTCTGGAATATAATAAAGAGGGGTTTAGAAACCTCATCTGCCAGTTCTCTCAGTACCCGTGGGTGTATCCTGTTGAGTCTCATGGACTTGAACACTTTCAGGTTCTTCAGGTGGTCAGGAACCTGATCTTCACTTATGATGGGCAGCTCTTCCTTCCAGTCCCTGACATTACCTTCCAGGATTGTGGCCGGAGGCCTTTGCAGTGAAGACTGAGGTAGAGAAGTTGAGAACCTCAGCCTTTTCCATGTCACTTGTGACCATTTCACCTGTTTCCTTTCTGAGGGCACCCACAACTTCCCTAGTATTCTTTTTACCATTAATATACCTGTAGAAACTCTTGGTGTTCCCTTTGACCTCCCTGTCTAGATTCAATTCAAACTGTGCTTTGGCTTTCCTAATCAGATCTCTGGCTGCTTGGGCAGCTTCCTTATATCCCCCCTATTCTAGATGTCTTTTCTTCCACTCCTTATAGAGTTTCTTTTTGCGTGACAGTGTGTCCAGGAGCTCCTTGCTCAGCCAGTAAGGCCTCCTGGCATTCTTCCCTGCTTTCCTGTTTGTTGATATACATTGCTCCTGACACAGAAAAGGTGATCCTTGAATACTGTCTGGCTATCCTGGGCTCCTCTTCCCACTAGGGCTTCATCTCCTGATACTTTGGTCAGCAGATCCCTGAAGCAATCAAAGTCTGCACGCCTAAAGTGTAGGGCCACAAGCTTAGACTATGTCCTCCTGACTGCCCTGAGGATCTTAAATTCAACTGCTTCATAGTCACTGCAGCCAAGGCTGTCCCTGAGCCTCACACTGGTCACCAGCCCTTCCCTGTTGGTGAGAACAAGGTCCAGCATAGCACCTTTTCTTGTTGGTTCCTCTACCATTTGGAGGTGGACGTTGTAATCTATGCAATTCAGGAACATCCTGGAACATCCTGGATTGCTGATGCCTCGGTATTGTCCCTCCAGCAGATGTCAGGGTGGTTGAAATCCCCCCAAGAGGACGAGGGCTTGTGACCTGGAGGCCGCTTCTATTTGCCTGTGAAGGGCCTCATCTGCTTGGTTCTGCTGGTCAGTTTTGCAAATGCCATTCTGATTAGTGAATCTCTGTGGCCGAAGGAGGCAACACATTCAGGCAAATAATAGAAATTGAACTAAGTTGAAAGTAGTTGAGCTGCCTCAGCCTCACTGCTCTGCCTCAGTGTGTGCTGCTCTGCCCTACTTGCTGCTCTGGTCAGATAATGTGCTCTGCCTCACTGCTCTTGGCTTGGACAATGTGTTCTGCTCTGCCTTGTGCTTCAGACCAGCATAGCCCTGGTGTTCTGGGCTTGAACTACCTGGAAACTTAAGTGCCTCAAGTTTACCAGGAGAAGGCATTAAGTGCCTCATGATGTGGTGAGAAGTGTCACCGACATTGTGCTTTCTGGATATCTGCAAGAAGTCCTGTCTGTACCTTTGTAAACCTCCATGCCAGGAGGAAACAGGATCAGGTCAGGTATCATCTGCATCTTTTCCAGCACCCTGCTAAAGCCTGGGAAAATATAGAAGCCTCTCAATGGCTATCAAGACACCGAGCATTTCCAACACTGCCACAGAGGAGCCAGGGACTGTCTCAAAATTTCTACTCCACCGCGGTGAGCAGAACAGACTTTCCCTAAGGCTCCAGGCTGCCTATTTGTAAGTGGGGCAAAGTTGTTTGGTGGCTAAATGTTTTCTGATTTCTGATTCTCTTAAATTACTAAATTGCCCATAGGCATCCTTGTGAAGATTTTTCCCAACTGAATTAGAACCCAAATTTAACTAATTTGTATATAGTTTGTGGGCAGGGGTTTGGAAATAAAATAACTACATAATTTTACCATTCCTGCCTCATTAATTTCCCCAACTAAGTCAGCGTAACTATTTAAATTGCCTGTTCCCTCTGTAAATACCCACAACTATGCATTCCAACCTTAAAAATAAGTTTCCCTGGCAAGAATAATAATAAATGTTTATTAATATTTTTTCTGGTTATTAAAGTTAATAATCTGATTAATATTATCTTGTCAGATTCCCAGATTCTTTACCACAGAACTCCTTTGCAGCAGGACAGTCAGTAGCTAATATTGATGCATGGGGTTATTCCTCCCCTACATTTGCACTTTCTGAACTTCATGAACTTACCCACTGCCCAGCTCTCTAGCCTGTCCAGGCCTTGCTGGATGGCAGCACTGCCGCCTTCTCTGTCGGTCACCCCACCTTGTTTTGTGTCATCAGCAGACTTGTTGAGAGTACACCCTAACATTTCAACTGGGTCATTGATGAATACATTGAGCAGGACTGGACCCAGTACTGACCCCTGGGAAACACCACTTGTGATGGATCTCCAGCTGGTCTCTGTGCCACTGATGACAACCCTTTGAGCTCTATCTTTCAGCTAATTTCCAATCCACTGCACTGTCTGTTCATCTAACAGGCTGCAAACATGCTTTCCCCACCCCCCAATGCAGGCTTTAAGGGTGAACAGCAAAAGGCACCTTTCTCCACATGCATACTGACCCATGTGGAAGCCCAAGCTGGGAATCAGGTTGGTGGTTGGCTAGGTCCTTCACACTCAGTCTAAAATGGCAAATGGACACTTTATCTAGAAAAGCATAAATAGAGCAAAAGGAAAAGGCATGAGGTTCCTGCCTTGAAAGGGTTCTCACCTTGAAAGAGTTCCCAGTTTGGACTATCCCTGCTTTTGGACAGCTTCTACCCTTTTACACAGCTCTCGGTTTTGCACCATCCCTGCCTTTGGATGGCCCCCCACTTCTGCACCATTCTGTGCAGCCTTGCAAGCTTGTCAAGTCCTTGGGTCCATTTGAGAGAGCTGCCAGTGGTACCCAAACCCAGCTGCTCTGGGACCACAGCTGACGTCCTGGCTACTATTCTGGCTGGAGTAGACTCTAGCAGTTTGGCTTTCTCTTGCCACTGCTGAGGCAGTGTCGCTTCCACAAATCTGTATCTTTTGGAAGCCATGTCTGGAGACACTTCTGAATTTGGCAGCTTTTCGCCACTTGGATTTGCGATTGGATATTGCTTGCAGAGGCAGAAGGCAGCTAAGCCACAAAGAAATCCAGCAAGGGATCATCACTGAATACCTATCTCACCTTTCTGAATAAAGCCTGCTCTTCCCTTAATTATCTGCTCAGCCTGATTGATAGAGGGGTAAAAGCTGTATCTGTAGCTTAGCCTTTTCCATTTTCTGACTTCCTAAAGTTCTAAATTGTCCAGAATACCCTTCAAAGATTTTCCTGATCAAATTGAGCCTGTAAATATACCTAGACTAGTTCTGCATATAGTTTGGGGGCAGGATTTTCAGGGAAATAAAATAATTCTATTTTTATAATACCTGACTTGAGCACATTAATTCCCTGCCTCCACGGCACTTGTGTAGTGGACTTGTTAGAAGAATCCTTACAAGCCGTCTGTATGTTATCTGCATGTCACTTCCTCAATCATTTACCTACATCAGCTCTCACAACTATGAGTTTTGGTTGATCATGTTGGGTATCTGCTGGGGAAGGGGCTCAGTGTGCTAATAGTGAGCTACATTTAGCAGAAACAAGTGGCGTTTGACTGAAATTGCATTCCTCACGTAGTTAACCTGCAGAGATTCTCAGTTTTTGACACGGTGTAAAACTAGCACAGCTCTGGTTGGACTCTCCGGTTTTGTCCCCACACAGTGTGACTGCATGCCATGCAGAGAAAACTCAGGATGGGAAGCAATACTTTTCTATCACCATTTGGTGGAACTACTTGTGCAGTGTGAAGTGGTGTTCCCTGATGTTTCAGAAGGAGGGAGGTCCCACCTACTGTAGTCTTAGTTGTGGCCAAAAGGTTGCTTTCTGCATTTCTGCTGCTTGGCTGAGCCTCCAGCTCCCTCTGCAGTATCTTGCTGTCAGGTCAGTCTTGTCAGCTGAGCCAGACCTGCCTGCCTGCGTCATTCTTCAAGATATTCAAGCCCCCAGTAACTCACGTGGTTAAGAGTGTTAACTGCTATTTATTTAGTGCATGGTAACTAATGTTGGCACAGACTCTGTCAGGTTTGATGGACATATTTTTGGCTAATAGTGTCACATAACATGGTGATTAACTTTCTGAGTAATGTCTCTGTGTAAGAATGTGTATTCATTTTCATGTGCATTGGGGAACAAGTTAAATTTGTCACTAGGTGTTCAGCTTTTCATCTTGGAGGGTTTTACTCCAAGGCTGGGACTAGAAATGGAAACAATTATCATCACCATAACTGCTTATATGACAATCACTGTCAGCACACTGCAACATAAGTGCCTGCCTGTGCTCAGCAGTGGTATACTACTGAGAAATTAGAGAAATTTCAGCTAGGAACAGCAGAAAAACATAGATAATACCCTTATGTATAGTATCACATTTCCACTAGAAGGCTGGGAACTAGGACTACAACAAGATTTAGCCAAATATGCATGACACTTAGTAGTAAAATACAGTTTCTGAAATTCTCGTCAAGAAGAATCTTTGATCCTGTTGCTTTTTGATCTTTGTTTTTCAAGGTAAATTATAATTTGAATGATTTAAAAAAAACTATTCAGCACAATTAAACTCCTGGGTCATTCTAAAGTCTTTGTTTACCTTTCAGAAGATGAAAAGCTGTATCTTAAGACAAACTTTTGCCTGATAAGAGTCAGATGTCTTTGGTGATATGTGCTGAAAGAAACTGAGAGAATTAATTCTGCCTCTTGCTTCTTAAAAAATAACTTTGCTGTGTCAGTGAAAGGATCATTTTTTAGGCCTTTGGCCTAACTGAAGTACTAATAGTGCATAACCTCATCACACTTTGGTGAAATGTTTTCAGCTTCTAAGGGTAATTTTATCCAAACCATGATTTAATCCTACTAGGTAATCCAGAGTTTGTCTCATACAAAATAATTATTGGAATTATTTTACTTCTGCAAATGCCATCAGGTGAGATAACCTGAAGTATGATAACCTTAAGTATGTTTAAATCTGGGCATTTACAAAGTGAAAAAAAACCCCACAACTTTATAGGTGTCTATATAAAATGTGCCTGTAGATAGATGTGTACTGTGTATGCATGGGACCAGGAGGTAGCAGGTATTCCTGTTTTCCTGTGACTGCTGTGTTCCAGTGGGGTACAGTAGAGACTTCCTGTTAGTGGCCACTGCCACCATGCTGCTGTCCCAGGTCTCCCTTCTCATGACAGGCACCCCACAGCTGTGATGAAGGGGACTCTCAGAATCACAGAATGTTAGGGGCTGGAAGGGGTCTAATCTCCCTGCCAGAGCATGATCACCTATGCCAGATCACACAGGAACATGTCGAGGTGGGTCCTGAATACCTCCAGAAAGAGAGGCTCTACAATCGCCCTGGGCAGCCTGTTGCAGTGTTCCATCCCTGCAGGTAGCTGTTAAAGTTCGATTGCAAGAAGCTGACGGTGAGAGCACCCGAAGCAATGAGGCTGTTTGCCAATGTGGTTATATGTTCATTCTCCTTTATTATCCTACAACTGCTACAACTAAATACAACAGCAGCTGCTACTACTACTTAATACAAGTTTGTTAAACTTATATTCCCAAGATGGAGTGGTTACAGAGCAAGCAAGGTGGTTAGTTAGTATGTAACATCTGGCATATTCTAACAAATGCCCATTGTCTGATAAACAAGCTTAGCTTCCCCCCTGTTGCGGTTCCCTCTGTATCTCTCCTCTCCTTCAGGGAGGAACTTTCCCAAGCTCAAATGCCTCGTTTCTCACCAGAACAGAAATAATTCAAGGACAGTCAGAGTTACACAGTATCAAATGCCAGACAAACTGTGTTTGGTTGCTCAGTTCCAACAGCTCATGTCCACTCTGTTCAGCTAGAAATTCTCCTGCACATCCCCTTCACAGTGAAAAAAAAATCCCTCATGTTTATATGGAACTTCCTATGCCTCAACTTCCATCCATTGCCCCTTGTCCTGTAGCTGGGCATCACTGAGCAGAGCCTGGCTCCATCCTCTTGGCTTTTAAAATATTTGTAAACATTGATGAGGTTATCCCTCAGTTTCCTCCTCTCCAAGCTAAAGAGATCCAGATCCCTCAGTCTCTCTGTGCTGAAGACTCAACTCCTGCCTTGCTTGAAGTGGGCAAATTCACTTTAGTGAAGTGACAGAGATTTTTACATCGGTTGTGAGAAAGGTCACTTCCTGATACCCTCCACCATTGTGATGCCCCAGGTGGATGCAGAAAGAATGTACAGAACAGCGGGTGCTTGTAGGTGCTGCAATGCTGCATGCCATACTGGAAGCCCTTGTGGTCAAAGATGCTGGAGAAATTCTGCTTCTCGTCAGGCGCAAAAGCGTTCACAGCATCACTTGATGAACTGGCAAGAGATGTTCTGACAGCCATGCCTCAACTAAGAAGAGATTCAGGGACTCCAGGGGAGCCTCAGAGGATTTGCAGGAAGGAAATCCAGCTCCTGCAGTGTCTACTGTCTTGCTGAGAAAGAGCTGTTTGTGAAAAACAGGATGTTAGACTGCTAAGTTTTCATTCTACCACTTGTGAACTCTGTCTTCCGAAGTCTGAAAAATTTCTGCTTGAAAATTGTGTTTGAAAAGACCACCAAATAGTGTGTATTTCCTAGCAAAGCTGTTCATGAGGATCCATTTTGGTTTTTCACTGGTCCCAAAGGATATTCAGATGTCTTCCAGGGTACAGAAGTGACAACCAAAGTACTAAGTAAAGCCACAGCTTATAACTGCAAATTGTAACAGACAGGGTCATTTCTCTGATGCTTTTGGATTGATAAAATCACTTCTATAGATCATACGTTAGTGCTGTTAGATATACTGTCAATATAATTCAGTAATATTCAGTATGCCTGAAGTTTTTAAACAAAATTTTCCTCAGTTCTGAAATCTTGAGATGCTCCTAAATTGCAGTTTGTGGTGGTTTTTTTGAACTGCTGAACATGCCACGTTTTTACTTAGGAAATCAGTGCCTCTGTAATTAAGGTACACATTTTGAAGGCTTTCCAAACTCATTTTCTTGTCTTGTTTCCGTCCTCTGGCTTAAAAAGACGGAAACAACTAATTTAAAAATGTTCACCATTTCCATATTACTGCTAGCTATGCTTAATAAAGATGACTGATGATCAGGTAATGAGAATTAACTAGTTCTGTCGGAAATTTTCATAAGGTGCAACAGGTTGTTCATAGATTTTGCTGACTCTAGAAAAAAATTGAAATAAAATTAAATGGAGCCAGCCACCTTAAAATATTTATTGACAATTCACAAGGAGTGTTTCAAAATGTTACACTCTCTGTTCTTCACGCTGGCTAGGCACCATTTTGTTAGGATAAGTGCTGACTGTTGCACTGACTGGTAGACACTAGTTGCTTAGAAACATTGATCATGGAAGAATTTGTTTTCAAGTTTGCACAAAATGGGTGATCAGTTTCCAAAGAGTGGTCCTAAAAAGGAAGTGAAAAAGACCAGAAAAGTGATTTTCCTGCAAGCAAGCAGATACATAAATGTAGATAAAGCATGCCACTTAATTACACAGGACAAACTCACATTCCATGTTGAAGTATGTGCGATTTCGGAAGTCAGCGGCAGCTGGTGGCAGGTGGAAATGTACATCTCATGGGCTGGAGCTGTGGATGAAATTGAAGGGAAAAATGATGTGTTTTGCAAGAGGATTTAGCTTGGCCCACGGTTTAATTTTGTACTTCTTTCTATAGGCTTCTTAACCCCTTTTTAATACAATACAAACTAATTTGAAGTTTACTATAAATATTCTTAGGTAAAACAGCTTGCTGACCTTGCATATTGTTTGCAGTTTCTGCATTTTATTAACTTCTGGAAAGCTTATCCAATTCCATTATGGAATTTAGTGCTAATAAAGGGACATGCTGGTGTTTAAAACAACAAAAAATTTGTCATGTTGGCTGTGATTTTGGCTTGTCATCACTTCCCACAGCAATTTCAACTGCTTCCCTGCAATAAAGGTTATTAAAGAAACATTTTAAAATAAAGAAAATGTTTAGGTGAAGTGAATGTTTGGTGCAGAAGTTTTGGGGTGATAGGTGGTTGTGGTTTAAGCTAGGAATGTATTGTAAATTAGTGTAGTGGAAAGGCAAAAGAAGTCCAATAAAGCCCAAAACACAAGCCAAATACATCCTGGCATGTCCAGGCACAATCCCCTAATCCCCTTGCTCATTCCGGAGTTCGGGGAAGTGCTGGAAAGAGACAAAAGGCATGGAGCCAGGAAGTCTGGATAACAAGAGCCTGCCCAGACATGTTTTGCTTATGTCTACATCTTATGGTAAACAGGATGCATGCACCTGGTGAATGCTCTCCTTGCAGAAGGCTCATACCTTCGTCCAAATTTGGGTAAATGACATTTCACTGGTTAATAGTCCTGTTTTTCTGTTTTGCCAATGGTCAGATCAATGCTCAAGCAAATGACCAGACTGTAAACAAGGTGCCTTGCTGCTTTGTGCCTTCTCTATCCAGGGTTCTTGCTGTGTCTCAGTTTAACCAGGAGAAGCATAAATGCCTAGCACATTGCCAATAGGCAAGAAAGTCTTTGCCGAAGGCTGCCAGGAACCATGTCCAGCTTTAGCACATCGTTAGGAACCCCACCGGCAGGCAACAGCCGCCTAAACCGTGCAGAAAGAGGTAAGCACCGGCTGAGCCCAGCGCCCAGAGTGAAGCTGTACTACTGCAGCTTGCAGTTACAGCCTGCAAGCAAAAGAAACTTTTTACCCACACCTTTCCACAACTTGAGCAAGTTGAGTGAACCAGGACACTGTCCAAGAGCCTAAGAGCCCTAGGGCAACTGAGAGAGGCAGCAGCACCCCGTGAACTGGGAGAAACCCACTGGGAGTCCAACGCCACTTTGCTTTGTGTTTAAACCTGGTACAACATGTACCACGTTCTGCATTATGAGTGCATCACCACAAATATTCCAGACTCTAAATCTGTGAGTAAATTTCTCTAAATCATCTTTGCCAAGGTTCTAAACGTACCTTGTAGCTGCTCGTTTGGCAAGCAGGATATTACGCCGTGAATTCCTTTTCTAGTTTAAATCATTGTTTTGTTTTTATTTTCCAGTTTTGCTTTAATTACTTGAAGTGTTTAAACGTGCTAAATACTCCTCTATATACTATATATACCCTGTAAAAATCTGGCACAACTGAGCGCAACCACCTTGTAAATAAGTTAAGGCAATGATTTTTATATTAATAAATAGTAATTAATATTTTTATTGATATCAGATTTATAATAACTTCATAATAACCATCACAGTTAGGAAACCATACAATGTAGACAAGCATTATCTATTGATTTATCAATGTAAGAGAATTGGAAAGGAAGATATGTATATTCTGAGATGAGTATAGATCTGTGTATTTTGCTGCATGGCAATGTTTCAAAACTACACCATAAATAATTTATGAAGTATTTCTTCAATTATTTTAAATTGAATAGTCTTTCTTCTGCTGGGAAATATTCTATTTACTGTAATAAGTTGTAATTTGATTTTATATTTTTTTTTTCCAAACCAAGTTGAAAAGTATCTTGCAGATATTTTGCTCCCTTTTTCCAGGATCCTGAGGAAAAGTATAAACTCTAATACAGCAGGAAAGTGGGAATCTGTACATGCAAAGCTTATGATTCCTGACTCCTGATTCCTTAAAATATCACCTTTACCCTCATGGTTCACCCACCCTACATTTAAAGATGAGGCAGATATATACAAGGAAACACACAGGCTGTGTTAGGGTATGGAGAATGGGTGTACTCACAATACCAAGAGGATATGGATTGTCATAGACTTGGAAGGATCTTACAGATATTATGTAATAATGAAGCAGAAATATCTGAACTGCAAAAAAGCTGGTTTTTTTCAGGAACAAGACCAGAAGGAAGAAAGAACCTCCTCAGGAAAGCTGAGGTGGTATTTCGTTTGGATTCCTTGCAAAGGGTGGACTTCTGATTTCTGGAAAGATTTAACAAAATCTGTAAAAGACTTTATTATTTGAGGCCCGCATACGGCAAAGTAAGTGTGGAAGTAATGACTGGATACCATAGTATTTAAGGTTGATTTTGTTCACAGCATCTGTGCAGAAGTTGAACAGTGAAGCACAGAATAATTTTGTTCTGTTTTCTTAGGTGAACTTACACAATTAGAGGCATATGGGCACTGAAGTTGTTGTTTTGTTTGGAGGTATCTCACAGAATCACAAAACGCACTGGGCTGGAATGGACTCTCAAAGGTCACCTTATCTAACCTCCCTGCAGTGAGATCTCAAACTAGATCAGGCTTCCCAGATTCTCATGAAGTTTGACCATGAATACCTCCAGGGATGTGGCCTCAACCACAACCCTGGGCAACCTGTTCCAGTGTTTTATCACTCTTAGTGTCCATCCTCTTGACCTGCTCCAGCACGTCCATGTCCTTCTTGTGTTGGGGGTCCCACAGCTGTACACAGTACCCCAGGTGGGGTTTCACCAGTACAACACACAGTGGCTCAATCTGCTGGCCACAAATGCATTTATATACGCACGTAGCTTTATATGTAATTGCATCACAATGGAAAACCATCAATGTTGGCTCAGACCTTAATTTGAGATGGGGATACTGATTATTTTTTTTCACTGCAGCATGAGCACCCCCATGGATCTTGTTGTCTCTGGAGTTCAAGGCATATGTCTGACTTAAACACTGAAGACATACTGAAATGTTTAATGTTGCCCACAGGCAGTAAGAGTAAACTGTTCTGAGTAGAACAGCCTGGTTTAATTTGCTTTTTGTATAAAATCTGTTGGTGACAGTAAAACAGTGACACGAAATTACTTTAGATACCTGCTAATGTTCTGTCACTTTCTCATATTTTGAGGGAACACTGAAGTAGTACAGAACACTTAAACCTAGCAGACCATATCAGAGGCTATTGTATTTTCATATGTTATGGTGAACCCCCTGTATGATTAATTGTGAAGGATTGTGCTGGTTTGAGGCTAATTGGAATATTTTTAATGAGATAAATTATATAATCGGTTGTAAAAAGAAAAATAATGATGAAGTCTGTATCATTCACTGGTTTGCTAAAAAGAGATAAAAACCCAAAATGTAAACAATTTGTCCCACTTTGCTCTGAGACACTTCTCCCTTTTGCATCCCCTTTGCTCCACTCTAATCTTCCACTACATTTAGCTAACATGTAAGCATTGCTGGGTTTTTTTGGTTTCTGTCCGGGGAGGAAGAGACAGAGAGAGAGAGAGAGAGGCTTTGAGCCTCTTCTGGGCAGTTTCTTTGTCTGGGAGGGAGTTTGATTTCTGTATTATTTCTAATTTGTATATATTTGTAAGTACATTTTGTATATATGCTTGTAGATTTTGCTTTCCTGTAAATACAGCTTTATCTTACTTCTAACTGTCTGAGCTAGTTTGGTAAATTTCAACAGCATGTGTGGGGTAAAGTTCCTAACCCACTACAACAATTCCAGGATGCATCATCTGATTAACCACTGTAGTAAACCGACACTTTCCCATCCTGTTAATTATTTGTTTAATTTTTTTTAACAGGCCTACCTTCAATGTGTGTTTCTTAGACCATTGTTAATATGTTTCATCACTATTACAGATACATAGCACAAGCAAGTTACCCAAAGGCTGAAAATAAATAAATAAGAATCCTACTGATACTACATCTTGGGAGACTTTGGTGAGTTGACAGTTACAAATTGAGAAGAAGATTTTCCTCAATCTTTCAGAAATATTCTTTGTTTCTGTCAACACTAGATAATAATGCCAGGTGTGTCCTTTTATTTATATGTGTTTTTAACCAGTTCTCTCTGTCTCACAGATTGGAATGACAGAATCACAGAAGGTTAGGGGCTGGAAAGGACCTCAAAAGATTATCTAGTTCAGCCTCCTCTGATAGAGCAGGATCACTGTTGTGGTAGACCTGAAGGATCAAAATAGGCCTGTACATGTGCTGGCTTGCCCAGAAATGTTTTTCTGTCTTCCCTCTTGTCTTGGGAAGAGGCAAGTGCGGGGAAAAGGGATAAAAGACATGGAGCCATGGAGTCTGAGCACTGGCTTATACAACTTGATTTTCTCCTGCTTGTACCATGGTAAACAAGATGCACATGCTTGCCCTGTGCTAAGCTTGTGCTGGGCTTATGGTCTCTCCCTATATGGTAATAGCAAACTTATGGCTTCACCCAAATATGGTCATAGCTTGGTTTACTGCCACTCTGGTTGGATAAGATAGTTCATCCAAAAGGTCCAATCAATCCCGGGCATTGATATAAAAACAGATAAGTGGGTAACACAACATGCTTCTGCCATGATTTTGCCATTATTCTGTGTTCTGTATCTGTGCCTCTAATGCCTTATTATTATATATAGCAATATAAGGTATATTCCAGTATGGAACTGTTTCGAGCTTTTCCAGGAGCGACTTAAATGGCCTTCATGCAATTAGCAGTGTGAGATACACATCCACTGAGACACATCACAAGACATTCACCTGCATCTCTTGAAGACAAGCAAGCCTGAAGGCACACAGATTGTTGAAAAGCCAGAAAGGTCAGAAACTGTCTGCCCACTTCTCCTTCCTCCAGCAGCCCATGAAATTGGGAAGGAGCTCTGCAAAGCCTCAGCATCCAGCCAGTGGCCAGACCAGCCAAAAAGGCAACAGAACTATGCAAGTGTTCTGGATACTGTCTTGATTAATTGATAAGCTCACAAGATGGAAGAAATAATATTTGTGAGAAAACCTAAAGCTCTGCATATTACCTAACTTCTGCCCTATCCAGAGGGGCCCTGAGTTCTATCTAGTGACCAAACAGCACTACTGACCACAAGAAATATCTTCCAGTGTTTATTAGATAATTGGATTGTTTATGCACATATTGATAATTACTACTAGATCTAGATATCTTTTATGTAGTTGTTCCATAACTGTTACCATTGAACCAGTTTGTTATTAAAAATTAGTGGTTGGGGGTGAAAAAAGTTTGGGTATAGAAATTAATAAACAATATTAATTTAGAAAAATAATCTTGCATCAATTAATCATAACCCCTTCCATCACAATCACCTATACCAGATCACACAGGAACACATCCAAGCGGGATGGTGGTAGGGACCTCACAGTGCATTCCTGCAGATTAATTTTGTCTGAATTACATGTTAATGCCAGTGACTCCTCAGCAGAGTTTGAACACAGCCAGATTATGTTTTCTGGTGCATGATTTCTCTGCACAGTTCAGAATAAGAGAGTTTCAATGGTCTGCTGAAACCAGCTGAGTTCAAGGTATGCTCAGTAAGAACTGAAGAGAAATGGGTTGCCTCGCGGAAGAAAAGAATAGAAAAGGTGGACAAAAATATAGTGGAAAATAAAAAGAGGAAGAAGATGAGAGTTGACATGGCAACAGAGGCAAAAAGTGAATGATACTAAACTATGCAAAAGATCAGTGTTGAAGGATGGAAAACAGGAAAACTACAGGCAACAGTATCAGAGTAATAATGTTCTGTTCAGTACACATTAGTATGTGTGCATGCACTCACCTGTATTTCTGGTTTTGGAGAAAAAAAGCTGGTGTTTAAACCCATATTCATACAGTAGCAATAGAAACATGGCATATCAAGATACCACCTGCAAAATTGGTGTGTTGTTTCTGAATGATCTTCTCTTGTTTTAAATAGGAAGTACAATTAGTTTTCTTAAACCAACAGGAACTCACAACAAAGGAGCCTAGGACTGGAGATTCAGTGCTTAGCAGTAGCAAATCGGCAGTAAGTTAACAAAGTGACAATACTATCATTCCTAATCAGTTTTGTACACCCCAAATGCAGATGTAAAGCCTTGTTGTAAGCATCACTAATGAAAAAGGTGTCTTTGAAGTATGGGTTTGATTAAATAAAAGCAAATAAATATCAGTAGGCTATTTACCTCCCCCTTCAGAGCATTTCTCAAGTTGTCAGTCTACCAAATACTTAATTCTCTGAATATTAACACTTCTTCCATTACAAATTATATTGAGATCTATATTATTTTCTCTTTCCCATAGTTATGTTTGCATTTCAAAATCAATAAAGTCTTACAGTAACAAAATCCTGAGCATCCAATGTCCAGGCAAATAGAAGATACTTTTTTTTTGCTGCAGCTCCCAGGTTACATTGAAGTCCTAATTCACCTTCATTTATTTTCAGTAAATTTTGATAAAATAATTAATACAAGCTGTAGAGCACATTTAAAAAGGAGAGATCCTAGTTAAAGCTCTACTCTAAATAGATACAGTATTTAAAAAGAAAAAGCTGTGGCAGAAGTGTAAAAATTTATTAATAACTGTAGTAGACCTAAGTAAACCTAACTCAGAGCATTCATTCCTCTCTTTTATGAAATTGCAAAGCTTAGGTCAGAATAGACAAATTATTTGCTCTTGGGACAAGGAATGGAAGGAAATTTTTCCCCAGTGAATTATTTTGGTTCCCATATTGCAGGATAGTTGTCGTTTCCTGCTTAGATAATGTTAGTACTACAGAACATAGGGAGAAATGGAGCAATAGTGTACTAAGCTGAGCCTCAGCAAACTTTTAAGTATCCAAGTCAGAGCTGACTGTTTATGCTCTTGCAGAGCTTCTTAGTGCCTTGTGTTTCCAAGACTTGAGTTGTGAAGTTCTACTGCCTTTATACTGGTGCTGAGCTGAGTGCAGCTTGATGCTTTCTGCTTTACCAGAACTTGTCTCATGGGTAACAGGCTCTTCAAGAACCAGCTCAGCTACAGCAAAATTCATGCTGAGCCAAACCTGATGATCTTTGTGGCACCAGAGCTGTCTTTGCTCAGAAGTCCTTGCACTAACATTTCAATTTGTGCTGGCTTGAAGCTAATTGGAATATTTTAATGAGAAAAAATAGATTATAGGCTGTGAAAAGAAAACAATGGTGATGTCTAATTCACTCATAGGTTTGCTGAGACATATAAAACAAGGACACAAATATAGATAAGGCAGGTTGTGTCCATATCTCTCCTTTGCTTCTACCATATTAACTGCTTCTGCCTGGAATCTGTGTAACCCAACTAATCATTCTGCTTCTAACACTCCCTCCCTCCTCATCTTGACGATCCTTCCAAATCACCTTGCTTCTAAGGCAGATTCTAGGATAAGAGAGGGGGGTGGAAAGAAGGTGGAAGGTGGTTGAGAGCCCCTCCTGGGCACTCTGACTTCTGGGAGGAGTACTGTGTTCCTGTATTACTTTTAACTTGTATATTTCTGTATATAGGTGTAAAAATTCTGTTATATATTGTAAATATCTGCTTGTATATTGTGCTAAGCTGTGACTATAACGCTTTGTTCCTTAACTTCCAGCCAGATGAGTCTAGTCTGGTTGAATTAATTATTTGTGGGGGTAGGTAACTCCCAGAACACTACACCATGTCAGGAAAGGTGGTCATAAATGCCATGTTTTGGATCTATATATGTTAAGGTAAGTTCAAACAAGGTTATGGTCCCTTGTAACACTGAAACAACAGTACATGGCACTAATGATCTCTACTGAAAAATTCCAGGAGTACTTTGTTGGTTAAATTGCCATAAGCTGGAGCAGACTCTAAATAACAGGTGACATATCTGGGCTTAGCTGTAAAATTTGCTGAAAGCATACATTTGCCTAGTGACACTGTGTAAGCAGAGAGCAATATTTCTGTAGGAGGAGAGTCTCACTTCAACAATACTTCCTGCCTAGGGACCTGAAAATAAAGAAGAACAAAAGCAGTATCAAAGGAATAATGGCAATTTTTAATGGTAGCATACTGAAGAGGTATAACCCTGTATTGAGTGTGATTATCATAGAGTCATTAGCATTCTACAATTCTATATTTCTGTGATTCTATGATCTTTGAGGTCTTTTCCGACCTTAATGATTCTATGACCTCAAGAACTTGTATTTCAGAACAGAAAGCAAGTTCTGTATTTTACATGAAGAATCATAGATTGAGGTTTTAATTTCAAACAAATTTCAAGGCACTGAATTTTACATTTGTGTTTCTTTCAAAACTAAACTCTGTGAGTTCTGCATACATGCTTGTATTGGAGTTGTATGTAACAATGCTGTGAGCAGTGAGAGAGGAATTGCAGAGATAAGTAGGTATATCATAAACTATAACACAAAAAATATTTTTTTCTTATTATTTACCTTTTTAATTTTCTATTTCCTTTGTTTTAAGAACTCTTCTTTGCAAGATTTTTTTTGCTGTAAAAAGGACAGCAGTAATGTGTATGCTGATGGCCAGGCTGATGATGTGAAGGGGTTTAAGATGATTTTAACCTTCTTCAGTGAAGCTGACCTCCACATGTAGCAGCTGTTTTTCTTTGTAGACTTTTAGTGAGAACACAACAGTATTCCACAATATTTGAAAAGTCATGGCAGTCTGGAGAAGGTCCCATTGACTGGAAAAGGGAAAATATAACCCACATTTTCAGAAAGAGAGATAAGGAAGACCTGAGTAACTACAGGCCAGTCAGGTCTCACATCAAAGCCCATCAGACAAAATCTGCCTGACAAATTTGGTGGCTTTCTATGATGGGGTCACAGCATCAATGGACAAGGGACTGTGTAAAGCATTTAACATTGTCCCACAGGACATCCTGGTCTTTAAATTGGAAGGACATGAATTTGATGGTTGGACCACTCGGTGGCTAAGGAATTGGATAGATGGCTGCTGTCAAAGACTTATGATTAAAGGTTCAATGTCCAAATGGAGACTTGTGATGAGAGAAGCTCCTCTGGGATCAGTTTTGGAGCCAGTGTTTTTTAACAACTTTGTCAGCATTATAGACAGTGGGATTGAGCACACCTTCAAGTAAGTCTGCTGATGACACCAAGATGCATGGTGCAGTTGACATGCAGGAAGAAAGGGATGCCATCCAGAGGGGCCTTGACAGGCTGGAGAGGTAGGTCCATGACAACTTCATAAAGTTGATTTAGAGGAGAAGTGCTGTCTCTTAGTATAACACTCAGGATAACATAGAAATAAGCCCAAGACAGACTGAAAAGATACAGTTGAAGAAAGGTTGTGGGTGCAAAAAAAGCTGTGTGCTATTTCCTTGTTCACACGTAGAAGAATGCAATGGAGAATATTGTAAATCAAGGATAAAAATCTAAGAAGTTGTATGTGATACACAGACAACAATGTCATATCACAGAATTAACCAGGTTGGAAAAGACCTTTGAGATCATCAAGTCCAACCTATTACCCAGAATCATCTAATCAACTAAACCATGGCACTAAGTGCCACATCCAGTCTTTTTAAAAATACTTCCAGGGACAATGGCTCCAACACCTCGCTGGGCAGCCCATTCCAATGGCCGATCACTCTTTCTGCAAAGAACTTCTTCCTACCATTCAGCCTAAACCTACCCTGGTGCAGCTTCAGACTGTGTCCTCTTGTTCTGGCACTGGTGGCCTCAGAGAAGAGACCAACCTCCACCTGGCTACAACCTCCTTTCAGGTAGTTGTAGAGAGCAATAAGGTCTTGTCGTGGAAGGCCAATACAGGCCTAATACAGGTCTTATTTTGCCCAGGCATAGTCCCATGATCCCCTTCCCTCTGCTGAGTGGGGGGAGCAGAGCACAGGAGAGAAGGCATCCAGTCTGAGGGTCCAAGACTTGCCCAGACTTGTTCTGCTTTGCAGTGATAAACAAGATGCATACAATTATTTATGCATGGCCTGTGTTTTCCCAAATAAGAGAAAGCAAGTTCCTGGTTTCACCTATTATGTTCATTTTTGACAAAGTGCCATTCTGATTGGTGAATCTCTGTGGTCAAAGGATCTATTACACTTGGGCAAGTAATAAATGGAGCTGAGTTGCAAGCAATGTGCTCTGCTCTCACAATGTGCTCTCTGCCCTGCCGCATTTTACTTTGCCTCATGCTTTCTGCCTCATGGCTCTCTGCCTCAATGTACTTTTGCCTTGTATTCTGCTCTGTCTCATGCTTCAGACCATCTTTACTGTCTTACAAGCTTGGATGCACAAGCTTGTTCTCCTGGACACTTTGTCAAACCTCAAGTTTATCAGGAGAAGGCCTTAAGTGCCTTCACACCATGGCAAGAACAAGCCACCAGCAAGGCATCGTGTCTGCTTGTACACTGTCTGTCCTGGAAAGAGTCAAGACCAGGTCAGAGGCTGTGCTTAACCCCCAGCTTCCTACAAGAGGAGCCCTGGAAAAACTCCAAAAGCCTTCAATGGCTTTGAAACCACTGATGACAACCCCTCCAATGTAGCCCTGGAAATCCAGACATACTATTTTGTGAGCAAATATTCTAAAAAGACTCTTTGTAATTGTGGTGAAGGTCCAAATTATACCTGAAATACATGCCCAAGATATGTTTCTGCATGTCCTGAACACCTACCTGAATAGTCATCTTGCCCCCCTGCTCTCTCCTTCTTCCTGGGATGGAAGAAGCAGAAGAGCAGACAAAAGCTTTGATGCTTTTCAGTCTGCAGCAGAGACAACATATTTGTTCTTGTTTTGCACCCTGCTTTGTTTTGGTAAACACAAGTCACAGATGCTAGGCATGTGCATCTCCCTTTTTGGTGAAATAACCTAGAATTGGTTCCAGGGGTGTTTTTATATGATCAAAGACACTCATCAAAATGCTTGTAAACCTAGCCAACTTGTTTGTTTGTCACTGCTGCCTGTGTTTTTCTTGCTACCTGTGTTGGTGGTCACTTTTAGAGAACAGACATCATGGACGAATCTTCCCAAACTTCCTTCTTTCACTTTGTTCTTATACCTGAGCTGACATCATATGGCATAGAATATCCCTTTGGCCAATCTGGATCAGCTGGTTTGTCTGTGTCCTTTCAGCATCTTGGGGAGGGGAGATGTTGGGAAAAAACCCATCCTGGGTGCTCAGCTTAGCAGTAGCCACGACATTGGTGCTTTATCAATGCTCAGCTACAGCACTGCAAAACACAGTGTTAGAAAGATATTTTGAGGGTAATTAACCCCAGCTCAGTCCAGTTCTAACCTATTACATTGGTCCTGCTGGTCACATTACTCCTGATACAGGTGAGGATACCATTGGCCTGGCCACCTGGGCACACTGCTGGCTCATATTCAGTCACCTGTCAACTAGTAGCCCTGGGTCCCTCTCTGCCTGGCTGCTCTCTAGCCACTCTATCTCCAGCCTGCAGCACTGCATGGGATTGTTTCGACCAAAGTGCAGAACCCAGCACTCGGACTTGTTAAAACTGTTGCAATTATTGTTTTTAAATTATTATTAGTAATCGAAATTTCCAGGAAAATTTCCCTGGGGTTCTTTGAATGTTCGGTCGGCAAGGTAGTTGCACGAAATTGCTTACAAACTGAATTAAACAGTTTAAACAGCTTAAACAGTCAGAACTTGGAAAACAGGGAGCCTAATAACAAGGGAAATCCTAACCCCGCCTAAAAATACTCACGAACGTGATAGGTAAAGAGCGTGTCCTGAGGAAAGGAGAAGAAAGGGGTTTTGGTTTTGCCTTTGTCACTGCTGTAATGCTGTGATGCACACTGCAAACACGTGGCCGCTGTGAAAGAGGTGCAAAAGACATCTGTTCCTGATGGAGGCAGCAGGAAAGGGAGACAATGGCTCTGATTGCTCTTCCTTAAATACCCCATTTCGAAGGGTGAAACTGACCAATAAGCACCTAGCATCCATTGTTTGGCCAATACATTCAAAGTCCTGTGCCCAGGGGTCGACCCTAACATTTTGAGGGACGGCACAGATCATCTGACTTGTTCATGTGGCACGGAGCTTCCTCGTTCAAACTGCTACAGTTTGCTCAATTCTGCAAACTCCTGGACTTTGCAATGGGAGGAGGAAAGAGCAGAAGTTTGAACTAATCCGGACAGGATTTATGCCCTACCAGGACAAAAACTCTTAGCGTTGGACTATGGCCATCTGTCCAGCCTGTCGAGGTCTCTCTGCAGAGCCCTCCCACCTTCCAAAAGATAGATCCTTGCTCCCTGCTTGGTGTTATCTGCAAACTTGCTGAAGACCAGGTGTACTATATCCATAGCCTTCCAGGTCCACCAGGTGAGTCACCTGGTGATCAGGTTGGGGAGGCAGGACCTGCCCCTCATAAACTATGTTAGCTGTGTCTGATCCCCTGGCCATCCTGTATGCGCCATCTCATTGCACTCAAGATGATATGTTCCATGATCTTGCCTGACACTGAGGTCAGGCTGAGAGGTCTGTAATTTCCTGGGCCCTCCTTCCAAACCTTCTTGTGAACTGGTTAGCTCTTAGCCATCTGGGACCTCTCTAGTGATCCAGGGCTGCTGATAAATGATGAAGAGCTGCTTGGCAAGCTCATCTGCCAGTTCTCTCAGTACCCTAGGATGGATCTCATCTGGTCCCATAGACTTATAGGGATCGAAGTGGCTCAGCAGATCTCCAATTGCTTCCTCCTGGATTACAGGGGGGCTATTCTGCTCCCTGACCCCATCTTCCAGTTCAGGAGGCCAGCTGTCCTGAAGAAGACCTGTCTTATCATTGAAAATTGAGGTAAAGAATGTGTTAGAGTACCTCTACCTTTTTCTTATCTTTAGTTACTGTGTTCCTTTCCTTGTTGTGTTGGTTTGAGCTAATTGGAGAATTTGAGTGAGAAATTAGACTATTGGCTGAGAGAGAGTTAAACATAGTGTGTGTCACTTCACCAAGTTTTACTGAGAAGAAAAAAAGTTGTTTTAAGAGATGTTCTCAAAACAATGAGTTTAACAGTCCGCTTCGGTCTGTGTCTGGCTGTGGCTGCTTTCTCATTGTCTCTCTGTCTCTTAGCTAATTCAGAGTAAAACGACTAACTTTTCTCCTACCACTAATCTCTCTGATCTTCAGCTTATCTGCAGCATCATCAGGTGGTGAGATAAGGCTGGGGAAGGGGGGAAAGGTGGTAGGGGGGAGTTTGGTTACCCTCTCTTGGGGATTTTGGTCTCCAGGAGGGGTGTGGTGTCTGTATTAC